>CM055093.1:3336973-3802055 GCA_029204225.1 Diphasiastrum complanatum | reverse complement strand
CTAAACATCAAACATCATATCCAATTTGAAACTTACATAAGACATCTTAATCGAACATTATATTATAATTATAATTAAAACAAGACATTGATAATTGAGCATTATTTGTAAAAGCTTAACATCAAACATCATATCAAATGTGAACTTAAACAAGACATCCAAATGAAACATCATATCTAAATTGAAAGTCAAATAAGACATCCAAATTGAACTCAAATGAAAAGGATGGTTGTGCTTGGCTCAAAACTTTTTGTACACATCTTGGTAGAGGGCGATTGAAACTATAGTTGATGAATAGTTCTTCACCACATTTAATAGGTCTGATCGCACAAACCATTACATATGTAGCTTTCACATATCTAGAAAAATAATCTCCTTTTCCATTGATGCATTCTTCAAAGTCACAATTATTTAATGAAGGGTGACGAATAGAACTATTTATATATGCCGCGATGTTTCCATGTATTTCTGGGCGCCCATCGATGTACATACGATGTGCTTTTGAAACACTTTTTCCTTGCATGTGTCTCTCTTCCAAAGAACAAGCATTGGAATTTAAACCATATATTTGCATTCTCCATTGGTGGCGACATAGTGCATGCAATCACCCCAATTATATTGAGGTCTTGCATATGGCATTAATGTGACAACACTATTCAAAGGGACATCAATGCTAGTCAAAGAAGATAAACCTAATCCGGCATTAGGAAACTGCTCACTAGGCCTAATTATGTACATATGACCCCAATATGAAAATGATGTCCCACATAATGGTAGTGGCAATGTATCACGCCAACATGAATATTCAAACGACTTAACTAATGAGGAGGAAGGGGAGATCCGGTCAGCGAATTTAAAACATTTTTGGACAAGTCAATAGTACGTAGAAAACTTTTTTCTTTTTCAAATTTTGTCAAAATGCGTCCAAGTCGTGTTCTTTTTTTTAATGGCGTAGCTAAGATAGAAGAATTTGTATGATTTACGTTGGGTGTGATGGGATGCATAATATCTGTATGTGGTGACATCATGAGATGGATAGAGCTTGGAATAGGATTTTCACAAGGTGTTGTGGATTGGATACAATCTAGGTGTGATGACACTATGAGATTATCAAAATCCATGGAAGTAGGATCAATGTCAAGACTGGAGGAGTGAGTGGATATATGAGACATAGGAATATGCATAACCTCCACATTACTTAGTGTGTAGTCACTAGTGACCTCATCAATAAAATCATCAACTAGATCTTCTTCCAATGCCAAAGATGATCCAAAATCAATATTTTTTATCTTGTTGATAAGATTATCAATTGTGCAAGAGGTTGACACCAATGTACTACTCTGCAAGAGAGAAAAAGTATACATGCATTAGTCTTTTTTTTCAAAAACATTGTGTATGATAAAGACCAATACTAAGCAAATAAAATATACCTCCAAAACCACATCAGGCTCCTCAACATGCTTTTCAAACTTCCACAAATGTTGTGCCACAATTCATCTTGGTCGAATTTTTGCATTGCTTACACTCACAATATATCTTTTCGTCGTACTCTTTTTTATACTTATTTCATGTAACAAACATAAGAATGGTTATCTTGTTGATGCAAAAAATGATTTGCATGACAATTAATCTGCTCTCAAATTTTTAATAATTACAAATATATAGTACCGTAGTTCTTTGTCGAGATTGAGTGCCAGAACTTGATGACGATGATCCACCACTAAGTACTCGATCAATCATTTGCGTTCTTTTTTGTGATTTGATTTTTTGATAAGCTTCCGTCCTTTTTAATTTTTTGAAATCTCGTGGAGGCGTTGTGCTTTGAGCATTAACACAAAAAAAAAATTTCATATGCAACACACAATGCTACATGTCCATATCATAAGTGCATATTATTTCATAAATACTACAATATAAATACCTGTTTTGCGAGATTTCTTCAGAAAATGACATATTTGTTGGTTGATCGTGATAAAGATATTTGATCTTTAATATACGAACAAAATTAGTATTAAATCTTATTGAAGTACACGTGAAATTGACAAAATACAAATTACATACAATGCATCAACTTTGAGAATAATGGTAGACATTTAACAAGACCAATCGAGTACTGGAGTTTGCAAAATCACCAAATAAATCAAGACTAGCTTCAGATTTAGGCTATATTAAGTGCATCTAAATTGACTATGTGGCAATTGCTCCTAGAATCACTATGATCAAGCAATCAAAGCAACATTAGATGTTTCTAGGATAGCAAATCACTTCACTATCATTCAATTAACTATGTAGATAATCAAAATCACTCAAACATAGATGCTGCAATTGCAACTCAGTCTATTGGCTTTCATATATGAGATCAAAAGGGTTGTGGAAGGATGAATAGCTTTTGCGGAATCTCGAAAAATTTCAGGCGACTTAAGGTGACCAGCAAATTCTTTGATGGCGATTCTAAGTTTTTTCTTGGAATGATTGGATTGACTAGATATTGTTCAGATGGTGCCAAGACAAAAGTGATTTTTTTGATTCAAAACAAATGTTGCAAGTTCTCATGACCATTACCTTATGGCATGGAAAATTTGGATAGATAAACATTGATGACCTACTAACGATGAATAAGGAGAATATGATCTAAATCTTGATTGATTGATGTTCACTATCTTTAAATAAACATCATCATCCACTAATTCTTCAACTTGAATATTGGGTTGAGTGACCTTGCACTTGTGCATACAACACCGTACATTTATTTGTTAATAATGATGGATCTTAATGGTTTAGAATTCTAACAAGACCAATCAAGAACAATATGTACTCAAACTTGAGTTGCAACGTGTTACGGGCACGTAACTAGTGCCAAACCCTAGAGAACACAGGAGGTCAGATACCACAGTCAGGGTCATGTCCAGCGTACACGACCAACAGGACAAGACAATGTGAGTAGTGTGCCCCGACACGGTCCATAGCCATGGCGGGCCTAACACAACCTAGGGACCCTGTCAGTAGGATAGGGCCCCACGTTGGGTCCCGACATGCAATCGGCCATGTCAGTGCCATGTGGCCAACACTTGCATGCTACCAGGTCTCACACTGGGCTAGGAGGGGCTTGCTCCATATCAGGGAGTAGGCAAGGTTGGGTGGATCAGTTAGTATTTGTCCTACTATGGTGTTAGGATCTATTACACAGCGGAACGTGATCCAGGAGGAATCCGTTCCGGATCATGGACCTTCCGGGACCAGAAACTCTATCTTGGAACTCTGTCTTGTGGATTTGATCGTGTGCCTCAAAACGAATTGGGAATGTTATGAATTAGGCATGCAATAGTTGTTTAGCTACAGGAAGAGTTGCAAGTCTATCGGACTATTTTTTAGAACATAGATGTGGTAGTTTCTAACTTTCTAAAAAAAAATTCTCACTAGTTGTACTGTTTGGAGCTTTGATCTTGAAGATCATTTGATGCTTTTGATGCTTAGAGGTTGGTGCTTGAAGATTTTGAAAGTTTTTGGAGTTTTTGCTTTTGAAAGTTTTTGAAGTCATGCTATTTTTTTTAAAGATAAAGTTTGGTTCGCACCCCAATATTCAATAGGCAAAGAAGCTGCTACTCGAATTGCTTTAGCACATTCACATAAAGATCTATTTTTCCTCTCAGCTACTCCATTTTGAGATGGAGAATACAAGAAAACTCTCTCTTTATTCCTTCACCTTTACAATATTCATGAAACTTGTTGGAGATGTATTCACCTCCTCCATCACATCTTAAAGCTTTAACTTTAAAAGAAAACTGTTTCTCAACATAAGCTTTGAAGATTAGGAAGTGATCAAAAACCATTGCCTTTGAAGAAAGTAGATACAACCAAGTATATCTAGTAAAGTCATCAATAAAGGTGACAAAACATGTTGCACCACCAATACTTTTAGAAGAGGAAAAATGTACATCTGAGTGTGTAAGCTCCAAAGGATGAGTAGTCTTTATAAAAGACTTCTGATATGGCTTTCTGTGTGACTTTGCAATGGCACAAGCCCCACAAGGCTTGAAATCTTTAGAAAGAGATTTTGGAAGACCAATAGCCTTCACCTTCTTAACCATAGAAGACATTGATTTAAAGCTAGGATCACCCAACCTTCTATGCCACAGCTCCTCCGTAGATAAGAAAGAAACTTCACAAAGGTTTGCATTCTCATAAGAATTCAACTTAAAAATTCCACTACATCTAGATCCATCAGCAAGGATCTCATCATTTCTCTTGATAAAACAAGTATTGGAGTTGAACTTTACATCACAGCCGTTATCAAGCAACTTTCCCACACTAATTAAGTTCTTTGTGAGTTTTGGAATGAAAAGAACATTAGAAAGTGCAAGAACTTTCAAGAAGCAAGTTTCAATGGAATGTTGCCAATTCCTTCTATTGGGTACTCATGATCATTAGCAGTATAAATAGATCTCTTGAGTCCTTTGAAAGGTCAAATGACTCCTTTGATGATTTTTGTGTGTACAGTGATATAAAGACACACCTGTAGAAGCTGAAATTAACATTGCAACGGTGTCGAGATACTTGTTTATCTCTTCATCCAGAGAAATGTTTTTTTGGTATCAAAGAAGGAATATTGCTCGGACATAGAATATCTAACAGAGGAATAGAAGTCGACAAAGATAAAGTCGAGCTTATAAAGAACCTCCTGATACCAACCAATTTGCGTGAACGATGAACAGCAGAAAGCATTTGAAGATCTTAAGCAAAGGTTGATTAATGTTCCTATTCTGAGACCACCCAACTGGGCTATTTTATTTCACAGTTATGTGGATGTTTCTGCATTTGCTATTGGCGTCTGTCTAAGCCAGAAGGACGATCAAAAGAAGGATCATCCCATCTACTATGCGAGTCGACAGCTCAGTGCATCAGAGAAAAATTATTCGGCTACAGAAAGGGAAGCACTTCACTGTTAAAAATTTTTGACATTATTTGCTGGGATATGCATTTATTTTTCATGTGGATCATTATGCTCTTAAGTATCTTGTAAATAAACCAGATCTATCCGGACGAATTGCTCGATGGATTCTACTTCTGCAAGAATTCACTTATCAAGTAGAGCTTCGTCAAGGAAAGTATCATACAAATGCTGATTATCTATCATGACTCGGCACTGGAAAAATTGAATATCCTATCCATGATGATTTTCCAGACGAACATTTATTCGAGATTTCATCTACAAATTCACTATATTCTGATATCATTACTTATCTCAAGGATCAGATATATCCGAATGGTTATGATTTGGAGCAAAAGACAGCTTTTCAATATAAGATAGCACCTTATACAATTATTAACAATGTTCTGTACAAGCTTGGTGCAGATCATCAGCTTCGAAGATGTCTCGAATCCGAAGACATTAAAAGAGTCGTTAAAGCCTTACACTCGGAAGATGCTGGTGGACATTTTGCTTAGAAGAACACAGTTAATAAGATATTGACTGCCAAGTATTGGTGGCCAACAATGTTTAAGGATGTATCAAACTTTATTCGTTCATGTGATCCATGCCAAAGATCTGGTAAGCCTACAAAATCAATGAATTGGCCGTTGACACCAATCCTTCCTCTTGCACCATTCGAGAAGTGGGGGATTGACTTTGTCGGTCCAATTAAACCTGTTACCTGACATACGAAATGTCGATATATTCTAGTTGCAACGGATTATGCTACAAAGGACGTGGAAGCAGAGGCGACAAAAAGAAATGATGCAAAAACTATCGCGACGTTCTTATTCAAAAGTATTATCACCAGATATGGTTGTCCACTCGAACTAGTAAGTGACCAAGGTACACATTTTTTAAATGACACTATACAGTTGCTTAAATATTTTCTCATCAAACACAGAAAAACTACACCGTATAATCCAAAAGCAAACGGGTTGACCGAAAGAGCTAATGGAATTTTATGGAATTAACGAAGGAAATCCAAGAACAAAGAAAGAAGAAATATGATAGTCATATAAAAAAATATGATCTTAAAACTGATGATTATGCACTGATATATGACAGTTGCCATCAAAAGTTCCCAGGAAAACTCCATATGTGATGGCTTGGACCTTTTAAAGTCATAGAGGTGTTTGACAATGGTTCTGTGCAACTTCAATCACTTGAAGGGGAACTGTTACCTACACGTATTAACGGGTCCAGACTAAAAAAATACTACCTTTGACCAGAATTTTTTTTATTTATTTTTATTCTTATTATTTTCTAATATTTTTTTGGAATCAATCACGAATTTTTCTCTATCTTATCTGATAATGTTCGCGACTTTTTTTTCTTTTTCTAGAAAATTTTCTAGAAATTTTCGTGAACTTTTCTACCACTGTTCAACATTTGTTCAGACTGTTTCGTGAATTTTTTGAGAATTTTTCTATCTTCTCTCAAATCTTTCAAGTTATTTTTCAGAGTATTTTCGAGAACTTTTCGAGAAACTTTCGCGACACTCAACTGTGAACTGAAACTCGTCATTTTTTTTTTCGAGAATTTTTCTAAAATCTTTCTAGCATTTTTTTTTCTCCAGTTTTTTTTCTAGGATGAGCTTAACATTTTCGAGAATTTTTCGTGAAGTTCTATATCATTTTCTAGAATCTCTCAAGAATGTTTCACGAAACATTCTAGAAACTTTCTAGTATCCTTCGAGAATCTCTCAACCTACCTTTTCAAGAATCTTTGGAGAATCTATCTACCTATTTTTTATATCTCTCTATTAAAAATGATGGCCACGTGATCATCATTATTCACACGTGTGTACGCTCACATATCACCTTAATTTATTTGTTTTCTTTTCAAAAGCGGTCTTCCGTCATTAAAGATCGATCTGCCAAATCATAGTTTCAAACACTGACCCATGCACGTACTCCATAAATGGAAGTGACAGATGTCAAGTCACTATGCCACGTCATCATCCCTTCCACACCGCTACTACATATCAGAGTTATTTTTCATTTTTCTTCCTTACACTTTCTGCCTGTGATTTAATGCTTTTCTGCACACATTCTCTTTGCGATCAAAGCATTCATTTGCGACCTATTGCGATCTACGAGCTTTCGTAAAAAAATTGAACAATGGCTTTTGGATCCAGTTCAAGCTCGAACATCATCTAGAAAGCACGTGCAGGAATCCGCCTGACATCCATCCAGTCCTTTTTGGATCGATGCAGGTTGGTTAATTTAAAAGTGGACCCCTCCATCATCTTCTCCGAAGTCAGTACGGAGTTTGTCAACTCCATTCATTCCATTTCGGAGGTGGATTTCAAAGTCCATGTGCGAGACAAATTCTTCACTATCTCTGAAGACTTGTTCTGCACAGCCCTTGGATTACCGATGAATGGGAAGCTGATCTCAACAAATAAGGATTCGGTGGATGAAGCTGCCCACTTCCTTAACAATTGCTTCGTACCCACGAAGGGGTACAAGATCTCTATGATTCGTGATACCACATTTAAGATGTTTTGTAAATATGCGAACCAAGCAGTCTTTTTGACGGATGTGGATGCGACGATTTCAATGCAAAATTTTGGTTTCATCTTAGACGCACTTGCGGGTAATCCGGTTTGTTTCGGCACTACTACATATAAAGCATTTTTGCACTGGATCAAGCACCAAAAATTTTCTAGAGTTGGAGCACATGTATCTCGGCTATGCACCCATTTTGACATTTTGAACGAGCAAGAGAAAACATTGTTGACGGGAAGGATGTTGGCCCCCAAGCCAATTGATCTTTTTGGCCTCGTTACTGAAATTGCACCAGTCGTCGAAGTAGCAGCAACCACTGCTATAGACATTGACACTGCACCATCCCAGTTGGAACCAGTTCCAACTGTGGTGATGGAGACTGATGGAGCTACTGCTGCTGCCACATCTCAGAAGCCCGTATCTGCTTCCACATCTCAGAAGCAGCTGAGTGCCTCCTTCTCTGACGATGATGCAACTCAGTCTGATACATCAGACAAAAGACAAACAACTGTTGAAGGCGACACTGGGGCACCTGTGGCAGATGAAGAACAACCAGACGACCAGCCCCAGTGGTCTCGCACCATGACCGAGAAAGCCAAAAACCTAGTGGCTGAAGTGTATGAGTTGGACAAGTACCACCAACAACTTACGATGGAATTTGTCAACTTAGAAAGGAAATGCCAAGAGGATCTCAAGGCGTCTTTCGAGAAGATTGATTCGCTCGAATTAGACAACACGAAGCTAATTGAACGAAATCATTCTCTTGACACACAGCTTCAAACCTTAATAAAGGAAGCTGATTCTTTAAAACAGATCAATAAGACGATTGAGGCCAAGTCTGATAATTATCAGACTCACAACGATTCCTTAAAGCAGCAACTGACAGCTGCAAATCAACATAATATCGCGCTCCAGAAACATTTCCAGGAGGAGCGAATGAGAAGACTGAAGGCAGAAGTTGCTCTCTCTGTATGCACCAATGTAGGGTCTATTACAGTCGACCTCACAAAGCTAAACTAGCTCCAAGATCAGATGCTCGACAATTTGCGAGTTGAGTTCCTACAACCACTCGAGGATTCGAAGGCTCTTGTTGAAGAAGAATTGACGGAGCTAAAGGAGTTTTCGAGTGAAGCTATCCCATCTTGCAGCGGACCAGATGCACACGACGAGTACCTTCAGGCCTTACTCAGAATTGATGACCTTACACAGCAAATTCCATCTGTGCATGCCTACACCGGAGCCTCAGACCATCCCGAGTATCTGGAAGCAGTCGCAAAGATTGACAAACTCAAACAGGAGCTATCAGATCTCCAACAACAAATGGAAGATCAGAAGCTGGCTGCTGAGTCACAAACTCAAGACTTGGCAATTGCACCTACGCAGCCAAAACAAATGTGGCGGAATCAGTTGAAGGTTTGTGCTGACAGATTCCGTGCATTTGCTGAACGCTTCTGGAAATGGTGTCCACTTGTTTTAACATTGAATTACAAAGGTGTATGGATTATATGATGCTACCAGGCGTAGTAGGCATCGCCTTCGACGATTGGAAGCGACCATGGGAGAAGGAAGACTTTCTCTGGTTATGGGCCCAACTTTCTATCGAGCAGAAAGGATGTCTCTGCTGGGGCATAATCCAAGGTAAGTTTAAAGTCCTACCTTTATGGTCAGCAGAGTTATACATAGGCTCTTCGGCTATGTATGCTCTCGAATATATTCGCATCAAAGAACTTCAATTTTTGCAGAACGAAGACAATAAGCGACATTTTTGGAAGCAAAAGTCGTAGTTTCAGTTATACAAACCCAAAGCTGTTGCGGATTTAGATGCATTCGACGACGCAGGGTTGTCGATCAACATTAATATGGCGTATCGAGAATTATTTAGTCTATATGTGGATTGGGAGCGAAACCTTGCAAAATATTTTGCGAAGATTCGACATAATCTGTAGGATAGAAGGAAGTCATTCAGATATAAGCAATTTTGTACATATACATTTTGGCAGTTTGGTACCTTTGCGGCAAAGACATTATTTTTTGTTCAGAATCTTTATGTTAAAAGCAATTTTATTAGATTCTCAGTTCGATACTGTGAAGAAATCACTCTACGAAGTGATTCAGACGAAGATACAAAGTTGACTCAGGAGGTGTTTGATGAAACATTACTCCATGTTAAACTAGAAGAATTCGGCAACCTCCCAATTGGCCGATATACAAAATCCAAAGAAGATTTGTTGTTGATCGAAACTCAACAGAACTTGGAACTAGCTCAGAAACTATATGAAGAATTGAATAATTCATAAATATTATTCATGTCTTTGTCATGCTGATGCCTATCTGTGATACTGAAGCTAGATCTTTGCAGTTTGAAGGTGTTTTGAAGTTTGATTCCAGTTTTCATCAAACAATTTCAACTCAAAATCAACCTACTCAACGCAACAACAAGACACATATTCTCTAAAGAAATATCTAAAGAACGAATTATATGAAGAAATTTTTTTTTTTGCCTCAACGAAAATTTGACGAACAAGAATGTTTCTCGAATAATCCTCGAAATAAAGATGATATGTTCACGAGGACATTTCACATTTGAGGAAGGGGATATGTGATGTTACGCAAATGTCAAAAATTGAATATCAACATAAATATGGCATGATATACTGGAAAATGAAGATATGAGCTGGTTAAGTATAAATCATGAAGAGGCCTAAGTCATTTTTCGAGAATATATCTCCTAGGTACTTGCCTTATAAATTAAGGGCTAGACATTTAATAGGAAAAGACATTGCCTTGGATAACCCTTAACTAGGTCGTCCATACAAAACGACTAGTTATGAAAAGACATGTTAAACTAGAGTAACTTTAACTCATAGTTAAGTATACCTCTTATGGTATAATTGAACGTATTTTCAGTTCAATTCTTAACTGACCCTTTCGCGGGAGCGACAAACCTATTGTTTAAGAGGTGTGTTTGTTCGTCCCGTAGAACATATATTGATCTCACACTTCAGTCTCGATCATCGAGAGAAGAGTTTATGCTTATGTAAGAGATTGAAGAAGTGAATAGAGTTCTGTGAGTTATTCTCCCTTATCTTTGTTCTCCGCACTGCTGAGTCTTAGTGATCTTGAGTCTGCTAACAATCTCTAACGCATTTCATGAATTACTCTCTGATCAGACAGACGCTCTAGTGCATTACAGTCGTTTGCTAAGTTTTCGTAAAGCATGCTCTAAAGAACTGTCTTAATATCATCTTATTCGTCTGTCGCGAATACTTTCTTTTCGACACTCGAATAATGACTATCTTTGTGCAGTCTAGCACGATCATTGAATTAAGTTGTATGTATACAAATGAGATGACAGTCCCTGTCTGAAGAATTGAGTCTCTAATCTATTTTCCTGATTGGCATTTACATAAGTTTCTAATGTGCTCTAAAACCATTTGTGCTCTTTAACCATTAAGTTGGGCTTTAGTTGTTGAGGACTATTATCTAGGAACGAATAGTTCGCGAACTCGATTAATTAATTGTCTGCGTAGTCGCGAATACATCGAACAATTCTCAATTCTCTGTTGACACCTTAGTCAGCCAGAGTGTAGTCTGTTGTACTACTCTGATAACATTTCATTTGTAGAACGCGCTTCCTTCAATTCGATAGAGGCCATATTGTTGTTCTGAATTCATTAACATTACCCATTCCAAATATAAGTAATACTGGTTACTTTTTCATGTCTGTCGACAACCAGAATAACATTCGAAACCACCTGCCATAATTACACCAAAAACATAACTTTCTAACGCTATCCTCTATGGGAACGATACTTTTCACTACAAAATCTATATTAACCCTGTTGGTATAGCACGACAGCACATCAACAACTGTGAATATTAGGATGGATTTTGTGAGCTTATATTTGAACTGATTAATCAACAATATTGGCTTATGGTCAAAACAAATGACATAAGTCATCATGTCAGTTGTGAATATGTGTCATTTGTCAGAACAAGTTAGTTTATTGTTAGTGTCCACTTTTTAGAAAGGTTTTTTACTGGTTGATGATCTCGTTGAGTTTGATTCTTTGAGGTTCATTTCTTAAGACCAAGATTTTGGGGCTTACCTAATATTGTTTTCCATGCAAAGGCCAAAAAACATTTTCGATATTAAAAGAACTTGGAATGTTTGAAACCCAACTTAGTTTTTTGGTTATGCATTTTTTATATAGTGGGTTTTCTATGGATGGATGGCTTGGTGGGAAGGGAAAACCGTGACGAACTACTTAAATTTGGTTTGAGATTGAATTGGAAAAAATGATATGTTTTTTTTTCCATTTGGACATTTTCAGATATTTCTCACTAACCATGTTGTTTGCTGATGTGAACTATCTTGTTATAAACTATATGCACAAATTTTCCATGCTTGTCATTGGCAGATCAAGTATGCTCTCTAGATCAAGAGACTAGGTTGACAACCGACGATCTTTTATACAAACAAGAGAGTGGATTGATAGCCCACAATCCGTTGTCCAGAATTCATATTCTTGATACATTGTGGATGAAAGTTGCTAAGAACATTGCAAAGTTTAGATTTCATAACTCACTTTTGAATTCCAAATATGCAATATTGGCTAATCATGATGAATCTTAAATGATACATTTCACATAAATCAATCATTATACGCACAAACATGCCATGGTTGTTATTGCTAAATTGGGCACGCTCTTTACATGGAAGGTGAATTGACTGTCCACAATCCCTTGCATGGTCAAAAAAGTGGGGTCAAGGTTCAGAGTTTGTTTGTCAGGAGCCCTCATGTTCAAATCTCAAAGGGCTATATATATATATATATATATATATATATATATATATATATATATAATTAGATCCAATTTTTTCTCGCTACTCTGTTTGTATGCACTACACCACAAGCTTGGTCAGGGTTCCATTTTTTAATCTCTTTGAGCACATTGGATATAGGATGCTTGTCATTCATTTCTTTTAGCAACACTAATGGGTCTTGTTGGTGGGATCTTTTCAGGTGACATATCAAACAAGTCTACAAGATCAGTGAGGAATAGAACATGATTGTAGTAAAAAAGGATGCTAAGATTTTTTGGTTCCATATAGTTTGAACACATGTCGAGATGATAGTTGATACTTTCCCTAAACCGATATGTATGCCTCGGCTACTATGTAGTAAATTTTGTGGCTTTACATTATATGCAAGCCCAAAAACATGTTGTTGGCAATCTTAGTTTTGGAAAATATTTTTTTATTTTGGCTATTCTCATTGGGGGAAAGCCTTTTGGCGAGCTTTTTTGTGTTTAAAGCGAGCTTTTTGAGCGCCTTACGATACACCGGATTTGGGTCCAACCTGGCATTTACATGTCCATGCGACGGAGGGAATGATGAACACATGAACAGTATGTATCGACAATATTTTTCCAAGCAAAATTTTTTCTATAAAATGTATATTTCTCGGATCTATGTTAGCAGTTCCAAGTTCCATAGCATATTTTTTTGCAGTATACTTTAGGTTTTTGAATGTCTAACATCACAACTCTTGGAGGGCTGCCTTTTATTTAGATTGAATAACATTGGAATTTTCAACTTCGTGTACAAAATGGCATGTGCAATAAATACTCATATCCAATACAAGACATAACCAAGATTGCAATTCTTGGAAACAATTAGTGGCAATTAAAAGACTAGTTAGTTATTGGTGTTTTTGAATACTGAGATAGATTGGGAGTCGATTTTGTTGGTATTGGTGGTCATTATCACTGTCTCGCCTTTAAATTGATGGTCAGATTGTAAGAACAACCATACTTTTAAATCTGACGTTGTTACCAAAATGAGGACAATTGCTGGTTTTGTCCAGCCTTTGATTGTGACAGAAAAGGACAAATTATGGATCTTGTGTCTTCAGGACTGTGACTGGCATCATACTTCCAATGAGCATAACATCAGTCCACAAGATTACACAAGGTAAAAAGTTCTAACAACAGAAAAATTTTGCAACTTTTGCATGATATCTGGCCCAGTTGAATCTTGGAATTTAAATCTTGTGGTCAAGAGAGTCTTTTGATGTTTGAATTTCTATTTGCTGCAGTAGGAAAAAAGAGTTTTTCCTATACTTGTTCTGATAGTATGGCTTGTGATGTATACAAATAACAACGCTGCAGGACGAAGTTATCCTTCTGTAGATATGAGAGGAGATGTTGCCTTACTGCAAAGCAGAAATACTATAAACAACAATCACAGATTAATTTCTATACAAATTGAATTGATGGAAAACTTTTGGCTCTTTTCTGGAGTTAAAAAATCTTTATGATTGCAGACTTGGATAAGACAGCTTTGAAGTCAAATGGTGGGGTTTGTAGAAGGGGGCTAGTCTTTGATTACCAGGAGGTGAGCGGGTTGATGTCAAATCCTTGACAATCTATTACAGTTAGAAAAAATAAAATTCAATGTATACTTGTATGCCTCGTTTTTCCATTATTACATTGTCGTTTGCTAGTCCCATTGAATATTCACAATTTCAAAATGAGTCAATGGCTTGCTAACATATTGTGTAAATACCCACTAATTCAATAGATGCGTGCTTAGCAAGGCTTCTACTTCGAACTTGTAGTTTGTTATTAAATCACTTCTAATGCTATTGTTTTCCTCATGTAATGACTCCCTTGATGTGTCTCATGCTTGTTTCATAAACACTTAGGACTACTTACTATCAAAATGACTTTATCCACATGCAATAAAAAATAATCGCTCGATTCCCAACACTTTGGCAACAAAATTAAGACGTTCATGTTTACTATGCTTTTGCCATTCATTTAAACAAAACAATCTATTCATGGTTGATAGTTGAACTACTTCGAACTTTTGGGGTCTGCCTTTTAGTTGCTACCAAGAAAAATTACTGAAAATGTAGATGCGAATCTAGTTGATCTTGCTATTGTGGACCATCAAAGCCATACAAAACACAATGTCAGTTGCATGTAACTATGCATAGTTCTACAAGCTGTCACAACACAAGAAGTAATCTAACTCGTTTCTAAATCCTTCAGAAGTAAGCTGAAAATGTCCTTGTCTTCTTCGACACAAACACAATGCCTGTCACTCTCCGCTGACGCTCGTACCATGTTTCCAGTCCCTGCAAATAGGTCCAGCACCACATCTCCGGGCTGTGTGAGCAGTTCCACCAAGAATCTGCATTCGACAATAAATAGGGTACATGTGAGGGTCCATGTGAAAACTCATTATTCTAGTGTGAAGAATAATTTCGATATAACTTGGGTTTTGGGGTATAGTCAACCTGCAAAAACTCGGAGATCTCTCTGCGCCACCGCGGCAAATAACATTGTCAATTGTGGTGAGGGTGGCACTGTTAAGGTCCATAACCCAGTTGGCCTTTGTTGAGAAGGCCTTTCTATCGACTTGATTGGCTTCTTGCTTATGGATTGTAGAGGCGAGACACCCCGTGCGATGGTACAAGGCTATGACAAGGAGGACAACCTAAAAAATATATATATATTAGTCCAACATGTGACTAAATAGTTGACCAAACAACCTTGTGCCAAATGTCTGTTCACCTCTTCTCGTGGGTTGTGTCTGACGTAACCTTCCTCGCATAGAATGTTAAGGCAACGATGGAGTGAAAACCCAGATGCTTCAGCAAATGAATCGACGATGGGGAAATGCTCGGGGAGGGACGTGCAAGCAAACCACCCCTGATCCGCAGCGTAGGTGCTTGCAATCCCAAATGCAGTTGCGGCAAGATCTGCAAAAAATATGTTCCACGTAGAAATAGTCTTGTTGGCTCCGTAGTGCTTTACACATAGTGAAGTGGGAAAATCTTCCCAAATAAGCATGGCTGCGGCATCTGCAGGGGCTTGATCTATTGTTAGGTTTGGATTGAGGTTCCTCATGCAAAAACACTTTAGCTTTTTTGAGGGCTTGCTATTTGTCTTTCTTGCAATCTTGCGTATGTCGGCTCTAACAGCACACATCTCTCCTCTCATCTCAGATCTCAGTTCTATCAATACAAAGCGAATTCAAATTATCGTGACATCGTTCATTGTTTTTATGAAAAAACAAAATAAAAGGATTAACAACAATCTTACCAGGGCTTGTGGCAATACAGTCTTCGGTGTTGTCGTCGACCGATGTGCCTTCAAAGTGTTATATAGTCCATGGCACGTTTTGTTCTTAGCTCGCCACTAGCTCAAACCCCAGATGCATGTCTCTTGGAGGCTGATCCTTGCGTGATAGGTTCAACAATTGCACATTTCCCTTGTTGCAATGCGAGCCTTTGATCATAAAAGTATCTATAATGCATACGGAGCATTACAACTCGTGATTTATTCTTAATCTAAAGATAGGACATCAGAATAGATCTCGTAATCTGATAACTAATAGATCTCCTTGTCATGTTGTAGTTAGTCTAACCTGTGATAGAATTCTCGACAGTTTATTTTCAAAGAAGAAAGGATCATTGGCGTTGTGGCATATGCTCTTATTTTTATTACAATAACTGCTCATCAAGTGCAGAGACGATAGGAAAGGGACCATAAAACATGATAATCTGTGAAGTAGTGTGTGACTGTAACATCTTTCACAATACGTCCAAGTTAAAAATAGTATCTAGTGCTATTTTTAAATGCAGATAGCAATCTTAGTGGTGCTTGGACTAGTAATATTACTATGGTTCTTTGTGGGGACAAGTTAAATAACGATCTATAGATTTGGCAGTATCAAAGTCATTAAGTGATAGACCTTAAGTCCATAAGTGCTTACTGCTCGAAACTTGTGCTGGCTTGCTCTTTATTTAAGGAGTGGGCTACTTTTTCAAAGTTTACTGAGATCTGAGATGAGAGGAGAGATGTGGGCTACTTTTTCAAAGTTTCCTGAATCTCAACTAACTTCACAACATTCTGTTTGAAAGGTTAAGTGTAAGTCTGGGTTGATCTCCTGGTAGATGAACATTTGTGTATACTTTTCCTAGAGCTATGTTGCTGCAGTTTGCCTTAAATTTTTTTGGTTGGGAGAGATGAAGGGACATTTACATGGTATCCATTAACAGGATTCTGTAATGAATGACGATCACATGAAATCAATGAGTTTGTTTGTGAGGATAATAGCACACATGCAAAAGTTCCTTTCAACACCCTGCTCACTTTAGCCACTAGTTTCTTCATCACCGTCATCATGTATGGACAATCACAGACAGATTTAATGGTCTCACTTAGAAGTTAGAAGCGTCTCTACTAAACTAGATTGGATTATAAAGGATTGGAACATCATCTAAACTCATGACCTTCAGCTCCATTAGTAGCCTTTTGATCCAAAGAAGCTCCTTTGTAGTTGTTGTGAGAGCTTTGTACTCGGCCTCGATAGAAGCAAGTGAGATGGTTTCTTGTTTATTTGACAGCCAAAAAACAACTCCTCCACCAATAAATGTTGCATAGATACTTGTGGACTTTCTATCCCTCTTATCACCCACAAAATCCGAGTCACTAAAGGCATGCAAATCAATCATATCCCCTCTATAGAGAATTCCATGATCTAGAGTGCTCGAGAGGTATCTCCTTTTTGCACTTTTTCAATGTACGATCAATGGATCTTGCATGTATTGACTTCGACTACACACACTAAAGCATAAATCAGGTCTTGTAATGGTAATCCACATCAATGAGCCTATAAGTTGCCTATAAAGAGCGATGTCTGTGAGAAATTTCAACTACTTTAGTCAAGATTGGTCATAGTTTGAATAGATTGGCAAATACACAATTGAGGCCCATTTTCATATTAGACTTAGAGTTTGACTTTTCAAAGTTATATTATTCTAAAGGCATTTGCATAAACACTTTTGGAAAGTATGGGAAACTATAGAACACGAGCTTTGGACAGATTCAATTTGAGTAGTAGAGACGTTGAAGGAACAAAATTGGTGCAATCAGAGGTGGACATGTTGACTGCAGCAGGTTTTCAACTGGAAGCGAAGGCTGCTAGTGTGAGTAATGTTGCCGATGTTTCTGGCCCCAAACAAGGGGTAGGCCACAACAAAGCAGATCACTCCACTTATAGAAAAAGTAGTACTGCAGTCACAACATGAGATTTTTGAAATCGAGACAGAGTCTTCTCTGAAAATGGCGATTCGTTATGATGTCCATATACACACCAATCCATCTTGTACTTGTCCAGACTTCCAAAAACGAGTGGTTGGAATTAGCCATATACTGCCTGCAAGCATGTATATTTCATTTTTTTAAGGATTTTGGGATTCGATCAACTAAGCAACATGTTTGTTCATCAAGTCAGTCTGAGTGAGGCCGAGGTCTTTCAAGCACTCACTCGCGGGAGAACTTATCCATGAATAAAGTAGTTATTGGTTTTAGATGGGGCGAATGGCAAAATGGAGTAGCCACATTACAATATGTGAGTAGGATTGAAATGGAAAAAACATTTGTCATTATGCATATGAATGTTTGGCGAATTTATTTCTTTGTCCGAGTCACTCTGAAAAGGACTTATTGCCAACTATGAGACATTTTAGATTGTAGATATCAAGCTATTTAGATATCAAACAATTTTCATGACCATTGTATGGTCTAGCATGTTATGACTTTATGGCATTCCAATTTTATGTGAGATAATTATTTGTACTTTTTAAGCTTGATTGTGGGGTGTAACCGTGGCTCAAATAATTTATTCTTAGCAATTCGTGATTGTCGTTAGGAAGCATGAAATGATTTTCAAAGTCCATTATTACACGTTATGCATACCATGGAAACTGACAGTTTGCAATGGTTTTTTGTTTGACAGGGTGAACTTTTGTCGTTTTATGTATTTGATTGAAGAATCTAATTGTTCAAAATGATGAAGGGGGTTGGTGAGGTTGATGTTCCATTGAATATGTCCACTCAAGAGTCTTGAGGGTATAAATAAGGGGGTGTGCCAGGCAAGGACGTAGAACCGAGTGCAACACAGACATGCTCTAAAACCATTAAGAAATCATTTTTTGACCCAAGGATGTTAAAAATTCACAATTCTAGCTTGACTAGTTTTGGTCATATGACTTGTAAATAGTTAGATGGTCATGATGTGGCTTGTCACACGTGCCAAATAGCATAGGATTCCATTCATAAGGATGTTCTCAAGTAGACCTAAGTGTTAGAACCTTTGGAATGAGTCCAAATTATGCTTAGATACAAGGGAGAAAAAATAGGAGCTATTTTTGGTAATTTTTGCATTATTGAGGGATCTCCAAGATTCCAACCCTAACTTGGTAGGGATGAAAGATCCACCAAAATTAGCATTAGGGATAGGTTTAGGGCTACTCATACCTGCCCAAAACCGTGATGGATCATGTATATATAGGTGATGATATCTCACCAAAATCAATCAAGCAATTTCATGTTTTTTCTCTCATAATGGTGCAATTGCTCTCTATGTTCATAATTGTTTGAGTACTTGTGATTACTAATGATTATAGGATTGAATGTAGGTCTGGTGTACAGTACTCAGACTGTGGGAGGCCGTACTTTCACACGTGTGAAGCCTTCTTCAAGGATTTGGGCCATTTAGTGAGGTTCAAGCATAGATTTTTGATGGATTTTGATGGTTCAACTTGTGCTAATCTTATGAAATCATAATCTATTGTTTCCCTCATCATTTCAAGTGTTTTAGGATCCTTATTTGCTGTAATTTTTACAAAGGATAGAAGATTTTAAAAAGAAACATTTGCTTCCGGATCCAATTCTATCTACAATAGCTTTAACCAAGTATGAAACGTTGGAGCGCAAATGCCAAAAGCTAGACGGATACAATGAAAGGATTGTCGGCGAGAAAGATAAGGCCTTGCAAAAAGTGGCAAAATTGGAAGTCACACTAAGGGGGCTAGAGTCTATGCGTCAAGAACTTCACGAACTAACCTCACTTAAAGACATCTACAAAGATAACTACCATAGAGAGCTACACAAACAAAAGTTGATGTTACAACAACAAGAGGAAGAAATTAAAATTATGCGTAAACACATGGAAGAACGAGAGAAAGAGACTTTGTAAATTGTGAAAGATCATCTATTGACTTTGTTGACCATCTCCGCGACAGCTATTACACAAGATGGTCAAGTTTTAGATGATTATAATAGTAGAGTTTTGTTTGTGCCACCCTTGTTGCCGATCAACAACATTGTCAATCGCGAAAGAGCATCTACTGCAAGAAATGAGAACCCTATGTTTAGGTAGCCATTGATTGAAGGAAATTTTTCAAGATTCACTATTGTTTGTGAGGCTCTCACCACGTTTTCAATACAATCAAAAGGATCACCTCATGACTGCATTAGGCTAGCTAGGTTTTATGCCAAGTATTGACAAATGTGGTTTTGTAGGGTGATAGGTGCCTTGAACAAACCAAGGGTGGCAAAGGATTGGTTCAATCCCAATTTTCCAATACCACATGGTATAACCTACTATTGTACCTCAAAGTTAGAGATGCTTCTTCTCTAGAAAAAAAAAATATTTGGGGAGATTGTAAAATACACTTTTGTTGAGGCGCTTGATCAATGCTACCAAGAAGTTTCTGAGAACTTTTTGACGAGGATGAATATATGCAGAGAAACTATTCCAAAGCCTGTGGAAAAGATAAAGTGAAGTTGTTTTTTGGGCCATGTTTTGGGAAAAAAACCGATAAACATCGCCATGACAAGTTTTTTTGTGTGTATAAAGCACGTCCAAAAAGGACATAGAACAAAAGAAATGTTTGACAATATGCAAGTCTAATAGAGATGTTTTTTTCTATGCTTACAAATGCACCATGTGTCATATGGGGCTTTTTATATTGTTGATGCAGCAATGTATTTTAATTGTGTCTCCTTTTCATGGGCTTGACGTTGGCACGGTGTTTTAGCTTCTGATGGACTTTCACTACTAGTACATTTTTGGGATCGGGACTGTCTTGGATATGCTTCTAGTGGTAACCGAAGTTCTGCTTCTGGGGGAATATTTTGGTGAGAGTCTCACCTTGTCAACTCGTCGTCGCAATGGAGGACCTATATTGGTAGTTCTGGAAAAGTCCAGTGATCATTTATCATGAAGGATTCTACTCAAGCCATACAATACTAAGACCTCATAGATATCAGTAGCCATAAGAATCGATTACAGTTGAAGCATTGGTAATCCACACAATCAAGGTTAGAAGATGAAGCCATACTTAACTAGTTCATATCAAAAGGTTGTATCCAACAAGATTCACATCAGGTTCACCAATGTTAGGGATTTTTCCAACATAGGGGTGGTCCCGCTAGAAAGCCCAAGCGAGGGAAAGGGCCCACACTGCCCTTACACAAATGACTAGGGTCAATTATTGCCTCCAACCTTGGAGGTCATCCTAGTCACTTTGCACTCCCCAATCAATGAGAGTTTCTAGGCTCTCAGAAGTATGATTACAGGGAGAGGTTGCTATTTTCACTTGGTTTCTAGGTACAAACTCTAATTCTTAGATCGTCCGTACTTGCATATTGGAGCTAGTAACGAAATCATTGGCAAGACTTTCACTGGGAGTTTCTAACACCAATTCAGGGTGTTGAAACCATGCTCTTCTAAGATCATTCACTAGATTTTCGCTATCACTGTTAGATGCTATAGATGAGTGTACTGGTGGCTCAAAGATTGGGGTTTGTGTAAGGTATTGTGTTATTTCTGCGTATCGAGTGGAGATGGCATTTGTCAAGTGCTAATACCCGTCAATCACAAGCTCGTATACCTCTAGATAACTATGTTCTCCACAGTGCTAAACCCTAATCAAAGTATCACCGAGAAGTAGGTTATGATGGAATTCTGGTATCGTAATATTCATCTTCTGTACATTTGGCACACATCGCCGAGTGACGGCAGGAGTTGATACTCAACAAAAGGCAAAAAATGTGACACTATGTTTTTACATGTGATTTGTAACAGGCGAAAAAGACAACACTGCCCTACAAAATGCCAAAGGTGCCCTTACAGAAAAGCGAAGGCACCTTGTAAAATCAAATCTTAAGGCATTTGTCAGACTGTCGCATTTTTCACATCTTCACCAATGTTCATTTTAGTGAAAGCTGACGTCGAGGCCTTCTCACGCTCATCCCATACAACTGTGCTAACAGATTTGACAACGACAGCAGTCACCCACGATTTCCCACTGACAGCACATTCACTTTGTACTTTCTTCATCTGCACACCTGTAAATTTATGTATATATGTTGGATACCATTTGCGTATTCCACGGTGTGTGAAAAATAATAACGTCAGAAGCTTATAAGAGATAGACGCAGTAGATGCTTTCGTGCATTGATTTTCTATATTGTCAGTGATAGATTTATTCCTTTCACAGATTGGATTAGCTTTGTGAAGTACGTGGTTTTGTCCGCTATTGTATTGTGCTCATTAGCATTATTGACCTGTATATTTTGCTGTACTTAATCTGATAACAGCTCTGCTTGTTCTGCGTTCAGATTTGTGTCAATATTGCTATGCTCAATCTGGTAGTCTGTTCTTAGCAAATTATTATTAGTCTAATTGTTCGCGACTAATATTTAGTCTTGCCTTTTGCAACTGATTATCAGTCGAGCTTAGTCTAGCTCTTTGTGAATTATTCATGACAAATTATCTTTCTGATGTTTTGTTGCTTAATGTTTGGCTACGTAATCAGCTCGAATGTGATTTCAATCACTAACGTTCTAGGCGTAATCATGCTTTAGGGAAAGAGTGAGAAAGCTTATTCCGCTGCGCATGAACACTTTCTGTTCGAGTTCGTTTCTTTTTCAAGTTTCGAGTTTGCTTCTTTTCGTGTTCGTTTCTTTACGAGCTATTTTCGTTTCTCTCTCTCACACACCCCCTTTCTCAAGCATGGTATCAGAGCTATTTTCGTAGCCTGATAAGCTTCCACAGTACAAGACTCTACCAGCCGATAGAGTAATTGTCTTCTTGTTCTGTATTTTTGTACTAGATTCATATCTAGGTCACTGATAGTTTTACCTATCACCTAGACTAATCTTCCACATGGATTCCCAAGGGAAAGCCAGTCTTATCATGGACAAGCTTGATGGAGCTAGTTACCATCTGTGAAAATTTAAGATGAAAACTATACTAATGGCGAAAGAATTGTATGTCGTTGTTACAGGTGCAAAAGGGGAACCCGAAGCAGACGACAACAATTGTCAGATGGAAGTTGAAGGATGGAAAGACTTTCCACTGATCATCCTCAACATTTACCCAGATCGGCCATGTATCCGAGACCCAGACATCCAAAGAAGTCTGGGGCATCTTGAGCACACTATACGAAGTGTGAGATATAGCTTCCAAGGTACATCTCAAGAAGAAATTTTACTCCCTCAAGATGGCGAATGGTGATTCCCTGCAGAATCACATCAACCAATTCAAGAACCTGCTGAAGCATATGGCCGTTGTCGGATCTGTCATAGACGATCAAGACGCAGTGATGCAACTGCTTACAAGCTTGCCAAGCTCATACAACAGCTGGGTAATGATCATCATGACACACCCAAAACTGACTCTTTCGAGAGTCATTACTATGTTGTTGCAGGAACACGTGGAGGAAAGAAGCTGCAAGTTCCTCAGCTGATTCTCATGCTTTGTACATGAACAAGAGCACGATTAAGCAGAAGAAAAAGAAAGACCCGAAGCAAACAAAGCATGACCAGAAACCAACACAGCACAAAGAACAGTCAAATCTGCAGACAAAGAAAAAGCTGTTCTGTAGATACTACAAGCGAAACAACCACAAAATTCAAGACTGCCGGATACTGCAAGCAAAGAACAGCAACAAGGGGCAGTCGAATCAATTGACAAATGCAGCTACAGAAGCTCCACAGCCTATTCAAGAAGTGGATCACGATGCCTTCATGACCAGCCATCAAGGAGCATCTGGCGACAGTTCTTGGTTCCTGGATTCCGGTGTCACTCAGCATATGACCAGACTCATTGGTTGTTTTTTGTTCTATACACCTTACAGTACTAATAAATATGTTCACCTTGGCGACAATAGCACACAAGCTATTAAAGGTGAAGGTACTATGAGATTAAGTTTTGCAAATGATCAGTCTAAGCTACACTCTAAAGTCCTGTATGTACTAAATTTATCTACGAATTTGCTCTCTGTAAGCATAATCACATATCTAGGACATAGAGTAGAATTCGAATGTGATTAGTGCAAAGTAGTTGATAGGACAGGCAAGATCCTAGCACTCGGAAAGAGACATGGATACTTGTATAAATTAAGTCATTGCTTTTCTACCTCTAGTCAGGCGCTCGGTACTTCTATTTATGCAAATAAAAGTTTACTTTGGCATTATAGACTTGGTCACTTGAATCATGTTGTTGTATAACAAATGTCTAGACAATCTTTTGTTCTTGATCTCGACTATCCTCGAGATAATGTCGAGTTACATGTCTGTCAAGACTGTCTAGTTGATAAACAGACTAGAAAACCATTTAAATCAAGCCATCAGCATATTGCTAGAGGATTGTTAGACATTGTACATTCAAACATTTGTGGCCCGATAAAAAATCCTTCGCTGAAGGATGCAAAGTATTTTATAACTTTTATTGATGAATTTTTCAGAAGGACTATGGTGTACTTTATAAAGAAGAAATCAGAAGCCTTCAACTGCTTCAGAATATTCAAGGAGCGTGCAGAAAAGGAGACTTAAACGACGATCAAGGCCCTAAGGTCAGACAATGGTGGAGAATTTATCTCTACCGAGTTTAAGGAGTACTGCCAAAGCCAAGGCATTGAGCAACAATTCATCACTCCTTACAGTCCTCAATCTAATGGCTTAGCCGAGAGGAAGAACCGTACCATGGTTGAATCAGCCAAATGTATGCTAGCGCATGCATCGCTGCCCAAGAGATTATGGGTCGAAGCTGTCTCCACTGCAACTTACGTCCAAAACAGATGTTCGACCAAGGCCCTCTCAGGCAAGACACTCCACGAGGTGTGGACAGGCTCTAAGCCTTTTGAAGAACCTAAGAGTGTTCGAATGCGTTGCCTACACGCAGATCCCTGAAAGATGCCCCTTCGCGCTAGATCAATGTTCCGTCCCATAAATGAAACCGTCACCTCAAGTTTCCTGTTGCCTGCCCTTATGGGTACATAACACCAAGCCAATTGCAAACACCTCTGAGACAAAAATTAGTGCATAATAACAAGTTGTAGACAACTAGAAAATTGAATGTAACTTCCAATTCTCCCACACATACACTAATTCTCATCGGTCTCCCTTTGCTTTGCATAGTTCCCTTGAGGTCATGCCATAGTACGCTTGTCATGATACCAAAGATAGAAGCAACACTTACCTAGCAATGTGCGTAAATATCACTAACATTCTCACTCCAATGTCAATCTAAACTCTAAATGGTTTACTTAGTTTTTGCACATCTCATTGACTTAGAGATCATTGGTCTCACTTGATCATGCATTACAAGGCAATATGCTAGCTCAACTATACTATCCACACAAATCCTTTCAAATGTCATTGACAATGCTTCCAATTCACTTTAACTATTCAATGACCGCATCCATGGGTGAGCGATTCACTTTTCCTTTCTGCAGGGTTTTGCAATTTGTACTTTCAAACATGTGCCGTAGAGCCTCCTACAATCTTAAGTTCTTGGCACCTTCCATGTTTAGATCCAAAAGTCTATAAAAAATGATGACCTTCCTAATTCATTAGGTACACACTCCTTTTTCAGATAGAGCATGTCCCTTTTCCCTTGCACAAGCAGTAGGTCCTTCAAATTTCTTTGTGTTCCATGATCCTTGGAATTTCAGGCTCAGTTATTTGTTGAACGCTAAATGTTAATATGTAGTACTTGTCCTCAATAGCGACATCATTTGTTGCTGCACCTATCTTTGTGGGATCATGCATCTTCCCTAACCCATCTATAAGCCTCATATTTCATAGTTAATTCCAGATTATCCAACATCAGTGTAGGATTTCTGATATAGCCTTTTGGAACTTTTGAATCCTTTTTCCATCGACTTTCCCATCAAAAGATAGTCTCTTTTAACCCTGTACAGTAGCCTTTCAACCCTTCTATAGGTCCTTTGGTTGTTTGCATCAATCACTATTCTGGGCAGTTCACTGTGCATAGTTTCAAATCTTTGGACTAGCTGCCTATTCCAGTCTGCCCAATTAATTGGCCTGTCTAGATCTAATTCTTGAAGGTTCTGTCTTGCTAGTGCGTGCTTGTTTGGCTCTTTTAGCCACTTTGAATTGGTGTTCCGCATTATGAATCTCTATCCATCTGGCAGCCACTCTCGGATACACAAAGGAAATGTTTGTCCACCTCTATTGCTCATATGCCATGACACTATCATTTGTATCAAATGAAATGATACACACCAATGCCCATTAATGCTTATGGCCGAGCATAATCTTCTAGGCGCTTGTCCACTCCACTGGACATGAGATCCTTCAATGAAGTTGCTCCACTTTCTACCCAATGTGTGTGGGTTGTTATGTAATAAACTAACTCTCTGGAAATTTGAAAATGCATCACAATGTGGAGGATGAAAATTGGACTTTAAGTGATTAACCTTGAGTCGTGAAAGTTGGCTAGAACTTTAAGAGGGTATCAATGCCCGTAGAATGATCTCATAGCTAAATAAAGATAAGCCAGGAGTAATGGCATTGCATAAAATGTTTAGGGCATAGTGTTCTGAAGCATAGTTATGGTAGCCTGAATATGTTGATGCTCACAATAGCTTTCAAAAGCTTCAAAATGGAATTTGGTGCCTTAGGGCTGCAGTGTACAGAACACATCAATTAGTCACTTCTGCAGAACTGTTCTTATTAAACCATCTTATAAATGTTCAGAATGTGGAAAGCTGAACTCAGTACTACAAAAACTCACAAATCAAGGAAGGTCCTGAAAGGAACTCTTTGTTGTTCCATACAAAGACATTTTCACTGGCATGAAAGAAGCGTTGTTGATAAGTGGTTCCTGACATCAAGGCCCTAGGACATCAACGTAGTTGATTGATATAATTTCAAATTATGTATGAGAATGAAAAAAACTGGTGCCAACCAAGAGCATATCAAGTGTATCCTGGTTCGGAGATGTTAGATTTCCAAAGTCGCATGAGCTAGACAGACCCATTTGGCCATATTATGCAAACATGCAATCCTTTAATATTAGAAATTCCACTCCCCTTTTCCTGATCTTTTGCCAAACATAGATGCATATTACTAAACTGTTTTGCTTCAACTGGGAACTATCATAGCATTTTCATCACCTTGTCAGGCATAACAAGCAAGCAAGCTGCTTCGAAACAAGCTCCAGCAGGCCCCAGACAAACTAACAATCACATTGGACTTGTGGAACTGAATATTGGCTAGGTTCAGCACAGACATTTATTTCCTCCAGCAAGTATACATAGGATACACAGCATACAGCGAGCTTATTTAATATTTTAGAGCTGTTTACAAGTTCTCAGGACAACCACAACTGTTAAACTTATTGAATACCTGTGCATGACAAAGAAAGTTAAATGTCATGTAAAGGCTGGAATAAAAACCTACGCATAATACTATTATGTTGACATAAGAAATGAGAACTCATAGTTCTGAATGAAATTACTTATTTAACCAATTTCATGAGATGAAACCTGGAAAAGACATAAATTTCCATGTTCTGCAAAGAAATCAACTGAACATCTGAAATGTCTTCCAGATTAAAATCATCTTGTGGGTCTACCTATCATTGGTATATGGATTCTTTCTACCAAGCTGATCAGGCTTCTCCTAAGTAAAGTCTCAAGCATATCAATTCCCTCAACACGTGCATCAATTAAAGTGCTTCAAAGGCCTAAATACCAGAAGTAGACCCTATTGACCCTAAAATAGAGATCATTTAGCAGCTGTGACTTTTCAGCAACTTACTTGTGGTAGAGATAAAGTACTGAAAAGTTCCAAGTATCAAATGAGTTGCTGCATAGATCTTAAATTTTTAAACACAAATACCATAATGCAGAGAAGCAAATTAAGCATGCTTTCTGGGGTTTGAGACCCTAAAGAAGATAGCAAACGATGCCTGGGAATTTTCAGCAAGCTAAGTCTCAAATTGCATGGGTACTATTAAATGTCTCAATGGTCATACTTAAAAACTCAACAGTGTGATCAGATTCTGAAAACTGTATCATGAATGATAAAAAGGATAGTGCCGACAAGGCCCTGAGAACTCACTTCTATCTCCCCAACTTTCAGAGAATTTGCAAATTTTTAATAGGAATTTGAAATAAGCAACTTAATCATAAAACACAAAATGCAATAAGATCCTAAAAACAGTAGGTACTTTTATCAATAGGACGTATGAAAATTGCTTGCGACAAAACTGGAAACTTGGTAAGTAGGCCTTTGATAATTTGGACAATGATCCACAAAAAGAATCTCAAGCGACTTGCCGTAGGCAAACAGGGCACGTAATATAACCCATGGAAGACCAAAATCCAGCACCAAAAACTAAGTGCTGAAACATGAAAGTTAATTTCTCGGTGCCCTAACTCGATTTGCCAGAAATCCTAGTCCTTTCAGCGACTTGACACAAGGAACTAAAGAATGTTGTCAACATTAAAATCTTTCTAAGCTGCTAAAGTGTATTACTGAATCAATTCCAGTACTCACCCACATCTGAATCACTGACTGCTACTTTACTCACCTTGAGGTTTGAAGTTCGATTCCTCTCAGAGACACATTCATATGCAAGATAAAACCATAGTCCAAATGAATATTATATAAAAAGCAACAACTATCAATTTGTGAGTTTGCTTTATCCCAAAAGAGTGTGCATAAGAAATTTATAAGTAGATTTGAGTACATAACAGTGGGCCATTATTCTTGAGTTATGATGGATAGCCCAATCCCACTGCTCTGTTTCAAACAAACTGTAACGCATATAAAAAATCATAAAACTGTAATATTAATGGGCTTCAAAGTCTAACTAATGTATACACCATAAAATATGAAACTGCAAAAATGCATATGTTAAAGATGCTGCAATTATATGTCAATGTCGGATAGCTGAGCACAAAAATGCATATGTTGAACGTATAGTTGTGGCAAATGCAATACACCAAACAAAAAGCTGCACCATCAAACAATAGTCAAATGATCATGTAAACTCCACCAATTTATACAACTGGACTAAGAATGCCAAAAGAAGGCATCATGATGAACATTATAGATAATGCATTTGAGAATGCTTCAACAAACAATCATGTATGATGACTAAGAATCCCATATGATGGCAGCATTACAAAATCATGGCATCAAATCCACAATGTTGATATTGTTCTTACAAATACACTATTGTTGCAATCTAAGACCAAGTTGCCATACCTATGAGTCTTGAATCCCTCTAAACATCAAAGTGCACCCCACCATACCTCTTAAGAAAAGTCATAGGTATCAAAAGTATCTTGAGCTTGAACATGCCACGAATGTGTATGTTGCCTGAACAAACACTACTAGAAAAGATCATCTAATGGATGTTGCCAAACTGCACTATGAAAGCATCAATGAAACATATCAATGGACCAAACATCCTATACAAGGCACACCAACTATCTTCCATAAAGAAATTGATGTAGGCAAGCAAAAATTATGCCATGAAATCTCTACTGCCAAATGCCCATAAACAAGCTCTATTGTGATGTATCAATAGAACTCTGCTACATATAAACGAACACCATGAACCCACCAACTCTAATAGGCTAAGTGTTATGGACTCATCCTCCTCCCCTAACCCTAATCACTAGTTGCCCTAATTAGCATAACTGTAGGTACTGGGCCAGTTGTCATTAAGAGCATGTCCTTAAGGGACCCAACTACCCTAATTTGCCCTAATCTCTGAAAAGGGCCTCTAGATGACATATATAATCATGCAGTCATTAGGTAGATAATTGTATTCCCTTTGTTTTAATAGGGTATCGCTTGAACTCTTAGTGGGAAATGTAGTCTATGCTTAGCTACTGCTTGTCGTGCTTTAGCGATTGTTCATTATATATTGAGTTTATAACATGATAACAAAGCACTTTTTTGAGCAATTGGGAAGGCATTGATTTTTCTCTTTCCAATTGTTTTCTCTCTAGACCCTTTCTCTTTGGCCATTTTCTCTCTCTAGCATAATTTTCATAATTTTTCTCATAGCTTTTTTGTTTGTGACCAAAATTGAGTTTTTCTAAGTGCATTGGTGTTGTTGCAACTTGATGCCCATGACGATGTGATTTTCTTTGTTGGCCATTGTCTAAAGTCCTTAATCTCACTTTTTTAATCCTTTTTTGCAACAAAATATGAAAATAATCATATGGATGAGGGTGTAGGTTGAGGCAAGACTCTTGATCCAAGTTTCACGTCAAGGAAAAACCTGTGGAAAACAAAAGGATGTATCAAGACACTCCTTGGGACACTTATTCGCCAAGAAGTGTGTCACTTGAATTGAAGGTAGCAAAGTGGTACGAGAAGACCATGAAAGATGCGAGGATGAATCTACCAGGATCCAATGTTTCATGCACCAGTTCAAATTGGCAATTCAAATTGGCCAATTCGACCGGTTTGAACCGGCCAAGTCAGGTTTGAATCGGCCGATTCGAACAATTTTTCATTTCCCGAGCCAATTTTAAATTTTTTTACTCGGGAACCGATTCGAGCATGTTTCCGATTCAAATGTGAACTACGTCCTTATGAGTGACATCATGAAGTGTCAAGAACCAACAACCTTTGAAGAGGCGAAAGATCTTAAAGAATGGCAAGGGGCTAGAGGACGAGATGGACTCGATTCAAAGACATGGTACATGGGACCTAGTTGATCTTCCATTTGGTAAGAAACCCATTAGTAATTAATGGGTATATAGAACTAAGTTTCATGGTGATGGATCGATTGCGAAACACAAGGCACGCATGGTGGTCAAAGGCTATAGCCTACGAGCAAAGCAAAGGTATTGACTTTGAAGAGACATTTGCTCCTATAGTTAAGTGGACTACTTTATGCTTGGTGATCGCATTAGCTTCATTTTTTGGTTGGAAAATTCATTAAATGGATGTGAAATCGGCATTTTTGAATGGTGACTTAGAAGAGGAAGTTTATATGCTGCAACCACAAGGATATGCGGTCTGCTAGGAAATGGTGAGATGGGGGGCCATTGGCGTTATACTTGATCTTAAAGACCCACTTGCAATCGATAAGATTGTTGCCAATAGGCGGTTCGACTAGTGACCATGTATGGTTCTTGATTAGAGAGGAATACTCTCTGTCCATCGCTTCTCTCCAGAGATCGGAGTCTGGTTGGCTAAGTGCCTCTTCGACAGTAGTCGGTTCCTGCATTTAAAGGCAGGCAGACTCAGGAATATACCTCGTGGGTTGTGTGCGCACTTGGTTCGATCTTCTTGGAGGTGGCGTCGGCTGATGGTCCAATCCTTGGACTTGTGCAAGTAATATTTTTCAAGCTTTCCCTGGAATTACCTTTGCATTTATTTTTTCCTTATAAGAGTACTTTATGGTTATGTTCCTTTTTTTGCTAGAACGTTTTTCTTTGGAGTCATTGCTATATTCTTGTTGGGATCTCCCATCATGCATTGGAATTTTCCTAGCACATTATGATTGACTCCTATTGTTTGATCAACGACAAATTCTCTTTGCCTTAGATGAGGTTGCTATTATTTTTTGGCAAATTAATCGCACCACTCTATTGGCAACATATCCACCTGCATTCCATGATTATGATATAGCACCATTTGGGTACGTTTCTTATATTAATTATGGTTGCTAGAGTTGACAATAACAAGACTCTGATCGATTCAATCGCCACAACACATCATAAAGTGCTTCGAGACAAGAGAACGATTGATTGCTCACCAAACACTGTATATTGACACTAATCATGGAAGTACAAGAAAAATCACCTAAGTAGCAACTAAGGGGCTCGAGAAAGACTTGCCCAATGTCTAAAATCAGGAGAGAGAAAGTAGCCATCAAAAAGTGGCAAATGACCGTAAAATAATAGCAAGTTAATTATTGCACTTTTCAACTCTCTCCCTCAATAATTAACGTCAACATCCTATCAACAAGTAAACTACTCATGGAACATGCCTCCATGATAGCATAGTTGCTTTTAACTTAAAAGTAAAATATACATTACCAAGATGTTGTAAGCAAGATAAAGTAAGCATGTCTATCAACCTGTTCAGCCTTCAAGATGTTAATTCTACTCCAAGCTTTAGCCTGAAATCCTCAAATTTGTCTCTGCTTAGCAATTTCGTGAATATATCAGCCACTTGTGTAGCGGTGCTACAATGAATCACATCTACATCTTTCAAACAAAGCTTCTCACGTATAAAATGATATTTTACTTCTATGTGCTTTGTTCTAGCATGAAGCATGGGACTTTTAGCCAATTGAATTCCACTTTGACTATCACAAGAAATAATTGTACCTTTGGCTTGCCTTATACCAATCTCTCCAAGTACCTACCGTAGCCAAGTTGCTTCTTGTGTTGTTGAGCATAAAGCTTTATATTTGGCCTTTGTCGTGGAAAGTGATACAGTATCCTGCTTTTTACTTGACTAGGAGAAACAACCATTGCCAACATCGAAAGCATACTAGACATGTAGTGCTTTCTGCAGCTTGCATACTTTCTCTTTTTGGCCTTTGAACGTGTTGGATTTATCTCCTCTACTCTCCTAAATCCCATGTTAATCTAGTTCCATTCATATCGCTACAGTTTTACTTTCATTGTCGCACAGTCCGCAAAAACATAGACACACAAATCGGTCATGTGTCTGAAGCTCAGACCTCCAAGAAAGTCTGGGACACCTTGAGCACCTTGTATGAAGTGCATGATGTAGCTTCCAAGCTACATCTCAGGAGAAAGTTCTTCTCCCTCAAGATGACCAACGGTGATTCCCTACAGAATCACATTAACCAGTTCAAGAACCTGCTGAAGAAAATGGTCATTGTCAGATCAATCATAGATGATCAAGACGTAGTAATGACACTGCTTTCAAGCTTGCCAAGTTCATATGACAGCTGGGTGATGATCATCATGACACACCCAGAACTGACTCTTTCAAGAGTCATTACAATGTTGTTGCAGGAAGACACCAGAAGGAATGAAGCCTCCAGTCCCTTGACTGTTGACTCTCACACTAGATACACCAAAAGAGGCTTGACTAAGCAGAAGAAGAAAGGCCCGAAGCCATCAAAGCAAAACCAAAAGCCCACACAGCGTCAAGAGCAGTCGAACCAACCGACAAGGAAGAAGCTGTTCTGCAGATACTGCAAGCGAGCCAACCACGAGATTCAAGATTGCTGCATAGTACAAGCCAAAAACAACAGCAAAGGGCAATCGAATCAGATGGCAAATGCAGCTATAGAAGCATCACAGCCCAACCATCCAACGACTGGATTCTGGAGCCACACAGCACATGACAAGCCATATCGGTTGTTTCGAGTCCTATACGCCTTATAGTACCAAAAGATATGTTCACTTGGGCGACAATAGCACACAAGCTATCAAGGGTGAAGGTACAGTAAGATTGATCTTGCAAATGATCAATCTAAACTACTTTCCAATGTCCTACATGTACCAAATCTTTCTACAAATCTGCTCTCTGTAAGCAGAGTTATTCTAGGACATAAAGTAGAATTTGAATCTGATCAATGTAAAGTAGTCAATAGGACAGGCAAGATCCTAGCACGCGTGTGGAGGTAGTGTTTTGCCTTTAACATGTGCAGCAACTTTGTATTTGTCCTCTGTCGGAGATAATGCAGTAGAATTCAGCTTCTTGCTATTCCATGAGACAGGACCATTGTTGAATACAAAGACAATGGGATGTCAACTTTTGCCTGTCAACATCTCTCGGGGCACTCAAGATTTACTCCAAATCTCCTTGGAGTTGTTGCAGATAAGGTTCCGCTTTTTGTCTCGTTATTTTGAATATTCAAACATCTTAAAAAATTTGTTCGACAATCCTCCGAATTTGAAAATTGTCAGAACTATGCAAACTTCAGTGTATTTCTACAGACTGTTCGAACTTGGATGTAAAATTGCAGAATGTAAGAAAAGATTGTATACACGTATTTACAATTGATTCTTGTTATTATTGATTTCCATCAAAGACAAAAATCCAACAACTATGCCAATGTGACGTCTATCCATTGGCAAGACCAACAGTAATTACTACAAACACATTTGCTAATTTTGATTGCAGCACAATTTGTCTGCTAGGGCTCTACTTTCAAAGCTTCATACATTTCATCTGTCTAGCTATTAAACCTCAGAGTATGCTGCAAATATGAGATAAATATCAAATGGATAACGTCAGCATGGAGAGAGCCTTGTAAGTTACAATTAGAGATTGCAATTATACAAGATAACACATCGGTAACTAATATTTTGCTCAAGTTTATGAAACATGTTACATGAAAGTGTGGAGCCTCAGTTAGAATTAAAGTAGAATCACTATGTTACTGTACTGTGGGTCCTATCAGTTGATAAGGATCAGTTGGCCTCGCCACGAGGCAAGTCGACGGGACACGCATCCCGCCAACGACAACCTGGGTCATGCATGGGTTGCCTGAGTGAACAACTATATGTACAGTGTAATTTAATTTTGAGAAATACAGTTGCTATGTGAGCTTGTTGTGGAGAGTGTTTTCAGTCTGTGTTACTGTGTGGCATGATCTGTGTTCCTGTTCGAAGCAAATTCTAAGTTGGTATTAGAGCCGTACAAGGAGTGTACACAGTATAGCATCGTCGTTGAAGAGAGCTTCGGGAGAACTGTCTTCTGAGAGTTCGGGGTTTACGGCGGGTTGAAGACGGAAGGAGAAGCACTGGTGCACAGATTCTAGCACACATAAGCTTGTTGAGCTTGAGACTATGTGAGGATTCGGAGACAAGAGTTGTCGGCTGAATCAAAACCGTAGCAAACGGAATTTTGAAATTCCGATGGGAGGCTACTTGGCGTTTGCACTCGATGTGCATTCAAACGAACCCCGTTTTGAGAACGGTTTGAAGCACCAGACTCCTAGCAATAGGACGACCTCAGAGGAAGAGGATTGGCCTGTCAAAGAACTATGAACATGAAGCCAAGATCAGTTTTTTGAGAAAAACCATGGCCTAGGGTTTGGAAGCTCAAAATTGTGGATTTCTCTCTGTATTCAACTGTTTTTGTTGCTGTAAAAGCAGGAAGGAGGGCGCCCTGATCAGTTCAATCAGATCTGAGCTGGCCGTGTCTAGCCGTGGAAGCGCTACGGAGCTGGATCAGATCTCAGAGGGCAGCCATACCCAAACTTTTGAGAGAAGAGAAGGAGGAGCCACGGGACGCTCGCGCGCGACCATCGTGAGTGGAAAGGCAGCGTCTCCAGGTGTGTAGCGGCTGGAAGTGTCCATTGTTGGTGCACATTTTGAGTCATGACCATCCGATGAGTCTCCAACAGAATCAACGTTCTAGTTGGAAAGTGAAGTAGAGCCATCAGAGCAAAATCGGTCGTTAGATATACCCTTGAAGAAGGCTGAAGAAACAGTTCAAAAACAAGGAAAATCCCTATTTTTGGGTCCTTTGCCCGTTTTGACCCAAACGAAAGGCTATAACCTCCAAACGAAGGGCACCTGGACTGTACTTGCAAGTACGGTACAGCAAAACAGAGAGATTGCAACGGAAAAGTGTTCGGAGTGCGCCAAAAGTGATTTCACTATTCCATTGGGCACGTAGTTGGGAGTTGACGACTGAGTGCATTTCGGAAGGCAACGCCGATTTGGCTTTCAAATTGGTGGAAAAGCGGCGAGTGGCCTGGTAAGGGAAAAAGTGCAGGTCATTATTTTCAACTTCTGACATCACAGTTGGCCTCGGCATACTGTTTTTAGCCTACGGCAGAAGTTTCAAGCAGTTTTGCGATGGCAAACATGGGAGAGTCCATTTTGAGTGAAAGTAGGAAATTGGACGGGATTTCCAACTATGCAGCGTGGAAATTCAAAATGAAAAACATATTGATGGAGAAAGACGTGTGGGAAGTCGTCACAGGTGATGAGAGAAGGCCGCCAAATGAAGCGGATATCAAAGTGTTCGACAAAAAGATGAGGAAAGCTTTGACCTTCATTAACTTGTCAGTGAAGGATCACATCATTACCCACATTTGTGATGCTGTTACACCCACACAGGCATGGGATGTGCTAAAGGAGCAATTCGAGACGCCAAATCCGTCAAGAATCATGTTTCTAAAGTCAAAGCTGAATAGTGCCCGAATGGAGCAAGGAGAGCACATTCAGACGTACATGACCAGAATCAAGACAATGAGGGATGAACTGCATTCTATTGGTGAGCACATACGTGATGTGGAGCTAGTGCACAATGCATTGTGTGGCATTGCAGAACCCTATCAGATGTTTGTGAGCGGAATAGCATCAAGAGAAAGATTGCCAACCTTTGACGAGCTCACAGGAATCTTGATGCAGGAAGAGCAACGGCGAGAAATGGTGAAAGCTAGACGTCAGAATATTGACGATCAGGCACTTGCGACACGCCAAAAACAAGGCAAGGGCAAGGACAAGAAGAAGTCTAAACAGCAATTTGCCAAGTCTCAGGAGGATGAGGGATCTTCTAGTAAGACCAAGAGAAAAGGCAAGTGCTTCCATTGTGGTAAAAAGGGCCATTGGAAGAGTGAATGTCGCAAATTCTTGGCGGAACAAGGCAAGAAGAAACCAAAGCAAGCAGATAACCTTGTCAATGAGGGTGAGATTGAAGACTCTAGCATCTTCATATCTGCATTGTCATCTAATCAAGATGATCAAGCATGGTATATTGACTCGGGAGCCACAAGACACATGACAGGTAACAAGAATTGGTTCAGTAGCTTGAAAGTGTTGGATAATGGAACGTCCGTTTCACAAGCGAATGGTGAGGTGTGCAAGATCAAGGGGATAGGCATTGTTTCAATCCAACTACCTGATGGCAAAAGCAGGATGACCAGGGAGGTACTTTACGTACCAGGTTTGAAGAAAAATCTACTCTCTCTTGGAGTCATTACGGATCAAAAGGTGAAAGTAGAATTCGTCCATGATCGTTGCTTTGTGAAGGATGTGAACCAAAAGATCAAAGTTATTGTGGATGGAGTAAGGGAGCCCAATACAAAATTGTACAGGTTGAATGATACAATCAAGGGCAACATGGACTCGTATCGTCCATTCCATCGCAAACTGAGTTGTGGCATAAGAGGCTTGGTCACTTGAACTTGGGAAGCCTCAGTTTGACGAGGAAATTGGAGATGGTAACAGGATTGCCTACTATAGAAGACCACTTGAAATCGATGTGCGAATCATGTGTATATGGGAAGCAGCATCATGAGAAGTTCAATAAAGGTGGTGTTTCAAGAGCAAAGAACATCCTGGATTTAATCCACACAGATTTATGCGGGCCTATGAGGACCATGTCCTTAGGTAAAGCCTTCTATTTCATGACCTTTATTGATGATATGTCACGTAAGATGTGGATCTACTTCTTGAAGAAGAAATCAGATGCATTTGACAATTTCAAGAGCTTCAAAGCATTGGTCGAAAATCAAACAGGTAGGAAAATCAAACTCCTAAGATCAGATAGTGGAGGTGAGTACAAGCCTAATGACTTCAATGATCTTTGTGATCAATGTGGGATTAAAAGACAATTTACGCAAGCTCATACTCCTGCTCTCAATGGTGTAGCTGAGCGTAAGAATCATACGATTGTGGAAAGTGCCAGATCTTTGCTAGCTGAGATGAAACTACCAAAAGATTTTTGGTCAGAAGCATGCAGTACGGCAGTCTATCTTCAAAATAGAAGTCCTACCATTGCCATACGAAAGATAACACCTGAGGAAGCATTCACGAAGAAGAAGCCAAAGGTGAACCACTTGCGAATCTTTGGATGTACGGCCTAGGGACGGGAAAATAAAGTATGTCGCTTGAAGAAAGCGCTTTATGGTCTTAAACAGGCACCACGTGCGTGGTATAGCAGGATTGATGCCTACTTTGGTTCAAAGGGTATGGTGAGAACACATTCTGATCCAAATCTATATGTCTTATGCTTTGATGGTATGGTTGCTTTGATTGCTCTTTATGTTGACAAGAAATAATCAAGAGATGATAGATATGATCAAGAAAGACCTCATGGAACAATTCGAGATGACAGATCTCAGCCTGATGCATTATTGCCTTGGAGTAGAGGTGTGGCAAAAAGGACACGAAGTTAACACAGGTGAAGTATGTCAAAGAGTTGCTGCACAGGTTTAGGTTGCAGGATTGCAAACCAGTGAATGCTCCTATTGAACCAGGTAAAAAGCTTTCTAAGCTTGATGAGTCACAGTCATTTGATGCTACCCTGTATAAGCAGTTAGTAGGGAGCTTGATTTACCTTACCACGACTAGACCAGATATATGCTATGCTGTTGGCATTGTAAGTCAATTTATGGCAGCACCCACGGAAATGCATTGGAAGGCAGCTAAACGCATTTTGCGTTATGTGAAAGGCACTTCAGATTATGGCTTGATTTACAGGAAGCATGATGGTTTACCTGAGTTGTGTGGCTATGTGGATGCGGATTGGGGAGGTGACTATGATGATCGTAGATCCACCACAGGGTATGTATTCCAGTTTTGTGGTATTTGCTTTTCCTGGTCTAGTAAGAAGCAAAGTACAATTGCTCTATCCACCATAGAAGCAGAGTATAAGGCAATGTGTAACGCAGCACAAGAAGCTGTATGGTTGAGACAAATCTTGGAAAAAGTTGGCATGAAGCAGAAAAATCCCACGACATTACATAGCGACAATCAGAGTGGCATTCAACTAGCAAAGAATCCAGTGTTCCATGCGAGAACCAAACACATTGAGATTCAGTATCACTTTATACGTGAGAGGCTACTGAGTCGTGAAATTCATGTTGTTCATTGTAGCACAGAAGAACAACTAGCTGATATTTTCACTAAGCCACTTGTTGGAGAAAAGTTTGATAAATTTAGATCAAAGCTTTCTGTACTTAAAGTTTGCTGACTTTAAAGCTATGTATATGACTGTATAAAAAGTAGACTCTACTTTAAGGGAGAGAGTTAGAATCAAAGTAGAATCACTGTGTTACTCTACTGTGGGCCCCTATCAGTTGATAAGGATCAGTTGGCCTCGCCACGAGGCAAGTCGACGGGACATGCATCCCGCCAACGGCAACCTGGGTCATGCATGGGTTGCCTGAGTGAACAAGTATATGTACAGTGTAATTTCATTTTGAGAAATATAGTTGCTATGTGAGCTTGCTGTGGAGAGTGTTTTCTGTCTGTGTTACTGTGTAGCATGATTTGTGTTCCTGTTCGAAGCAAATTCTAAGTGTCTCAACTATAGTTTATATCATTAATGAGACTTTACTTGCTGAGTAATGTCCAACTTCTAAGCTCTAACTAGTACGACAATCAATATATGAAAGAACCTTAAATGACAAAGCAGCATAAACTAAAAAAGAATTACCCATATCCTCCGCAAACGGTACATGGCCAAGACCCCATTTTTGGAGGGACTCCAGACCTACTTTCAAAAGAAATTTTTGAGATGGGCATAAGGAAAGACATTCAGAATCTTTTATGCTGGAGATCCATATCAATACATTTGATGACTTGCAAAACTTGTGAACGGATGTTAAGCTACAAAAGTGTGGTAAAATGGCTTCATCTTTTATGTCCTATTTACACCATATGCGTGCTAATTCAATGTACGCTTCATTGTACTTTGAATAATAAATGCTAACTAGTGCATTATGTAGCATAAATCAATTACGTGTCACCGTCTCATAAATGGGAGGACTTGTGCCCGATGTATGAGGAGACAACATCGAACAGCATCTCAATTATAAACAGATTCAGAGACATTGCATCACATAAAGCATAGAAAGACTATAATTGATGAAAAATGAATAATCTTCTTCAAACATTACTAAATATTACCAATTAGCATCATAGGCAAAGCCCTACAACCAATGTAGTCGAGCTCTCCCACAAAGAGCTCAAGCCTCTCAGAAGCCTCTCAGAATCAAAAAAACTAAGTATGAAACGTGAAGGCTGCTCTTAACAAAGTAAGCTTATAAAAAAAATTAATCATTGAAATACCCACGAAAGTGGTTAGTCTTGAAAAAAGTACCCACATGGCTCACTAATCCAGTAGAAAGTACAACTGAGCATCAGAGGTACGTAAAACACAGCCCACTGATGAGTAAGTGGAGCTTCACTTTTCTGAGCAGAAGAGTCTCTTCTGCAGATACATGGTGCACATAAAACCATAACTTATTGTCACTAAACTAGAGATTGGTTATTTCATTACATATCTTGATGAAAGAGTAACTCGAAAATACATTGAAATTGCTATGAAAGAAACATAGAGCATATATTTCAAGATAAGGAAAGATAATGCAAAGCATACACTGAAAGCTCATATATGTCATTGCACTTGTAGGCATTTTTATCATGTTCAGGGGAATCATTTGTACAAAGATACGGACTATCACTGTAGTGAGCAACAGTAAATAGTTGACTTTCACAGCATTGCCCTGTAGTGGTCACATACCTGTTTCAAAAGGGAGACACATGAAGATGGTTGCAGAGGAAGTAGAGCTGTCAGCAGGCTGGGCACTGAATTTTTCCCAACAGTAGATAGAACTCTAATGTACATACAATTTGGCCTCCATAACGTTATTTAGAGAAAGATTCTTGTAGGGCCCCCAAACTATCCATGAAACACATTAAGTCTTGCAGCCGCTCTCCGGAGGAGAATCCATAAGATTGCATTTCTGAAGGTAAGTATCAGCTTAAAGGATAATACATTGGGGAAAGTTCAAATCCCTAACTTAGGACTTAATAATTGTCACCATTGGAGCATGCAGCAATCTTAGAATGGTATTTTCATTACAAACCCATAATTTGCAGAAGAGAAGCTCACTCCATGTCTTTATAGCCGTTACAATTTGCACCTTCCTCCCAAATACATACAATTCAGACTTTAAGCATCAAATCATTAAGGGTGCTTGTTGAGTGCCTTGCTGGTATATGAGAACAAGTGTCCTCGTCCCTGACAACAGAATGTAATCCAATGTGATGATGTGACTTGAAGAGGTCAGGACTGTTCTCACAACTGTCCCTAAGCATACAAATTCTCCCTCCTAGCAAAGCAGCATACTGTTTTTGAAGTTCCAGAATCTCCTTGGATCTTCTAGAATTTTCTTCCAAAAGCTTCAAGCTTGCTTTGATAACTTTTTGCATAATGTGCCGCAGATTCTGGCGGTCTTCATCTCCAATTCGACCAAGCTCCTCGCTGTGACGCTGCAGAACACTCTCCAGCACATGGGGCTGACACAAAAAAGAAGGATTATTCATAGCTCGTTCATTCACCCCAGGGGTCAGCTTTGAACAGTCTACCAATTTCCACAAATTTTGCTTCTCTTCAGCTGAGAAACTCCCTTTAATGAGCATCTTCTCCAGAGTGGGGTAGAGCATGTCATGAGACCTCCTTGCCCAGGGCGGAAAGGCAGAAAATATCGAAATGAATGTGTCTGCAGAAATGGAGAGATTCTCTGCAAAACTCCACAAACAACCATCGACCTCAGCTGCTACTTCCTCAATTTCATTCTCCCTTTCATTTCCATCCTGCACAAAATGCCTGGCAAGAGACAAGAGGGTCTCTGGTTCAAAATTGAATGCCTGTATGTAATCATCAAGCTCATGTAAACTAGCTCCAATTTTTGATTCCAGCACAGAAATGACTGAAATCAAATGCTCCCTTGGTATTGCATCTGCTATTTTCACAAGCTGAGCTGCACGCTCCAGCAAACTGCACCAGTACTGTGATGATAGCTCTAGCCAAGGTTTTGTCTGGGGAGCATTCTTGAGCAGCATTTTAGCCAGAAGTAACACCACCCAGGACCGTGCTCGATCGGTCCGACACTGATCATTGATCAGATAATCCAGCCAAGCTCTCACATGCCTGCCTTGCCGACACTTGATGTGCAGATTGACCTCTGCTTCTACAAGAGTGTCCATCACTTTGGACATGTATTCATCAGGGAGGGACGCTACTGTTGCTAGCATTTCTGTGAGGGTTTGGCAGGGGGATGGCTGCCATGACCCGGATGCCATGACTGAAAGTGAAATGGGAGCAGAGACATGTTTGGCATCTAGGAAAGCCTTTGTGCAAGCAGAGGTGATCACCTTGATACAACGAGAATCGATATAGTCATCCACAGGAGGATGAACAATCTTGAAGCTGTGCAGAAAAGAGACACAGGATCGCCAGTGGCAGAACACATTTGTGTAGAGGAATTTCTTTGTGCTGTCCATGAGATCATTCATTCCCAGGAACTCTGCCACTGCCCGGATCGGACCCACATTGTGAAAGGAGTAGGTGGGTTTGATGAGATAGCAGAAATCAGCTGCAAAGGAAAAGGCCTCCGATCCCCCAGGCAGATTGGGAATGTCCACCACTCTGGAGTGGGTGGAGCTGGGAGCAGGCAGATCTCTGAAGAAAGAGCTCCCATTCAGCAGTGGCAGCATGTGAAGGCAGAAATCCTCCCCGTTTGCTTTCACAGTTACATCACTGTATTCTCCGGTACGCCTTACTCTCTGCAGCCACCCGCTAAAGCTGCCTTCCCTCCTCGCCATTGCCGGGAGACTGCTCAGCTTCTTCTGAGAGGCCACCACCAAAGGTATGGAGGCCAATGCGGCATCGCCGAGCAGCTAGGTAGTCAAACGCAAATCAGTTCGATAACAGTGAGAAGCTCCTGAGAGCCAGTCCAGGCTTGTGCTACATCGCCCAGCAGCTAGCTAATCAATTCCCTATCAGTTGAAACAACAGTAGCTGCTAATCAATCTTCTACCAGTTGAATAACAGTGAGCTGCTGACGCTGAGATGCCACTCCAGACTCCAGGCCAATGCTGCATCGCCCAGAAAGGTGATGATCGCATGCAGATCAGCTCATAAAACAGCGGCCTGCTCTCTGGATCGCGTGAGAGCCACTTTGAATCCCGGACAGAAGACAGAACAGTACGACAGTGAGTGTCGAATAAGCTCCAAAGCAGAGAACAACCACTCTATGCTGCAGGTCTATGTAGTCCGTGCATTAAGAGAGCAAAAAGGACCAGAGACACAGGTGAGTACATAGATGGTTCGGACGCCATAGCAGTGAGAGTGGAAAACGAGTGGAAGGGAGTACTCGTAGCTAATAAGTCCTGACACTCGCCAGCGCATGGAGAGATGCAGACTGCAGTACATGGAAAGATGGAGTACAGTGCAGATCAGTGAGAGTGAGGAAGACAACTACGTCAGACAAACTGGTGCAGCACGTGATTCACTGGTTTGCTAGAAGATTGAAGAAACTATCTACTTTCAGCTGAGCTGCTTGGAAGTTGAAGGAGCTCTAATCTTTGATCCATGTAAAATGTTACTGTTACCTGTACCATAACATGTGCATCTTCATGTGGCTGAGCTGAGCTGCTTGGAAGTTGAAGGAGCTCTAATCTTTGATCCATGTAAAATGTGACTGTTACCTGTACCATAACATGTGCATCTTCATGTGGCTCCTCCTAAGCCATGATTCATTGGTTTGTTAGAAAAACTATTATTTCTCAGCTGCTTGCTGGAGCTTTGAAATTTGATCCATGCAGCATCTTACATGTACAATCACATATGCCTAATGGACGGGATTCTGGCTACCCCTCATTCACTCGTTTGCTATAAGAAATATTTATTCTCAGCTGGTTTGAGCTTTGATCATTGAATCCATGCAATATATATATTTCCAGCTGGTTGGAGCTTTGATCCATGTAGAATGTGACCTGTACCAATAGGATCAGCCTATTGCATAGGTAGGTGACTTGTTAGTCATGGTGCATAAAACATGTAAAGGTGACTTGTTAGTCATGGTGCATAAAACATGTAAAGGTGTGAGGGTGGGATAATGTCATCTCACAAGGATGATCTACTAGCTCCCCATGGTTAGATGTTTGAGAGCCCACCATTGCCAAGAGAGTGATGGTATACTAGCTCCCCACGCTTAGATGTTTGAGAGCCCACCATTGTCAAGAGAGTGATATTTTAAATATGCTCCTTGACTAGATGATCCATCACATGTGTATTTTCAAAGTCTATCTACCTCATCATGAGACCCAAGCCATCTATCTCCATATAATTAGTTGAATATTCAAATTTCAAAGGAAGACTTGACTTGGAAGTTGAAACAATGTATGCTTATTGATTGCCACATGGATTTCAGTCAAACTAGGAACCACCTGTGACCTTATCATAATCACTAGCATCATTAAGAGTCAAGTCTCAAAGCAAGAAAATCAGTTATTGTTAGCAAAGCACTCTATTCTAGCCAAGCCTTGACCTTGAAGGGCATACACTCCTTGCCAAATGAAAGCTGCCATTTTGTTAAGACATTTAGGATGATATATTAACCCATCTTTCATCATGCAATTGAAGAACTTAAAAACACATAATCCTATCAAAACAAAGAGAAAGTTTGAAAGCTTACCTTTAAAAACATTTACTGGGTCTTATTCTCTCTTTTTTAAAGAGACATATTTTAAAAGTAAATTTTGAAAATCACTTTCAAATGACATTTGATCTATCCTTATCTCTTCGTTTTAAAATCCTTTGAAAGACATTGCACTTGCAAATTCCAAAGTTGAGCATGAAGCAGTTGGTTGCAACATGCCCAGCAATAGGCTAGAGTGACAATTGACTTTCTAATCTAAACAGCAAAACATTTTGTCTTCTTCTTAGGCAAATTTTCGACTAGTTGTATTAATAACATGGAGACTCAGGGTTTTTGACTACATTGCCTAGCAAGTCCCTAATTCAAAATGCAATTCTCCCATTGGTCCATGGAGAAAACATGCCCCCCCTTTTGAAACTTACATTGAGTTGCCACTGTGTGGCATATCAGTTGGCATAGGACCCTTACCAACTAGGGCCAACGCTAGACCAGTTATTGGACCTGGGGACATTGCCTAGTATGTTAGGTTGCCAAGGGCAACTTAAACAAAATGGAACAACGATATGATAGACATTCAAATTGGACAATTAGATTGAAGCCCTCAATTTAGCATTTATCAACCAAGTTTGAAAGAGGAGGGTCCATTCCCTCGTCAACTCAATTGACAAGGTTCCAAAAATGGACGAGCCAAGCAAAGAGAGTAGTCACTAGTATGAAACAACCCTAAGTAGTAGGGAAGGAAGGAGGGAGGGTGGTAGGGAGGGAGGGGAGGGGAGGGGAGGGTGCATGAGCAATAGGTGAGATTGAAATTGAGGTGATGGCTACTCATGTTATAGGCATCTTGGAAAGCAACACGAGGCTAGCATTGTCTATTGTTACTAACAATGGCAATGGAAAAACAAAGATCTATTATATTAACATCTAACAAATACCAATTGGCAAAAGGATTTATGAGCATTGACCATGCAAATTGCATGGTAGTGATTAAAGATTGTTTATGTGGCCATGTGGCTACTCCTAACTGCAATTATAGATTGAGCTAGCAACAATTGAAGCCACTATATACTATATAGTTAGTAAGAGCTCTAGAATCATAGTTCAGTACACATGTCACAAAGGCTTGAGAACTCTGTGCCATAGAAAATCAAAATATATAAGCATTATACTTTGTTATTGTAAGTTTACATATTTTTAGCTTTGCCACAAAGTTATAAGCCATTGTCAGTATGTTAGAATGTGTTTAAATTGTGTGTGTTTGTGTGTGTGTGTGTGTGTGCGCGCGCGCGCGCATGTGCCCACGTCCTCCTTCTCCTACTTCCTTTGTTGAAGGGCCTCCTATTTTTATTTTATGTGATCTATTATAGATGTTGAATGGTTGCTTGTCTTTATTAATCAATCACATTCAAACTCTATCACTAGCACAAGCATTCTCCACATCTAGTTCAAGGAACTAAATCCATAAGATCCACATGCAAGCAAGAATAGGTGTTAGATCCTCATTCACCAAAAAAGTGATCATTAAGATCTATGGGTAGGATATTTTAATACAATGTTCACCTCCCTTGAGAACATCGACCTCAAGAGGAGAAAATCTAGAGCCATTGATGCAAGAAGAAACCAAGAAAAGACAAGAGAAAAAGAGAAAAAGAGAAAAAGCAAGATGATGAACTACTCTCACAATCTAGGCTTCATTCCACATTTAGATCACACACTAAGGTTTGTGAGACTCTTAGTAGCCTAGGTTCACACTCCTAAAACTAGTATTGGATTGAAACTAACACTCACTCAGTTGTAGATCCAAAATCTACATCCTAAGCCTCTAAGCTACACCTTTAGAGAGGCATGGAAAGGGGACGACATTGTTTTGGCACCGTTTCTATGGAGATGATGCAAAATCTGAACTCAGAAAATGCAGATTCCAGCTAGAACTCTGGTGACAAACTGATGGGGGGCTCTCGAACAATTTGCAAAACTTTCGCGAAACTCAAATTATTTTTGTTCGAGAATAATTCGTGTTGTAACAAAACTAAACGAAACAAGACGAAATCTAGATGAAAACGAAATGAAGCAAAGCAAAGCGAAGCGAAGCGAAGCGAAGCGAAGCGAAGCGAAGCGAAATGAAGCGAAGCAAAACTTAAACGAGCTCTGATATTGATTCATGCTGAAAGCATAGAGATCGTGAAACGAAACAAAATGAAACATGAAGCAAAGCGAAAATATTCGCAAATGAAATCAGTTCATCAGAAATTTAGATATGATTGCTGTTCATGGCCGACTATATCATTCCTACAATCCGTCAGAGTGTAGACAGACACTGCTGATCTACGTTAACAGATTAATATAGCATTCAACAAAATCAAACCAATGTGTGGAATTGAATAAAGAAGTGAATCAGATACATGAATAGTAGCAGACAAATATTCATTCGAGATCGATCATACAATCATACAGAATAATATGTGCATAACAACTACAATATTATCTATTGATTTTCTTGATTTCTAGCACTGCATGACAGATCCACGTAGTGCATTGACATGAGAGAAATATAGTTCTCCCACGATTCGTGTCTCGCTTACTAGCGGACTTCTGGATCTACAGATCCTCTACAAAATTGTCTCGCTCATAGGTGGACATGTATTCAGTATATTTTTGTCTTCTTTTCTTTTATGCATCATAACAGAAAGTATATAGTTCGCAAACTTTTTTGTGTTGCGTCATGTAACTCCCTAATCAGAATGATTAACCCCATGGTACTTGGTTGATCTTCTTGGTCATTTGAGGAGCACGACTGATTTTGTGTCGTGAACAATTTTGTGTCGTGTCGTGTCGTTTCGTGTCGTCTTTTAACAAAATCTCATGATTGAAAGATAGCAAAGCTTCGGCAATAGAAACATTTTGTTTTTTCAGCTCCCTCTCAAAGCATGATAGCTTGACGACTCCAAGACTGCTCTTATGTTTCTCGAACAGACCTTTGTCTAAGGCCTTTGTGAAAATGTCAGCAACCATGTCTTTCATTCCAATGAAAGTAGTCTGCAGCATCTTCTTCCCGATCAGATCCCTTATCAAGTGGTACAATGTGTTTCGTCCTTGAGTGAAACACAATGTCTTTTGTCAGATGTATTGCAGATGTGTTGTCCATCTACAAAACCAGAGCTTCATTCCTTGTTTCGCCCAGTTTGTCAAGGAACTGTTTGAGCCAAATTATTTTATTGGTCATCTTTGCTGCTGTAACATACTCTACTTCGCAGGATGACTGAGCTACAATGGTATGTTTCTTGCTAACCCAGAGAATTGCTGCTCCTGATGCGATGGTGCATCATTCTGAGACGCTTTTGCAGTTGTCCTTGAGAGATGCCCAGCTAGCATCACTGTAGGAAAGCATCTAAATCCCTGCATCACGAGAATAACACAAACCAAAATTTTTTGTTAATTGAAGATATTGCAAAATTCATTTTGCAATCTTCCAGTGAGTCGACGAGCCTGGATTTGTGCAGAATTGGCTCATCCTGAACATGGCATAAGCACTATCAGGACGTGTGTTATCTGTCATGAACGGGTTTGGTTCGTCGTGAATGGATTTGTTTATTTTGAATTTTCTTATGCGGAAGCTTGTAGGACCCTAGACACGTGACTACAGACCACAGAACATATATCATTCTAGCAATCAAGATAGCAGAAGACAAGGACATACACAAGATAGAGCAACTGTACTATGAGTTTAATTTTTAGAGTGAGATGATCAGTGTCTCGCTCGTTGGTGGCCTGACGCTTTGCTCTTTCGCTATGTTCTGCTCGTTGGCAGACTTTCATGCACAGCTATTTCGTTTCTATTCTTTTTCTTTTCTGCTCTACTCACGCACATTCTCTGTGTATTCTTTTGATCCAAAAAAAAAAAAATTATATCTCCACTGTGTGGAGTTTACAAGATAGCTAAACTGAGAATTACATGAGTAGTTAATGCTAATCAACTAATCAGTTACTCTCCATTATTGCTAATTGTTTCAGCTGGGCGTGAAGTTTAAGACTCCATGCCTGTTGAGCTGCCAGCTAGCAGCACGAAAGATCTTTCGTTTCTTTTCGTTTCGTTTCGTGTCGTGTCATCTGGCAGCTTCCATTAGAGTCATGTTCTTTCTTTCTGCGACACCTGCGGTGTGTAAGATGTAGTCCTTCTGTGAATGATACCACGATCATTGCAGAAGTCAGTGAATCGATTCAAGATGTATTTTCCACCTTGATCTGTTCTGATCTACTTCACTTTATTACCAGTGCATCTTTCTGTCCAATTCACATACTCTCTGAATTTGCCAAATGCTTCTGATTTATTGTGAATAAAATAGACTTTGGCAAATTTACTGTAATCATCAATAAAGGTAATGTAATATTTCGAGCCTCCTACTGAGATCACATTGAAAGGTCCACAGATGTCAGAATACACTAACTCTAGAATCTTAGTCGTTCTGTAGGAGTCCTTGACAAAGGAAGTGTGTGACATCTTACCCTTCAGACATGCATCACAAGTCATCGAACTGGTTGCATTCGAGATGCTCACCCCTGTGATTGCTCCATGATGGCTTGCCTGATATAGTATCATTGAATTCATATGGCATAGTCTCCTGTGCCATAGAGTATATGGAAAATCATCATGAGTCTGATGCACTTGATCTGCGGGTAGGCGTACCTTCAAGTGATATAGGTTGCCTTTTCTTCTTCCTTGAGTGATGAGCATACTGGTACTTGCATCAACAACATTGCATGCTTCGTCTGAGGATGTCACACGCATCCCTACATCAAATATTCTTGCCACTGATAGCAAGTCCTGCTACAGTGTAGGCACAAACAGAACATCTTCGAGTCATCTGCCTCTGCCATTTGTGTTGAGCCACAGTGAACCAATGCCATTCACTTGATGTTTTGATCCATCTCCAAGAACGATAAATCTTGATGGATCTGCACTTTGGAAATCAGACATGATTCGTCTTGATGTAACGAAACGTGAGTTAGCTCTTGAGTCAAGGATTACTCCTGTGTGTCAGGTGTTGATACTACACACATGTCTGCACAGATGTAGGCGGTCGAATTACCATGATTCAGTCTTTCTTTGTCCATTTTTGAGCTCTTTGACTCCTCGACATAGGACGAACTATTATTGTTCTCCTGTCTGCTTTGATCATGAGCTTATTTGTTTCTTGGGTTCAGGCTGCAGTCCATGGCTGCATGACCTTTCTTGTGGCAGTGGATACACTCAATTTTTGGATTAAGCCAACACGAATTGACAGTATGTCCTTCGTGTTTGCATCTCATGCAAGTCTTCTTGTCTCCACTTTGTTGTTTCGACCTTCATTTGTTCTTCCATTTGCCTTTGCTGGTTCCTTCTGCTTGTTGATCATGATCATGCTTTCGATCTGACTCCCTCTTAGGCTTGAATTGTTTCTTTGTCTTCTCCTTGTTGCTGTAGAGGGCTTGGTCAGAAGCATCCTTGAATTGTGTAGTGAAAGGACTAGATCCTTCATCTTCCTAATAAAGGAAGTGAGGTCTTTGTCGTCCCGCTGTAGGTTGTCAGCTGATCTTCAAGCATCATTATCTGACTGCGTGATTTCGTCTGAAATCTTGTGAGTAGAGTATCCCACATCCCTTTTGCTTTAGAGAGTGTATCCAGGTCAAGTGTCAGGCTATCCTTGATGGATGATAATAACAAGGCTACTGCCTTGTCATTCTTGTTAAAAATTCACAATTCTAGCTTGACTAGTTTTGGTCATATGACTTGTAAATAGTTAGATGGTCATGATGTGGCTTGTCACACGTGCCAAATAGCATAGGATTCCATTCATAAGGATGTTCTCAAGTAGACCTAAGTGTTAGAACCTTTGGAATGAGTCCAAATTATGCTTAGATACAAGGGAGAAAAAATAGGAGCTATTTTTGGTAATTTTTGCATTGTTGAGGGATCTCCAAGATTCCAACCCTAACTTGGTAGGGATGAAAGATCCACAAAAATTAGCATTAGGGATAGGTTTAGGGATACTCATACCTGCCCAAAACCGTGATGGATCATGTATATATAGGTGATGATATCTCACCAAAATCAATCAAGCAATTTCATGTTTTTTCTCTCATAATGGTGCAATTGCTCTCTATGTTCATAATTGTTTGAGTACTTGTGATTACTAATGATTATAGGATTGAATGTAGGTCTGGTGTACAGTACTCAGACTGTGGGAGGCCGTACTTTCACACGTGTGAAGCCTTCTTCAAGGATTTGGGCCATTTAGTGAGGTTCAAGCATAGATTTTTGATGGATTTTGATGGTTCAACTTGTGCTAATCTTATGAAATCATAATCTATTGTTTCCCTCATCATTTCAAGTGTTTTAGGATCCTTATTTGCTGTAATTTTTACATGGTATCAGAGCCTAAAGGCTGAAATGAGCTAAATCCTTGGTTTGCATTCAATTTGATCACAATTTTTGATCTAAATCTTGTGTAGATTGGATCTTAGCATCTAGTATTGATTCTAGAACTCAAAGTGAGTCAAATACATTGGAGATTGGTGTTGTGTGACTTCATTTGCAGGTGTTTAGGTGTCTAAAACCATAGGCAAAGTTGAATTCAATTCACATTACCAAGATAGCAAGTTTTGCTTGCTCCAAGCATTGATTTCTAAGCGAGTTTTGGAGGTGATTTCATAGAGAAGGCTTTCTAGCATTCAAGGAGAGGGAAGATCAGAGTTTTGGGGACTCTTCAAGGCTGTTCTAAGGTGTAGTAGGCACCTCCTAAAGTGATTTAGGTTCAGTCCAACCATTGCTTGACTTATGCACCAAATTAGATCAATTTTTCATCAATTTTGATCATTTTTTGCTTGTGATTGGATAGTAGATTGTGTTGCATCCTCATTAAGTTCCATTTAGATCTTTTACAAGTGATTTTCGAAGTATATTATGTTGCTGAAATTCACTCTTGATCAGATCATTTGGAAGCTTTAATGTTCTTTATAGAAAGAGGGGCAATTCTACTAGTATTGTCTACTTCAATCAAGCAAGTGCATTGTTTCTAGTATTCTATGATTTGATTTTGTTAGAGATCATTCTTAGATCTTTATAGGAATTCTATTACTGATCTTTTCAGGTCCCTAAGAAGTGGGATAAGGTAGACCTTCAATCAAATCAATAGAAGTAACCTTCATTTGTGTCAAGTCCTTGATTAGGAGACTAGATGGCATCTATAAATGCATATCTTTTGGATACTAATGAAAGGCTCAACAAAACTAACTATTCCATGTGGAAAGTTAGAATGGAATCTATCATGATCATGCAAGATCTGATGGAAATTGTACATGGTAAGGAGGAACCTATTTATCCTCAAGAAAAAGCCAAATACATCAAGAGGTGCAATGTTGCACTACATTGCATAAAAATGAATGTTGCAAATGAACTCTTAAGAGAGGTAGGAGATTGCACTTCAGCTCAAGATGCTTGGGAGACTTTGCAAAAGGTCTATGAATCCAAGAACCAAACTAGAATGTTAGCTTTGAAGAATCAAATCTATAGAAGCTATCAAAAGAAAGGAGAGAGTGCACATACTTTTGTCCTAAGAGTAAAGGAATTGAACAAAGAGCTAGCCTTTATAGGTGACCCTATCAAGGATGAAGAGCTTGTTCAACTCATATTGAATGGACTAAGCTTTGAATTTGACAATCTGGTTCAGGGATATGCAATTATGGGTAAGCTACCCATACTTGAAGAACTCCAAGGCACACTCATGGCCGAGGAATCAAGAAGGAGCCAAATGCAAGAGAGGATGGATAGGCTTTCCATCCAAGGTGGAGATGACCAAGCTCTCTTCACCAAAGGCAAAGGCAAGTCCAAAGGCAAAGGATCAACATTCAAGAAGTCTACAAAGCTTGAGGATCAAGAAGGACCCTCAAAGGCATCTCCATCAACCACCAAAGTCAAGAAGGACAAATCAAAGGTGAAGTGCTACTATTGTAGCAAGATGGGGCATTATGCCTCGGAATGCTTCAAGAGGAAGCAAGATCAAAGCCAAGCCAACATGAGCAAAGAGGAGGAGGAGGAGGAGAGTTCACATGAGGACTCTCTCATGATGTCCATATTTTCTTCAACAAGCTTCAAAGGAGAAGATCCTTGGTGGATTGACTCGGGTGCTAGTTCACACATGACTAGTAAAAGGGAGTTTTTCTCTTCTCTCTTATCTTATGATGGACCTATAAAGTCTATCTATACAGAAAATGATGAAGCTTGTAAGATTGAAGGAGTTGGTAGCATTCCCCTTTGCTTAGGATCTTCCAAAAAGATCAACATAGAAGGTGTTTTGTACATTCCTACAATAACAAAGAATCTACTAAGTGTTGGCCAAATGGTAGACAATGGTTTCAATGTTGACTTTGCTTCAAATGAATGTTTCATCAAGAAGAAGGGTAAGATAGTGGCTAAGGGCACTAGACTTGGCAAACTTTATAAGCTGGATGCATTTGTGGATACTAATGTTGTCATGTTGGCCGAGAAGAGCAAGATATCTACCTTTACTTTATGGCACAAAAGACTTGGACATGTCAACTCGGGTTCCATGGAGGCTATGATCAAGGAGGAGTATGCTTTAGGCCTACCAAGGTCTATTGGGAAGGAAGACAAGGTTTGTGAAGCTTGTGCCTTATCCAAGGCACATAAGAAGGTGTTTCCTAACTCCATCACAAAGTCATCGCATCCTCTTGAACTCATACACTCGGATGTGCACATTGCTAGCACCAAATCTAATGGAGGTTCATCCATGTTTTTAACCTTCATTGATGACTACTCAAGATATTGTTGGGTGTTCTTACTTTCCTTCAAGTCTCAAGTATTTGATACTTTTGTAAAGTTCAAGTTGTTTGTGGAAAAGCATCATAATCATAGCATCAAGATTCTTAGAAGTGACAATGGTGGAGAATTCATCTCCAATGAGTTCAAGGCCTTTTGTGAGGAGGAAGGGATCAAGAAAGAGACTTCTTGTCCTTACACTCCTCAACAAAATGGAGTTGTTGAAAGAAGGAATAGAACATTACGTGAATGTTCTAAGGCTTTAAGATTAGATGCTTGTTTGCCCAAATCCTTTTGGGGTGAGTCTCTTGTATGTGCAAACTACTTGATGAATAGGGTGTCTTGCAAAGCAATTGAAGGCAAAACTCCTTATGAGATGTTGTATGGAAAGAAACCCAATCTTAATCACTTGAAAGTTTTTGGGTGTATATGTTATGTGCATGTGCCATTGGAAACAAGAACCAAGGAGGATCCATCTTCCACAAGAGGGATCATGCTTGGATATGCAAGCTCAAGCAAGGGCTACAAAGTCTATCTCCCATCCTTAAACAAATTTGTTGTTTCAAGGGATGTCATCTTTGATGAACATCACATGCATATGCTTGAAGAAGGCTCAAGTGCTCCAACAATCAAGAAGAAGATGGCCGAGGAGCAAGATCTTGGTTTTGAGGAGGAGCTCATGGAGGAGCAAGCACCAAACCCACCTATCACACCAAGGAGATCTTCAAGGGCAAAAGTGGAGCCATCAAGGCTCACATATCAAGGCAAAGGACAGCAAGTTGAGGGTATCTCATCCACTTCTTATGCTTTATCTAGTTTTGAAGAACCGTCTAATGTTGAAGATGCATTGAACTCCAAAGAATGGTATAAAGCTATGTTGGATGAGTATGATGCCTTGATTGAGAATGAAACTTGGTTGCTTGTTGAGAGACCTCAAAGGAATGTAATAGGATGCAAGTGGGTCTTCAAGCTTAAGTTGAATGCAAATGGGAGTGTTAACAAACATAAAGCAAGATTAGTTGCAAAAGGTTATGCTCAAGAGAGAGGGATAGACTATGAGGAAATTTTTGCACCCGTGGCCAAGATGGTCACAATAAGACTAATCATTGCACTTGCATCACATTTTGGATGGATTCTATGTCAAATGGATGTCTCTAATGCTTTCTTGAATGGTTTTTTGGAAGAGGATATCTATATGGAGCAGCCACAAGGGTTCATCAAGCATGGAATGGAGAACAAAGTATGCCATCTCCAAAGAAGCATCTATGGCTTGAAGCAAGCCTCGAGATCTTGGAATTCAAGACTACATTGCTATCTTATTTCACTTTCTTTTGTTCAAAGTAAATATGATCCCACTCTTTACATTAAGTTTGATGATGTTGGTATTGTACTTTTACTCATTTATGTAGATGACATCATCATTAGTGAAAATAGTGTTGATGGTATTGAAAAAATCAAGATAGATCTATCCTTAGAGTTCAAGATGGTAGATCTAGGGTGTCTTCACTTCATCTTAGGCATAGAAGTACTTAGAGGGTCTGATTTTATCTTTATAAGTCAAGTAAACTATGCTCAAAGTCTTTTGAAGAAGTTTAAGATGGAAGTATGCAAAAGTGTTGACACACCAATGGAGCAAGATGTAAAAGTGCCAAATGAAGATGATGAAAGATCCTTCATGGACATCACTTTGTTTAGGCAACTTATAGGTTCCTTAATGTATTCAGATTTTGCAGGGGACAAGACGGATAGGAAATCAACAAGTGCCTATTCAACTTTCATAGGAGAAGGTGTGGTTTCATGGCTTTCAAAAAAGCAAGAAACTATATCTCTATCTTCAACCGAGGCCGAGTACAAAGCTTTGACAACCACTACAAAGGAGGTACTTTGGATCAAGAGATTATTGGTGGAACTAAAGATCATGGATTCAGAGGAGGCACCAATCATCTACAATGACAATATATCAGCCCAACACCTTGCATCTAACCCAATCTTCCATGCAAGATCTAAGCACATTGAGATATGCCATCACTTTGTGAGAGAAATGGTGCAAGCCAAGGAGATTGCTTTGGAGCATGTTCCAAGCAATGAATGTGTAGCTGATCTACTTACTAAACCACTTCAAAAGACACCTTTTATGAAGTTCAGATCATCACTTGGAGTGATTAGTAAAGCAATGATTGAACCAAGCTAGATAGTGAGGAGGAGTGTTAAAAATTCACAATTCTAGCTTGACTAGTTTTGGTCATATGACTTGTAAATAGTTAGATGGTCATGATGTGGCTTGTCACACGTGCCAAATAGCATAGGATTCCATTCATAAGGATGTTCTCAAGTAGACCTAAGTGTTAGAACCTTTGGAATGAGTCCAAATTATGCTTAGATACAAGGGAGAAAAAATAGGAGCTATTTTTGGTAATTTTTGCATTGTTGAGGGATCTCCAAGATTCCAACCCTAACTTGGTAGGGATGAAAGATCCACCAAAATTAGCATTAGGGATAGGTTTAGGGATACTCATACCTGCCCAAAACCGTGATGGATCATGTATATATAGGTGATGATATCTCACCAAAATTAATCAAGCAATTTCATGTTTTTTCTCTCATAATGGTGCAATTGCTCTCTATGTTCATAATTGTTTGAGTACTTGTGATTACTAATGATTATAGGATTGAATGTAGGTCTGGTGTACAGTACTCAGACTGTGGGAGGCCGTACTTTCACACGTGTGAAGCCTTCTTCAAGGATTTGGGCCATTTAGTGAGGTTCAAGCATAGATTTTTGATGGATTTTGATGGTTCAACTTGTGCTAATCTTATGAAATCATAATCTATTGTTTCCCTCATCATTTAATGTGTTTTAGGATCCTTATTTGCTGTAATTTTTACAATTCTTCTCCCTCCATTCGCGTAGCTCCCTTGCCTGTTGTTGTAGGCATCTCCTCGGTGCCATCTACCCAGGAAAATAATCCTTCTCCCTTTAGTATCAGCAAGGTCTTAACCTTCCATGCCAGGAAGTTAGATCCTGGTTAATCCAAGACTGTACTAATCTTGGATTGTATGCTGCTTATTGAAGCCATTGCTCCTATATTTGTGTTCTCACTTGTTAATGGTTGTTTTTTTAATGCTTAGCCTCCTAGATCTGATAGCTTTTTCAGCTATGTCAGACTTTGAAAAGGTGGCTCTAATACCACAGTTGCAAAATTTGCACTCAAAAAATGCAAATTCCAGCTATAACTCTAGTGACAAACTGATGTGGGTCTCTCGAACGATTTACAAAACTTTCGCGAAACTCAGATTATTTCTGTTCGAGAATAATTCGTGTTCGATCAATCAGGCTCTATAACACAACAAAACGAAACAAGACAAAATCTAGACGAAAACGAAACAAAGTGAAGCAAAACTTAACCGAGTTCTGATATTGATTCATGCTGGAAGCATAGAGATCGCGAAAAGAAATGAAACACGAAGCGAAGCAAAAATATTCACGAATGAAACCAGTTCGTCAGAAATTCAGATATGATTGTTGGTCACTGTCGGCTATATCATTCCTACAATCCTTCAGAGTGTAGACAGACACTGCTGATCTACGTTAACCGATTAATATAGCATTCAATAAAAGCAAACCAATGTGCGGAATTGAATAAACAAGTGAATTATACACAGATAGTAGCAAACAAATATTCATTTGAGATCATACAATCATACAGAATAATATGTGGTGTCGTGTCGTGTCGTCTTTTGTCAAAAGTTCAGGATTGAAAGCTAGCAAAGCTTTGGCAATAGAAACATTTTGTTTCTTCAGAAGATGGTGCTAAGGCTATTTTAGAAGTGTTTTCTTATTTGTTACCTTTTTTGCTTCATTTTTTGAACACGCTTTTTACTCACCCCTTGTGCGAGTTCCTACTAGTGAAAAAAGTATGAATTTTGAGCAGTCAACACCAATTTTGCCATTTCTAGTCAAAGCAAACTTGCACACCTACTAAGAACCAGAACTAAAACTCGCACATGCTATTTTTAGATTACTCAACATTTTTTTCCAATGATTAGTACCCTGTGCGAGTTTACTGAAGAATCACTTGCCCTAAGAAAATTTTCTCCCGAATGAAATGATACTAGATTTCTATGTGCTAATTGACTTAACGTGCTAATAGTGTATGCTAAATTTGGTTTAGTACATAGCATGGCATACATCAATGATCCGATTAGTGAATGATAAGAGTACTTTGCTAAGTCGAGTACTTCACTATACCATCGATAAACGATGTTATGTCATTTCATCCTATTTTACGTAGCATGGAATCTTCCAATGATAATGTTTCTTCTACATAACCTGCAGCTATAGCTACAAAAGCCGAGCAGTCGATAGTACCTGTCGCCGGACCAGACCAAGCTAGCTCGAGCTGATCTGGACAAATTCAAGAAGAAGCACCATCGCATTCTGGTCAACCAAATGCTCGCAGATCCTCAAGGACTCGGACAATTCCTGAGAGGTATACACCTCAATCATTCTGGACTTCATCAGAAGAACCAGAGACTCTAGCCGAAGCAATTAACTTTAAGGATGCTGTGAAGTGACAAGAAGCTATGGAAAGCAAATACAACTTACTTTTGATGAATCGAACCTGGACATTGGCTGACTTCCCCACTCACAAGAGAGTTATCAACAACAAGTGGATCTTCAAGAAGAAGATCAACTCTGATGGTTCCATTGCAAAATGGAAAGCACGACTGGTGGCTAAAGGATTCACTCAAGTCCAAGGAATGGATTATCAAGAAATTTTTAATCTTTTTGTCAAAATGTAGTCAATCGGGACTCTGATTGCATTAACAACCATGGAAAACCTCAAAATGCAGCTATATACCTTCAACCGGAAGGATTCGAAGTCAAGGGCCAACAACACAAAGTGTGCAAGCTACACAAGGCAATCTATGGTCTGGAGCAAGCGCAAGAGCATGGTTCGATAGAATCAACTCTTATCTCATTCAATTGGGTTTTGCAAGCAATTCAACTGACTGTAATGTTTATTCCAAGCACATAGGTGTCCATTCAATCCACATAGCTCTTTACGTAGATGATGCATTTTTTATGTCTAACGACACTTTCCTACTACACACTACTAAGAGTGATCTAGGCGATGTCCATTCTTTGCTAGGAATTCACATTACTAGAAATGGACTTCAGAAGAAGATCTATCTTAGCCAGCAGACATATCTAAAAGGCATTTTAGAAAAATTTCATATGTCTGATTGCAAACCGATTGATACACCAATGGATCCAAGTATTGTATTGACTAAACCTTCTTGTGTTGAGACCGATGTTTAAAATCATAGTATGTATGGTCTTGGAAGATTACATCCCTAGAGACAGATCATAAACTTTGTAAGCTTTATGTTCATCAAGATAGCCAATGAAAATACATTTATTTGTCCTATGATCCAGCTTCTTCCTAAGCTATTTAGGAATGTAAACAAAACATCCACAACCAAAGATTTTTAAATGGTTGACACTAGGCTTGTGCTTGATCTGTTCTTTACGTAACAAGCTTTAGTGTTTGATCTGTTCTGTACGTAACAAGCTGGGGCAGTAACTTCTGCCCAAAACTTCGCAGGCAAGTGCACTTGATGTAGCATGGATCTGGCTGAGTTGAGAAGTGTTCGATTCTTCCTTTCTACAATTCCATTCTGTTGAATAGAATTGGAAGCTATGAACTATCTTTGAATGCCATGTTCAACCAGGTGATCTAACATCTCGTTAGAGAGATATTTGCTGCCACCATCAGTTTGGAGAGCATTCACTTGTGTAGACGTTTGTGTCTCAGCCATGGCCTTGAATCTTTTGAAGCATTTAAAGGTTTCTGATTTGTGCATAATGAACATGACTTTAAACCATCTAGCCGAAAATTAAACTCCAACGACAGAATTAACCATCGAGTGATTCTCCTTGTGTTGCATGTTCTGTTAACAAATCATCTATAGTGATAAAATAAATTGCATCTCCTAAGGATGGAGTTGGCGTTGGACCACAAATATTGCTATGTACAAGATCTAATACATGCTTTGTTTTGACAGAATGTGATTTGGGAAACTTGCTTCCAGAGTGTTTGCCATAGATGTAGGATTCACATAAGAAAGATTTCCTATCTAATGAAGAAGGAAAATACAATCCATCAACTAGATTATTACAACGCATATAGGAAAGTGATATTGTATTCACGTGTCCAAATCGACTATGCCATAGAATAGCATTATCATTTACATTTTCATGAGAGATACTGGCTAATGCAACTGAGTTAGAGAGTAGATATAGATTTCCAACTCTAGTACATGTAGTCAGAGTAGTATCTTCATTGAAGATTGTACATTGCTCAGAAGATAAAGTAACAGTGTAGCCCTCATCAGCTATCTCATAGACTGATAACAGGTTCTTTGATAGCTGAGGTACATGAAGAACATTGGGAACACAAATAGAAAGATCATTGTTGAATGTAATCTTGACTGTCCCTTTGCCTTCCATGCGTATGGTGCTTGGATCTCCGAGGTAGATGAATTGATCTCTGTTGTAAGCTGCATTCTCGATAAGCCATTCCTTGCAAGAGGTCATGTGTTGGGTAGCGCCAATGTCCAGTTACTAGCTGTCATGGTCTTCGTTGCCACTATTGTAAGCCATTAACAGGTGTGAATCTTGTTCCTTGAATTCCGCCGCATTGGAGGAATATGGCTGCTACTGTTGTTGCTTCTTTGCTTCGTTGTAGATGCGGATTCGACATTCCTTGATGTCGTGATTAGCTCTCTTGCAGTATCTGCAGAAGAGCTTCTTGCGTGATCCACTGCTCTCACCTTGAGTATGAGGCTTCTACTTGATCCACTTGATTCTTGGCCTTGCAATAGTCTTTCTTCTTGGTGTACAAGGATTTGGATTTGTCTTTGATGGACAGGCCGCTGGTCTTTCTCCGCACTTCTTGAAGAAGATGACTGATCACCTTTTGAAGAGTGAGGCCGGGTTGTGTGATCACCACAAAGTGTTCGTACGACTTTGGAAGTAAAGAAATCAAGGTCATAACGGCATCATCATCTTGAATAGCACATCCTACACTTGATAACCAATCCCTTAAAGACTTAAAATTGTTGATGTGAGAAGTGATAGCAGTAGAATTAGACATGCTAAGTGTAAAAAACTTTCTTCTAAGGTGTAATCGTGTGGTTACATCTTGAGTCTCATAGAGATTTGATAACAAATCTAATGCATCCTTAGAAGTTTTGCACGTGGTAACATGGGATATTTGGGAGTCGGCCAGATTGAGTGTGATACATGCTAAGGCCTTCTGATCTTTGATCTTTCATGCCTTTGATTAATCACCATGTTCTGGTTTCAGGTCCAGACCTTCTAGTAGATCCCAAATATCTCTATCTATCAACATCATCTGGAGTTTTAACTTCCAGATGTAGAAGTTAGAACCATTGAACTTGTCAATGATTCTAGCCTCGTTGGATGATGACGACGAAGAGTTACTAATATGAGACATGTTAACAGTAATACAAATAGAATAATCTCTCAGTTTATTGAGCTATGCTCTGATACCAATCTGATAGGACGGTAGAACGCAAACAGAGAAGAAAGAAGGAAATAGTTGCGGAATGACTCTCCCGTTATTATGGGCTGCTACATGCAAAAACAATCTAATAAATGTAAATGCTAAGCTATAATCGTAGCTCAAGTGCTCTTCCCAACAGGATCTTAATAAATCAATTCATACTCAAAAACAAATGGTCATATGAGTACAGTCCACCGAAGACATTAGAAATGGTGTGAGGTATTACTGGAAATCAGATTTAAGACAAGTTCAATTCTAAAAAATTTAGATTGATTGTGTGATGAAAATCACAAGTTTCTCAAGCATCAAAGATAGCCATCGTCTGATCAAAAACTGAGGAGTCGTAGATTAGAGTGAGTAAACGAGCATGATCAAACAGAAGCAGAGTGCATTCAAATCACAATAAGCATTCATCTACGTATATGCAGATAGAAAAGCATATTGTTGTTATATTACACTGATTCATAACAATGAGTTACAACTAGAATGGCAGCGTAACTTGGAGGCTCAAATTCATTCGTCTCATGGGCAGAGCATCACATAGAGTGTGCTATGAAGGTGTATTTATACACCGGATCTATGTATCTAATTACAATAATTGTTTGTCATCTAATTAAGTACTTTGTTGTACTTAGGGAGTAGTTGAACTACAATGACAAAATGGCAGCTGTACATTAAATACATGGTCAAGCGACGCAAGATCACTGACATGGATGAGAGCGTCGCATTTTCTCTCATTTCACATTTTTCGAGAAGTAGTTGGAGGCGTTTCTCGTTGAAAATAGATGACCTTCGCCCTTTTTCTCTCTCTTCGCATTTTTCGTGAAAAAGCCGAAGGTGCTAAAAATAGTACCTTTTTTGAAGTCACTGACACTTTGGTTGATGAACAAAGTTGTCGAAGAAGTCGGAGACTTCAAAGACTACATACACTTTGGATGTGGAAGAAGTCGGACACTTCGATTAATGAATGAAGTTGTCAAAAAGTCGAAGACTTCAAAGACTTCGATGTGGAGTGATTTGATTGTCCAAGAAGTTGAGGAAGTCGGAGACATCGGAGACTTGATTGAAGAAGTTGAGGACTTCGAAGACTTCGATGTTGAGTGACTTGTTGAAGAAGTTGAGGATGATCAAGCCTTTGATGTTCTTCATGATGCTTTGGCATTCAAATGTAGAAGTAGATGGGAATGGATACCCTTTGATGTAGATCAACTGGAAAGTCGATGAAGTTGACTTTCAAATAGTTCGGCTGATTTGATGAAGATTAGCCGAATAGGAAACCTTTGTGATTCTTGCAAGTATCAGATGAGCAGACATAGAACCAAAAAGAGGTTGCATCTGATCCTAGATCATTGATAAAAAAATGTGCAGGAAAAATCTTGAAATGGAAATAGTATCACCAAAGAAAAAACTATGAGCTTAATTTCCAACAGAAAAGACCTATCCTTCTCGGAAAAATGTGCAGTGCCCTATCTATTCCCAAAACCATATTGCCAACGAGTGCCCACATGTGAAGACATATTTCCCGCAAGCTGAAAGACCGATGTATAGGCAGTACTAACCCCCTGGTCCACCACCTTACAATCCTCAACAGACTTATCAATGACCAGGACAATTTCAGCCACGACCTCCAGGCTCACATCAGTTTTAGCCTAGACAGCCTTATGTAGTACATCAACCCTAGCCCCACGTGTCGAAAATTGATGATTTATTAGAGATGATTGGCTGATATCGGATTAGAGGAGCTCTGATCAAAACAGAGGCTCTGATTCCATGTCAAAAATTAGTGGTAATGTGAGCAGAAGCTTGAGTGAGTGGGCAATAGGATCGGAAGTGCCACAACAAAATGTTCAAAATGAAGGAATCAAGAATGCGCAATGGAACAACAACTGAGTGAAGACAAAATGTACTCTAATTAATATCCACAAGGAATACAATCGCATGAAGTGAAACTTCAGCTGGCTACATAATAAGAACTCTGATCGTTGTGTGTGATAACACATGCAATGGAACTATCTAAATGAATTGATAGATACAATTATCATGTGAAGATTACTAAAATATTATCTTCCTATCTCGAGTTTGGGTCATGTCCATGGAAATTTCCACTAAAATTCATGTTGTACATAAAAGGAGTGTGAATTGAGCACATATCCTTCTAGTGTAGCTCAGATTTGAGTTAGATAGGTTCAATTATGATGACATGCAGATGTTTAGATAGCATGCAAAGTCTTATTGTATGCATGCAAGCCACATGCAATCAGTGCATGCAATATGCAAAGTAGTTTCAGTGATCTACACATGTCTAGGCAGTTTTATGAGTTGACATGCAGTACATGCAACATACATGCATGCAGTTACACATGTGGATCTATGGTAGGTGAATTAGTTCAGTTAAGTGGACTTTCCATGCAACTCCACTGTAGGAATTCGAGTCTCTCTCATGTAGGAAAAGTTGGGCATGTTTTGCCACATTGTGAATATTGAGATTTTGGTGTTTTGGACTCATTATCTCTCTACTTGATTTTCTATCTCTACTCGAGAGCAGCCTCTTTTTCCCATACTGAACACTTAGATTATTTCTGACATTCATTTCTCATAGTGAAGAGTTAGATTTTTTCATCTGATGTATGCCATTGTGCTCTTGCCTTAGATTTTTCAAGCATACTATTCTTTGATCAATCTTGTGCAATCACAACACCTCAGTAAGATCCTGTAGGGTGTGTGGTGAAGTTCACATGTGCTAAAAACTTCACATGGTATCAGAGCTTCGTGCTTTGAAGAGGTGAGAGTGTATACATCATATCATCAGTGTTTTTGCTTGCAGGAACTGTGAAAAACTCAGATCCAAAAGATGCTAAAGTTTCATAAAGATCTTGGCCATGGAAGTTATGCACATCTAGATTGAAAAAATGATAGAAATTGTGATGTTAAGCATACTAAACATCAACTAAACATCAAGATCTGATCATAAGCTTCCACAAACAGAAACTTGCTGTCCCTGTCCGTACTTCAGAGCCTACAACCTGCATTTCACACGTGTGAAGCCATAGCAACAAAGAAATCACAATTCTAGTGGCTAGAATGCAAGATATGAACAAAAAAGTGAGAGAGAAGAAGATGGATCTTCAAAGAGCATAACATTCATTCAATAGAATGAAAATGAGATGTGTACATACTCGTGGAGATGGCTATTTATAGCAGCCATAGTGCCTCTTGGCCACTTGTCTTATGATAGGCTAAAATTGGGGTCCAATAGGATTCACCCATATACCTAGAAATTTGGTCAAATAGGAATGCACCAAATTATGAGCCAATAGAAGAGCTCCACACTCGACCTCCTCTAATTAATGTGACCTCAAAAGTAGTGTACACATACTTTGGGCCTCTACATACATGTATGAACCTATCTCTAACTTTTATTTGGCCATAGGCCTACAAAATCTCAAGTTAGGAAAATACTACTAGTTGACAATTTTTCACACTCCCTCTTCAACTAGTTTTAGCATAGATTTAGAAAGTACACCAAGACTTGTTCTATGCTTGAAAAATAAGTCCTTTCCCAATGCTTTGGTAAAGATATCAGCCACACATTCCTTTGATGGGACATGTTCAAGCTTGATCTCTTTTGCCAACACTTGTTCTCTCACAAAATGGTAAGCCACCTCGATATGTTTGCTCCTTGCATGGAAAACCGGATTGCTTGCTAGACTTTGGGCTGAAAGGTTGTCACAAAAGATGATTGGACTCTCTGAAAAATCCAGCAAATGAAGCTCCATAATCATCCTCTTGATCCACACCATCTCCTTTGTGCATGATGTCAAAGCTTTGTACTCGGCCTCACTAGAAGAAAGTGATATAGTTGCTTGTTTCTTCGACATCCATGAGATAGCTCCATCACCTATGAAAATAGCATGTGCATTTATGGATTTTCTATCCATAAGGTCTCCTGCAAAATCTGAATCTGAAAAACCAAATAAGTTAGGTGATGAGCCTCTATAAACAATGCCAAAATCTTTTGTTCCCGAGATGTATCTCAAGATCCTCTTTCCTAGTTTCCAATGTTCTATGCTAGGATCTTGCATGAATTGGCTTAATCTACCAACACAATAAGATAAATCAGGTCTTGTGATGGTTAGATATATAAGAGAACCTATTAGCTTCCTATAGAGAGTAATGTCCTCGAAGGATCTTTCATTACCTCTTATAGTTAGCTTTACATGTGATTCCATAGGTGTATCAATAGGATTTGCATCTACCATATGAAATCTATTGAGAATAGAAATAGCATACTTCTCTTGTGAAATAAAAGTGATTTGAGAAGTTCTAATTACTTCTATTCCTAAGATATAGTTCAAAAGACCAAGATCATGCACTTCAAATTCCTTTTTTAGTGCTTTCTTGATATCTTCTATATCTTCCTTGTTCCCTCCACTTAAAATAATGTCATCCACATAAATTAGAAGGATTGTAACATCATTAGCACTAATTCTAAAGTAAAGTGAATGATCATACTCACTCATAGTGAAGTTTTGAGAAAGTAGAAAAGAGTTAAGCCTAGCATACCAACTCCTTGGTGCTTGCTTAAGACCATACAAACTTTTTTGTAGAAAACACACATGATTAGGCTTGCTATGAGAAACATAGCTCTCGGGTTGCTCCATGTAGACTTCCTCTTCAAGATCACCATTCAAGAAAGCATTAGAAATGTCTAATTGCCAAAGATCCCATCCATAAAGAGTTGCAAGGGAAATGATTACTCTTATGCTCACCATCTTTGCCACGGGTGCAAAGGTTTCCTCATAGTCAATGCCATGCTCTTGAGCATAACCTTTAGCCACCAACCTTGCCTTGAACTTGTTGATAGATCCATCTTGATTTGTCTTTACCTTGAAGATCCATTTGCATCCAATTGCACTTTTGCCCTTTGGAAGCTCCACCAATCTCCATGTGTTGTTCTTCATAAGTGCTTCAAACTCAAGATCCATTGCTTGGATCCATTCCTCTTCTTGCCTTGCTTCATCTACACATGAAGGTACATCAAAAGAAGTTAGGAAAGCATAGTTGGATCCATCCACCACTTGCTTACCTTTGCCATCATAAGTGAGCCTTGAGGGTTTCACTTTATGCCTTGGAGTTCTCCTTGGAATTTGACTTGAAGAGGCTTCTTCAACATCCACATCCAATGTGTCATCAACTCCATTGTCATCAAGCACATTAGTTGCAACAACACCATCATCACTTGAAACAACTTTTGGAATGTTACTTTCATCAAAAATGACATCCCTACTTGTGAACACTTTCTTGATTGAAGGAACATAAATCCTATATGCTTTGCTTACTTCACTATAACCAACAAAAATGCCCTTTCTTGAAGATGGATCCTCCTTAGTTCTATCATCAAGAGTAATGTTGAAGTAGCAAATGCATCCAAAAGTTCTTAGAAACTTGACATTAGGCTTCGTACCAAACAAAGCTTCAAAAGGGGTTTTTCCTTCCAATACAACACTTGGCCATCTATTGCATAGGAAATTTGCACACAACAAAGCATCACTCCAAAAAGGTTTAGGAAGATTAGCATTCAATCTCATTGCCTTTGCACTCTCACACAAGGTTCTATTCTTCCTCTCGGCCACTCCATTTTGTTGTGGTGTTCTTGGACATGTGTACTCCCTCTTGATCCCATGCTCATCGCAAAAGGCTTTGAATTTGTTAGAAATGTATTCACCACCATTGTCGCTCCTCAAGCATTTGATTTTGGTTGTAAATTGAGTCTCAATAGCAACTTTGAACTTGACAAACACATCAAACACCTCATCCTTGCTCTTTAGTAGATAAACCCAACAAAATCTACTAAAATCATCAATGAAAGTTACATACATCTTAGCACCTCCATTGCTAATTGTAGTAACACCATGAATATCCGAATGCAAGAGAGAAAAAGGCATCTTAGATCTAGATATAGATCTAGTATATGGCAATCTATGTGATTTAGACAAAGCACATTCTTCACAAACATGATTCAAGCAAGTAAGAGACTTGGGAAGTCCCCTTACTACCTCCTTTTTGGCTATTTCCTCCAAGGCCTTGTAGTTGAGATGTCCCATCCTTTTATGCCATACCTCTTGAATTGACATTTGTTCATTTGCCATGCATCCAACTTGGTTAGCAACAACACATGCATCAAGCTTGAACAATTTCCCTTGCCTTTTCCCTTTTGCAATGATACTACACCCCTTTTTGATCAAGCAAGCATCACCATCAAACTCAACTTTGAATCCTTTGTCAAGCATTTGGCTTACACTAAGTAAGTTCTTGGTAATGGATGGAATGAGCAAAACATCTTTCAATTCTATATTCCTATTTGTAGAAAGTGAAATAGGAATTGTGCCAATCCCCTTGATTGCACACTCACCATCATTTGCGGTATAGATTACCTTCCTATCACCATCAAATGCCATTAAAGATGAAAAATACTCTTTATGATATGTCATATGAGAAGTGGCTCCACTATCAATCCACCAAGGATCAATGTCTCCATGATTAGCCAACAAGCAAGATGACATAACAAAAGCATCATTTGAAAGAAGCTCATCCCCACCCTCATCAATAGTTAGATTGGTTTGCTTTTCCCCTTGATCCCTCTTTTTCTTAAAACAATCACTAGCAAAATGCCCTTTGACTCCACAATAGAAACATTTTAGCTTAGATCTATCCTTCTTTTTGCCAAAAGTAGAGTGCTCACCTTGGTCTTGCCCTTTAGACCAATTGCTTTTACCTTTGCCCTTGAACTTGCCTTTAGAGAACATTGCCTCCTCTTCTCCTCCTTGAGATGTAGAAGATGCTCCCACTCTTGCTTGCAACCTGAATTCTTCAGCCAACAAGACCTCTTGCAAGTCTCCAACACTTGGTAAACATTTTTGGATAGCATAACTTTGAACAAGATTAGCATGATCATCCAACAAGCCATTGAGAATCACTTGAACAAGCTCCTCATTATTTATGCCATCATTAATGCATGCTAACTCATCATTCAATGCTTTAACTCTCAAAACAAAAGCATGTCCATTCTCACTCTTCTTTTGCATACAAGAAAAGATTTGCCTTCTTAAAGTCAACACTCTAGAAGTAGACTTGGATTCATAAACCTTCTTCAAGGCTTCCCAAGCTTCACTAGATGATGTGCACTTACCAACCTCTTTGATAAGCTCATTTGTCACATTCATCTTGATCATGTGAAGGGCTTTCTTTGCCCTCTTGTCATACCTCAATTGTTCTTGAGGTGCCAAAGGTCTCTCCTCCACACCTACAACAATATCCATCAACTCATTCATCTCAAGCAAAGACTCCATCCTTACTTTCCAAGTAGAATAGTTGAGGGAGGTAAGCCTATCATTGCTTTCCAACATGTAGCCTCCATTTGTAGCCATGTTGCAATGATTGATCTCTGATCTTTGACCTGTTCCAATGCACTAAGCACTCTCTTGAATCAACAAATGAAACACAAGAAGAAATCACAAAGATTTGGAACCTAAAACCTTACTTTTTCTCTCTTTTTCTCACTTTTTCCTTAATTTTAGCCACTAGTTTTATGATTTCTTGATCAAACCAAGACCAAACCTCAATATACTTGCTTTTCCCTCACTCCTAAGATTGAAATACACTCTTGAATCATTCAGCAAACTGAAAATCAGAGGGTTACATCAATTTTGAAGTTTTTGACATGAAGAAGCAAGAAATTGAATCAAAAAACTATATGCTAGAATGGAAAACTAATAGGATCTTGTTGGATCTTGCATCTCCCTCTTTCCAAAACAATTTTTGTCTCCTTATTCTGATAAGTACAGAGGGAATTCGCCCTACTTCAATTGAAATGCATACAAATGATGTTTTGATCACAAAGATCCAATTTCTACACATAAATCAACAAGATTTTTAGCTAGAAACTTGATTGGAATGCTACAAAAGCAAACTCGCCCACAAATCTCTTCTAAATCTGGCAAAACCTGCACATTTGGCCGCCTAATGCTCTGATACCATGTGAAAAACTCAGATCCAAAAGATGCTAAAGTTTCATAAAGATCTTGGCCATGGAAGTTATGCACATCTAGATTGAAAAAATGATAGAAATTGTGATGTTAAGCATACTAAACATCAACTAAACATCAAGATCTGATCATAAGCTTCCACAAACAGAAACTTGCTGTCCCTGTCCGTACTTCAGAGCCTACAACCTGCATTTCACACGTGTGAAGCCATAGCAACAAAGAAATCACAATTCTAGTGGCTAGAATGCAAGATATGAACAAAAAAGTGAGAGAGAAGAAGATGGATCTTCAAAGAGCATAACATTCATTCAATAGAATGAAAATGAGATGTGTACATACTCGTGGAGATGGCTATTTATAGCAGCCATAGTGCCTCTTGGCCACTTGTCTTATGATAGGCTAAAATTGGGGTCCAATAGGATTCACCCATATACCTAGAAATTTGGTCAAATAGGAATGCACCAAATTATGAGCCAATAGAAGAGCTCCACACTCGACCTCCTCTAATTAATGTGACCTCAAAAGTAGTGTACACATACTTTGGGCCTCTACATACATGTATGAACCTATCTCTAACTTTTATTTGGCCATAGGCCTACAAAATCTCAAGTTAGGAAAATACTACTAGTTGACAATTTTTCACAGGAACTTGGATTTGGGAGAGGGATTCAAACTCGTTGAGAAACAAGCAATATGAGGATCATAAGTGGATAAAATCAAGGCTGATCTGATCCAACGGAGATCTGTACGGACAGAGAGCCCCACATGTGTGGAATCAGCCCTCATTAATGAGTGTTACTTCTCAAGGAATGATCCAAATTTGATGTTCCATAGCTTGTTGGATAGGTATTGAAGAGTAGAATGTGTTGCTCTTGTTTCTAAATCAATCTAATTTGTTTTTAGAAGAGTTTAAGGCAATCAGAGAGTTTGAGAGGGTACTCAACTCGTGGGATATGCCAAAGTGAGCACACATTTGTCTTTTTCACCATTTTCATCAATTTTCACTGTCAATCAAGCAGAATTGGATAGAAGTGAGTGTTCTGAGGTCTTAGACTTTTCATTTCACACATATTACTGTGTTTGAGTTGAAAGTAAGTCCCTAGAGAGTTTATCAGTACTTTGAAACTTGTGGGAGAGATAGACTTCTTGCTTGCATGTGCTTCTTCTTTTGTGACTGAAGCAAGATCCAAATTCAAGATAGATTGATTTTTTGTATTGATAATTTGTTCTCACATCTGTTGCTAGATTTCATAGGGTGGATCAACATCTGTGTTAGATCCTAGATTGAGATAGCAAGCAACATCCTTTCAGCTCCATTTTTTATCATTACTAGAATTTCTCACCAAAAAGATGTCTTCATCTGGTCCACATTTCTTAGATCACAGTGAGAGATTAACATCTTCCAATTATGCAATGTCGAAGATCAAAATGAAGTCATTGTTGATTCTACAGGATGTAATGGATATTATGAGTGGAGCTGAAGAAGAACCTGATGCATCTAATGAAGCCGCAACATTCCACAAAAGAACCAGAATTGCCCTTTATTTTATAAAAATGAATGTCACTAATGAAGTGTTAAGAGAGATCAGTACATGCACCACTGCCAAGGAAGCTTGGGATACTCTAAAAACAATCTATGAAATAAAAAATACTTCTAGATTGCTTACACTCAGAAACCAAATATTTCTAAGTTATCAAAGAGTAGATGAGAGTGCTTCATCATATGTCATGAGAGTTAAGGATCTTCATCAAGAGTTAGCTGGTATTAGTGATGCTCTTAAGAACACTGAACTTATTCAAGTAGTCCTAAATGGACTTAGAGATGAGTATGACAATATTGTGTAGACTTATGTTGTCAGGGAGGATCTTCCATCCTTGGAGACACTGCAAGGTGTTCTCATTGCTGAAGAAAGCAGGCAAGAGAACAAGATGCTAAGGATTAACAGACTTTTATTGAAAGATGGTGGAGATGACAAAGCACTCTTCATCAGAGACAAGTAAAGAGGCAAGGGCAAAGGACAACAACACTTCAAGAAGGACAAAGCCAAAGAAGGTGGTGAGGATCATTCCTCACAAGCTGCAACATCCAGTGCAAGAAGAAGCTATCAAAGATCAAGTGTTTTTTCTGTGGCAAGAAAGGACACTATGCATCAAACTGTTTCAAGAAGAAGAACCAATCTTAGCAAGCTAACCTTACTAATGAGGATGAGTGTGAGGGTGTAGAGAGTGAAAGAGAAGATTCATTAATGATATCTACTTTTTCATCTTTTCCTTTTAAGAATGAAGAAGTCTGGTGGATAGATAGTGGGGCTAGTTCCCATATGTCTAGTTCTAGGAACTCTTTCACTAATCTCATGTCATATCTAGGTGCAAAAATATCAATCTATACTGCTAATGATATTGAGTGTAGGATTGAAGGAATAGGTAGTATTCCATTGCATGCATCATCATCAAAAATTTTTTGCTTACATGATGTATTGTATGTACCTAGATTGACCAAGAATCTCATTAGTGTAGGACAGTTGTTTGATAGTGGATTGGATGTCAAGTTTCAAGTTGAAAAGTGTATAATCCCAAGAGAAAATGAAGTTATTGCTAGAGGATCTAGAATTGGTAAGTTGTACAAACTAGATTCTAGGGAGAGTGCTAACATTTCAGATATTGCTTATGAGACCAAGGTTCTACAGGAGGATCTGTGGCACAAGAGATTGGGTCATCCCAATTTCAAAGCCATGCAATCTATGGTCAAGGAAGGAAAAGTTGTTGGTCTACCAAAGACACTGTCAAAGGAGCTTCTACCTTGTGAAGCTTGTGTGCTGGCAAAGTCACACAGAAGGTCTTTTCCTATATCAAGTATCAAGACAAAGCAACCATTTGAACTTGTGCACTCTGATGTTCATTTCTCATCAACTAAGAGCAAAGGAGGAGCCAATTGCTTTGTCTCTTTTGTAGATAATTATACAAGATATTCTTGGATCTATATGTTGTCTTCAAAAGCCATGGTCTATGATGTTTTTCTTACTTTCAAAGCTTATGTAGAGAAGCAGTTTTCTTTCAAGTTAAAAGCTTTAAGAAGTGATAGGAGAGTACACTTCCAATAAGTTTAAAGACTTTTGTGAGAGAGAGGGTATTCAAAGAGAGTTTTCTTGTTCATATACTCCTCAGCAAAATGGAGTTGCTAAGAGAAAAAATAGAACTTTGTGTGAATGTGCAAAAGCCATTAGGCTAGAAGCTTATCTGCCTAAAGAATTTTGAGGAGAGGCAGTTGCATGTGCAAACTATCTTTGTAATAGGCTTCCAAATCTTGCAATAGGAAGAAAGACACCATTTGAGATGTATAAGAAAAAGCCTAAGGTAGATCATCTTAGGATTTTTGGCTTTGTATGCTTTGTGCACATGCCTCTAGAAACTAGGAAGAAGGAAGATCCTAGTGTAGTAAAAAGAATTTTTGTAGGATATGCATCCACTAAAAAAGCATGATTTATTTGTCCTCTACTGACAAGAATGTTGTTAGTAGAGATGTGATCTTCCATGAAGATCAGAAGTTTAACTTGGATGATGCACTGATCAAGGAGACTCATGCAAGATCTACAATCATCAATCTTGATATTGTTCAAGAAGAGGTGAGGCCGAGGCTTGAGGAGGGGCAAATTCAAGCTGCCACACCAAGAAGATCTACACGAGCAAGATCTGAACGAAGGAGGTTCACATATGATGAAGAAGGAAGGCAAGTGGAAGGTGAAACTTCCTATCACACTACAAAAAAAGGTGACAAAAATTGCGGAAGAAAATGACAAAAATTGCGAAAAAAATTTCCATTTTTTGCCAAAAAAATTGCGAAAACAGATTCCGCAATTTTGGTCCCGCAATTTTTTTCGCTAATTTTTCACAATTTTTATGGCTAAATTAACAATAAAAAAATTGTGGAAACCCACCCACAATTTTTTGGCATAATAATATCGGAATCCGTTTTCACAATTTATTTGGCTGATATTTTTTGCCAGATTTTTTGGGCAAAAATTGTTAAAAAAATTGCAGAAATTCATTTCCACAATTCTTGTGGCAAAAATTACGGATATTTTTCCACAATGTTTTGTGCAAAAATTGCGAAAAAAAAAATTGCAAAAATTCATTTTTGTAATTTTTTTTCAAATAGTGTCAAAAATCTGTGGAAAATAAATTCGCAATAGAATATAAATTGCGAATTTATTTTCCGCAATTTTTATACACTATTTTGAAAAAAAATTGCGGAAATGAATTTTCGCAATTGTTTTGGCAATTTTTGCCAAAAAAATTACAGATAAATATTTGCAATTTGTTGGCTAAAATTGCAAAAAATATCACCAATCCTAAACCCTAAACTTCGATACAAGTTCTTTACCTCAGATAACGGCTGAGTCAAACATGACTGTCGTGGCGTCGGATCCTTCTCTATAGTTGCACGCTACATAACATACGAAAAAAATTATGAAATTGTTAGAAAACTTATCTCTATCTCTCTAATGAGGTCCATACTTTTTATAAGGCTTTCACAATTTAGAGTATGACATCCCATGCATTGTCTTGTGTCTCAAAGTACATGTGTAATAATTAGACTCTTAGAAAGAAGTGAGGTTAAATCTCTTTAACTGTAGATAAAGGCTGAGTTGAACCCAACTGTTGTAGCATGGGATCCTCCTCTACAGCAACATGATGCATGATCAAAACTGAAATAAGGAATATATCTCATTATCTCTCTCTTTCTCATTTTCTCTTTCTCTCTCTTTGTTTCTCTCCTTCTCCCTCTCTTTATGTAGATAGCTAGGACCGTACCAAGTTTCAAAAGAAAGAGATGTAGAGAGAGAAAGAAGAAATGAGAAAGCGAACTAACCTGGGATAAACTTTTTATCATCTTCATCTACATTTGTACAGTCTTTTAGAGTTCTTCCATTTCTTCACTTTGTCTCTCTATCTCCTTCCTCATTTCATCTACTTGGGAAGAATATTGCATCTCTTTTCTATAGACACTTAGGCCTCTTACTCTCTTTCGTCCCCAACTATTTTCTTCTAAAATCTTCATCACTTTGTCATCGGGGTTTGTTCCTGACATATAATTAATTAAAATTTTCGTTCTACACAAAATATATATATATATATATATATATATATATATATATATATATATATATATTTATATATTTATATATATATATATATATATATATATATATATATATATATATATATATATATATAGCTGATCAAATTTACATGCAAAATCATATACATGTTCATCATTACATTCTATAAAATTAAATGCATTTAAACCATAATTTCAAAAAATATATGTTATTATATCTCATGTTGGGTGTTACCTTCAAAGTCTCAGCCACAGGTCAGGATCCAACTCGCTTGTTTTTAGTTTGCCAAAACCTTTACTAGTATGAGCATCCACATAGACCTCGGCAACAGTTGGAGCCCTATTCTTTTCTTGTGTCTGAAATTTGGCAATCAACAATAGACAAAAATAAATGACATCATGAAAAAAGAGGTTTCGCATATCGGAGTATACAAATGCAAGTTTTGTTGTATACACACATACCAGTCTCATATTGATGCCCGCATATCCAGCTCGACCAACATTCGACATCTTTTGTTTTTTTGATCTGTTGACTCATTCTAAGCAAATTATTGTACAGACATCAAGCAAATGAATAATAAGTCAGTACTAAGATAAATAAATCATGCACTAACTAGAGATGACCAAGCATTCAAGTCAAATTTTGGTTTCAAAATACATAGATAAAACAAAAAAGTGGAATACAACTTGGAAAGTTTTGCTTTTTAAATATTGACGTAGAAGCTGGCATCTCTCCTTTTCCATCCACTCAGAACATTTTGGCGTTAAATTTTCTACCTCTACTTTATCAATGTCATTCTTGAGTCTCTGTCTCAATGAATAAAAACTGGACGACAATTTGTCCTTGAAGTACTGTGATGAAAATTGGCAATCATATTCTGCCTGTGATATGAAATAAACCTCATCAAACTCTCTCTCTCTCTCTCTCTCTCTCTCTCTCTCTCTCTCTCTCTCTCTCTCTCTCTCTCTCTCTCTCTCTCTCTCTCTCTCTCTCTCTCTCTCTCTCTCTCTCTCTCTCTCTCTCTCTCTCTCTTTCTTTCACTTGAAACTCACACACACACACACACACACACACACATGATCTATATGAGATTCAAATAAAAGTAGAGTAGTACCAACAATGCTTGACAAATTGCCTCGATTTGCACCTTTGGTAAATCTCTATTGTTGGATAATGTAGATCCAACTTGGCCTTCATCAACATGAGCATGCACATCTTATCTATCATTACTTTATCATTAATTCCCACCCCTATGTGATAACTACGGAATCGAGTACCATACGAAGGACTTCCCAAATAGACCTAAACTTTCAATCCCAGTTCGTAATCCGGACATGCCACACCAAGCCACCCTGCGTGCACAAACCTTCAAGCACATGTTGCCTAAAGGAGAATCACCTAGAAGACTCACATGCATAAGAAAGGTCAGCAGAGCACCCAAGGATCAAGGGCCTGATATAGCAGGCGAAGCATCCCAAAAGATGCACAAGAATCAATAGCAGAGGACTTAAAAGACAATGGCTTTGGGGGAGATGACTTGGGCACCTTTGACAACACATTGGTGGCCTAAAATTCTCACCGTACAGCCTCTCCAGCAATAGTATGCCAAGCCACATAGCAGCAAATTCCAACGTTAACTCATGCAAACGAGGTGTCTCACTCGACGCCACTACAATCACAACCATTGCAGTTCTCACATCCACCTCACCCTCCATCAACACCGCTACTTTCTTCCCTCCAATTACCATTTTTGTTTCTTTACAATCTCCTACACCCAAATCACCACCCCCACTCATAATCACAACCCCTCATTCAGTTTCAATTTTGATTCTGATTCTTTCGTCGCCCAACTCCTTCAAACTGCCATTACCACCACTCCTTCTATAAGGGAAGCTCCTTAGATCCTGCTTACAAATCCTAAACACAAAAGGATAACATACTGTGGAGAAACCACCCAACCAAGTAGAAGCATCCAATCAATCTCTAGAAGCCTCACCCCCAAGCCAAGGAACAAAAAGCATGAATGTAGAGTGAGAGCCTGGCAATGAATCAAGAAGCATGATAAGGAGTAGGGCGAGTTTGGTCCTCTTATATAGAGCCTAATGCATCCTGGGCACATAGCCATGCATAGCCCTATGTTCCCTATACATAGATTCACCTAGAATAGAGTCCTATGCATGGACCAACTATTCATAGAATTGCTATTGATAACTCTACACATGCATACATTGTCTCGTTACCTTGTCTAAACTCCACTTAATGTGTTCTGGACCTCACAAGGATATTAGTTACTTTCGGGTCACGTCCAGTATGATGTGGCATAACTAATAGCTTGTTTCATTGGAGTACCGTGTATCCAAGACTAGGAGTATACTATATCCTATGTACTGATCATGGACATAACATTCTTCCCTCCTTAAACTGTTTCTATCCTTAGAAACTAAAATTCGAGAAATTCTTCTTTATGCTATCAACTCTCTCCCACTATTTTATTCCAGAATACAATATTTTACCATGCAGGATGCCATGACCCTCGCACCTGATTTTTTATTTTTGACTTTATTTATTTATTTACAGAAAATACCCTCAACAAATTATACTCGCCTTCACACGTGTGGGGGTGAGTGTTTGCAGATATGGGTAAAATCATTCACTAAACCCTCTATGGGAAGCTCAGATCAAATGCTATTCTTTGAACTTGTTGGTGAATATTTATATCCACTCACTGCGTGTGACACAAGTGTTTTATCTGGAACTAGTATTAACTCAAGAAAAGGGATATGGGTCCTTGAAAATCTAGGCTTTTCTTAGATCATTGAGTGAGAAGTGGCTACTAATCACTTCTAGAGTGGGTTTTTAGTTAATCAGGTAGCTGGGCAGATCTGGAAATAAATAAATTGTGGTTGCTGACCTTAAGCAATACTTGCACCAAAAAAGGTTAGTACAAAAGTTGTTTATTCTATTTACGCTTCAAAGGTGTATCTACAATAGTTTGTGCCTTACACAGTACAAATGCCATTGGTTTCTAACTTTTATTTACGTAGATGATTAGACAAAATGGAGGTTGTACTATGCATTGGGCATGTACCGTAAATGGCCAACATCGACAAGTTAACTACATTAGCTACATTCATATCAATTAAGTCAACTGCTAAGGCTTTTAAATTAGCCCAAATTTTTGTTGCAAGATTATTTTGGTCGTATGCCGAGTGACATTGGTAGTGATAGAGATCCTAAATTTACAGGTCATGTTTGGTCATAAGTATTCCATAAACTAAAACCTTCTCTTAGTTTTAGTTCAACTGATCATCCTAAATTAGATGGCTACACAGAAAGAACTAATCAAACTATGGAAGGTATGTTGAGAACATCCATGTCTCACAGGCAATCCCATCGGAAAGATTATATTCCTTTGGTTGAGTTTGCATACAGTAGTAGAAAACTTTCTGCTACAATTTATATTAATAGGCCATATTCTCTTAAGAATCCAATCTAAGATTAACCCTCAATGACCATATTAATATGAACTAAAGTATCAGCTCAAATCCATAAAGTAAATCCTTACCCACTATTCTATTACGAGAATAGGACATGACACTAAGAGATATATCTTGAGTCTCTAGCCATGAGGTCACATACCACATAACTCATCATAGTCCAAGGATAACAAAGCCAAGGATCTTAGGACTTGACCCATCCAAGCAACATAATATTGTTCCATAGGAAGGCATAATTAGTATGATGAGTGCTTGAACAAGGTCGGTTTTCAAGCAATGTAATGCTAGTCTAGCTCTCTTTTTGTACCTCACTTGATCTTGCCCTCCTTGAGGTTCTTCTTCCTCTCCTATGACAAGATCAAACATATCTTGGAGCACAAGTAGTGACTCCATTCTTACTTTCCAAGTTGAATAATTATTAGAATTTAGCCTTTCACTAGTCTCAAGAAGATAGGCTCCAATTGAACCCATTCTATCTAGTAACAAGTACAAGACTCAAGAAGCAAGATCTATAATGATCTTGAGCTCAAAAAAATTTGGGAAAGTGTATTCTACACAATCTATTCACTTAGAACCTTGGATTTGATTTTTGGAAGTGCCAATGCCTTCCTATGGTGTTTAGAATTGGTTTTAGTTTCACTCTTGAACTAAAAACATAAGCCTCAAACTCTCTCTCAAGGATTTGTAGGTTTAATAAGATTCTAACACCATTCACTCATCAAATCTATAATGGAAACAATGGGTTTTCATAAGCACATCACTAGTTTCACTCTACACAACTTGTTTGAAGCTCAAATATTGAAAAAACACAAAGTTTTGGTGAAAGTACAACTCTAGCAGCCTCTCACACATGTGAAAAGTACATATGAACTTTACACACTAATTTGAACCTCAACATCACAAGTAAACTATTAGAAAAGGTTGCCCTCCTTCAAAGTGACTCTAGCACCAATGCTTTCACCAAAATGAAGATTTTTGGATCATCAACTAAGCTCTTTGACTTGGCTCTGATACCATGTCAAATTTCAGAGTTTAAGGACTAAAATTGATCTACAAATAATCACAAAGAGTGATTGGTACTTGGGATCTTGATTTATATCAAGACTAGCTTCCAAATCTAGCTTCTACTTGACAATCTTTGTGATTCCAAGCAAGAACAATCAAAAAAGATGATCCACGGCTTCACACGTGTGAAGTACAGCTACTATACAGCTTGATAACAGAGAAATAGTTTACTTATCACTTACTAAGCATTCATCCACAAAGAAAGTGCTTAAGAGAGTCAAAACACAAAGATTGCTTACAAACCAAGATTTCTCATCATTAGCTCAACAATGGATCCCTCATGGATCAAGTACCAAATCACCATAATCTCTCTCTAAGCTGCATCCAGCACGTGTGGCACAGCTCATTGTACTCATCCATATCCACTTTGGATAAGATCTATCAAGTTTTCCACATCATCCATTGGTGGTTTGTGTTGACCTTCTAGATTCCTACAATCTAGGACCTAACTCCTATAATTTAGGAGATGTCATATTAGACTCAAATGAAAGCTAATCAAAATGGGTCTGAATATTACAAGTGTCATTTCACACGTGTGGACAGGTCCTCACATGTGTGGATCCACATAGATGTCAAAATACATCAAAAACCATGTGAAAATTGCTTAATTCTAACATCAAGCACTTAAGATCCGAATGCAACCTAGAATTTACTCCCGATCATGTGGTGATCATGCGGTTCCTAGCAAGACTGCCATGAATTATCAAAAGAGAACTCAAACGACGGGAGAAGTATGCTACATTGCAAGAAGCAATGAAAGATGCTATCAGGAAAGAGGATGAAGGTTCGGATGATGATTCCTATCCAGCGACCCATAATCCAACTCCTTCGGTGGCATCTACGTCGAACGCCTCAAGTGTCTCAATAGATCTGCTGATGGAGCAAATGGCAAAGTTACACAAACAGCAGATGGACTTAAAGATCCATTTGTAGTCAATGATTTTTTTTCTGTAGACTGCCTAGTGACAATCCAAGTGTTGTTCTTTAGTAGCAAGTTGTACGTCTTATTTATAGCTTCTTTCTAGAGATCTGAATTAGCTTGTGAAATTGCTTCTTCAACTGTGGTTGGCTCCTGTATAGAATAGTGAGCAAACTCATCAGTATATCGAATAGGTTGAGTTCAAGTCCTTGTTGATCTCCTAGTTGGAGCTTCTGGCTATGGAGTTTGACTTTGTATCGCTTGTGTCGACTGCTCTTGAGTTGTAGCTTCTTTATCTTCCTCTAAATATGACTGTACAGGCTGACTACTTGAATGAATCAAAATGGTATTTCGATATACATCAGTTGTTGGGCAGAGTTGATAGACTGGATCTTGTTCTTGTCTTTCATATCAATGAACTGATCTTCAATGAAAATCACATCATTGCTAGTAGAAACTTTATAGGTTACAATATTGTACAATTAATACATGCCATTTGAAGAAAAAGAACCAACAAAAATAGTTTTGATTGAATGCTCATCTAATTTATTTCTTGTGTCCTTTGGGACATGAGCATAGGCAGTGCATCCGAAGACTCTTAAATGATTTAATGAAGGTTCGGATTCAATCCAAACTTGATGAGGAGTCTTGTTGTCAGGTAGGCTTTTAGTTATACATCAATTTTGCATGTATGCTATTTTCGACACAACATGTTGCCAAAATGATTTGGGCAATGAAGCATGAGTCATCATGCATTTGACAGACTCGACTAAGGTCCTATTCTTCCTTTCAGCCAGTTCATTCGATTGTGGATAATAGAAAACAACAAATTGTTGTTCGATTCCAGTCACAGAACAATAATTCTTGAATGCATTGGAGATGTATTCACCACCATTCTCACTCTTAAGAGCTTTAATTCTTTTGCATGTCTACAACTCTACATGTTGTTTGTACTTTTTGAAAAATTGGAAAGCTTCAAATTTGTGCTTCATAAAATATACATCAGTTCTTTTGGAATAGTCATCGATGAATGTAATAAATAATATTGCACCAAGCAGTGATGGTGTCTGCATCAGAACATATATATCAGTTGAACTATGTCTAGTGATTATTTAGATATGCGTTATTGATTTGACTTTACTGGTCTTCTAGTCTGCTTTCCTATGATACAACTTTGACAGACAAGAGGGTCAATAGTTCAATAGTAAAGATCAAGAATTGAAGGACACTTAGACATGTTAGCAATTAATATATGATTAAGATGGCCAAAATTATAATGCCAAATCAATTCTTTATTTATAGATATTGAATTGCTTAGCCCACAATCAGTCACATAGTAACAATGAGTAAGCCTATAGAGATATCATTCTCTCTTTTTGAGTACAATGACTCCCTTACATTTATCAAGAATATTAGTACATGTGTCTGTTTAGAATTTTACCTTATGTCATAAATCAGCAATTTGGTTGACGAGAACAATAGATCTATCATCATATTCGAGATATACAATACATTTGGTATGAGGTTTGACAGTCCATGCTGAAAATTCAATCTAATTGTACCTTCACCTTTGATCATGTGTAAGTTGTTGTCTCCAAGATGAACGAATTTCTTGGTGCTGCAGGCTGAATAATCAATAGATTATTCTTGATGGCTTGTCATATGTTATGTCACTCCATAATCGAGGAACCATTCATCAACTTGTTCGACATGGTGATGGTTTACCATGAAGGCATTCTGCTCATCATCATCTTCGACATTCTGCTTCAAATTGATAAATGCATTGGCTTGTTGATCCGACTATTTCTTCTTGTTGTTATTGAACTTCAAGATTCGGTAGTCTTGTCTTTTTGTAGTACAGTGCAGAACATTCTTTTCTTGTTTTGAGCAGGTTGTCGATTATGGTTCGGACCTTGCTTTTGTGACTGCTTCAAATTGTTGTTGAATTGTATGACAACCTTCTTTTTCTGTTGCTTCTTCGAATTCTTCTTGGAGAGCACGGCTTGCGAGTCATTGAGGGAAGACGAGGATGCTTCATTCCTTTGAGTTTCCTCCTACAACAAAATTGTTATGACTCTGGATAAAGTTATATCTGAGTGAGTCGAGATAATCATCACCTAGTTTTCATAAGAGGACAACAAGCTAGACAATTAGGTCATGACAACGTCCAAATCTTCGATCACTAAACCTATTGTTGTCATTTTCTCTAACTGAGTCTTGAATTTATTAATGTGATTATGAATAGAATCACCTTCTGACATTCTGAGTGAGAAGAACTTTCTCCTAAATGCAGCTTCAAAGTGACATCTCTCACTTCATAAAGTGTACTCAATATATCCCAAGCTTCTCTTGAACATTGGGCTTGTCTGATATGGCCAATCTATACGGCCACCTTCGACCGCTATAACCGCAAATGACTACAACCCCACCGTAAACCGTAGGGACCGCAAAAAAAAAAAAAAAACCAAAAAACACCAAAAAACTCACCAGTACCCAATGGACCAACAAAACGAGCCTCAAGTCCCAGATGATTATCCATACGAGATCTGGTCCCCTGAAGCTAAACAAATCAGACGTCATAGATTCTACCGAATGAGAGCCGAACTCCAAGAGCCATCCACAAACCGGTTCGATGGACAACAACCTTATAGAGCCGAGTCCTCACGTGCACGACCCCATTTTTTTGGTGCTGAGCCCTCACGGGTCAGAACCAACACTAATGGAATTTCTGCTACCCACGGAGCTCATTTTGAGAGACGTACACCAAAACTAGACCTACCAAAGTTCGACGGTACTTCGGACCCTCAAAGATTTTTGCAAATCTTTGAGAATGCATGTGATGTGTATGGTGAAACATCTCCCGATGCTATGGTCCAATTGTTTTTGATGACCATGATTTCTAAAGCACGTGATTGGTTTTTCAACCTTGATCGTGACGAAAAGACAGACTGGTCAATTCTGAAAGAGTTCTTTATCAAGCGTTTTAAATCCTTTCGCTTGGTAGAGAGTCCTTTTCTCAAATTGAGTAACATCAAAATGACAAAAGACGAATGCGTATGAGACTATATCGAGCATTTCAAACGTCTCAAAAGTCAAGTACAAGAACAGCCCTCTGAACAGATGCTCATCATCTGGTTTTTAGTCGGCCTTCCAAGATGGATTAGTCGCGAGCTTAAATCCAATGATGAATACACGAGTCTAAAGTTAGCTATGTCCGATGCCATCAAGGAAGAAGATGAAGGATCAGATGTTGACAAATCTAGAGAAAGCCGAGCACCACGTGCTCCTGTCCATGAGTCAAAGCCGATCGAGGACCCCCGAGATCAGCTTTGGAAATCCCAGTTGGAGTTGCTTAATAAGCAACATCAACTACAGATGGAAAAACTCACCAATGAGTTTCAAACTACCCTGAAATCTATCCAAAGCAGTATGCCTGGTCAGCCAAACCCTGCACAGGTACCTTATAGATGAAAAACAATATGGTGCCCACACTGCCAGGCTACGCATCCTGTTGATGCTTGTCCTTCATATCGACCTATCCAAGCGCATATAGTCCAACAATATGAAGAACACCCATCACAGTCTGGACATGCCTTGCCTTATCATGACTATCCATCAGAAAGTCCAGAACCATTAGCCATACAAGATGGCTATGCCGTCATACAAGGGCCATTGCACACCAGATGTTTCATCTATGGAGAAACTGGCCACTTCATGGTTGATTGTCCAGTCAAGACCAAGTACCATGCTGAGTGTCCTGACTGTATCAGAAAACACAGTTTCAAAGATTAGCCGAGACAACCGACCAAGATCGTACATGAGACGGCCTCTAAGGGCTTGACACATCAGCACCTAGACCCAAAAATCATAAAATCTGCATTTTTGGAGGGAAAAGTGAGAAAAAACACCATCAAACTTTGATTTTTCACAAACTAATGAAAACCAACTCTTGCACAATTGACAGTAGCTTGAGGACACTGTCCCAGCCTTGCATAGAAGTCTGCAAGAGTTACTTCTCAACAGATTTGCAAAAAATTTAAAAAATATCCAAAAAATACAAAAAAACACTTGAAGAATAATTTTTTTTTATGAAACTGCTCAATAACCCTTGCCACTCTTGCTAAAGCTAGATCTCACTAAGACAAGCTTATAGACGAGTCTGCGAGAGTTCCCAAGCAGTTTAAGAGATCATGCGAGAGTTCCAAAAGTCCAAAAAAAGTCAAATTCCAGTCAGAACCCTCGCAGATTTCAAAATTTTGAGTTCTTGTGCAACTAACCTTCACCTCTCCTCCTAAGGCTTTCTCATGATGAGATTAGCTTACAGATGAGACTATGAGAATTGATATTGCTCCAATGAACTGTAAGAGAGTTCCAAGTGCCAAGATAAGTAAACAAAACCTCATAATTAGAGACCCCTAGCACAAGTAACCTTCGCAACACAGTCCATTGAGTTCAGAAGATTATTTTCCACCAAAGACCAAGTCTGCGAGAGTAATATAAAGAATTGATGAATTTGTGAGCCAAAAAGTGATCAAAAACTCTCTCAGACATCAATAACTTCTAGATCTATGAGAGTTAACATTCACCACTTCATACCAAGAACTAGATCCAACTATAGTTCAAAAAGAGAGCAAGAGTTACTTTCCAACAGATCTCAAGATATCAGGATTTTTGTCTGCAAAACAGCACAAAGAACCCTTGCAAGGCCAACCCTCGCACTAAGTAACCTTCGCAAATATGATCAACAAGTAGATCTGTCTCAGATCCATCTACAATAATTTCAGGCTAATCAGAGCTAAACTCAAAGAGATATCAAGGAAAAACTATGAAAAATAGGCTAAAATCACATCATTAGGCAGTTAAACTGATCAAATCCATCAAGATCAAGTATTCCTGAACTCCTTTGATGAAGTACCAAGAAGATTTGAAAAGCAAACACCAAACCCTCTTAGAGTTACAGCCGCACCAGTCGAAATTGAAGCAGGACCAACTGTGATGGACCCTATGGATCAATTCGTACCTATCATATCTTTGCAAGCAATCCAGAGGGCACCTCGTCTTGAGATGCCAAAATATGATGGGCCAACAAATCCTATCAGATTTCTCTAGATTTACTAACAAGCATGCAAGATCTACAATGAATAGAGACCTGAGGAGAAATTGAAGTTGTTTCCCATGTCCTTAGTAGCTGCAGCCCAAGATTGGTTTTTCAACCAGTAGGCCAAAAAGAAAGCCACATTAGAAGGGGTTAAAGCAGCCTTCATCACCTGTTTTAGACCAAGGAAGTTCTTCGGAAGACCCATTTGTCCTGTTGAGCAAAATCAAAATGGGAAAATGAGAAAGGATACCCGAGACTACATAGAATGGGTCAAGCATTTATGATCTGAATGCAACACGGCCTTGACTCTCGATCATGCGGTGATTATGTGGTTCCTAGATGGATTACCACGGAGCATCAGAAAAGAACTTAAACGCCAAGAGCAATATGCTACGTTGCAAGAGGCCATGGAGGATGCTATCACAGTGGAAGACGAAGGATCAACTGATGATTCAAGCCATAACTATCCAACAATCCATCATCCCACCCCCTCGGTTGTATCAACCTCCAACACTTCCAATTTATCAAATGATTTGTTTATGAAACAAATCACTAAACATTACAAATAGCAAATAGAATAACTTATGGTCTAGTTTGATCAAAAACTGAAGGCTTTGCAGATTGTTGTTGCAACTTCATCTACAACGCCAGATCAGAATCAGCTACAATACCCGAAAAGAGAGAATGTGTGGTGTCCCCGGTCTGTGCCCTAAACCATACAACCAATGAGTGTCCAATGTTGAAGCAAAATCTCAAACTCACACATCGATATTGCCATCTGTATAATGCGTCATCACACGAAACTGCGTCTGCCCATTTAACCCCAAGACCATCCAACAAAAGAGGGCTCAATTCTAGACCTCTTATCCTTATCATTTGGGGGCACCTAATGCGGCACCGTGGTTTGTGTTAAATTCACACATGTGGGATGCCCTACACATGTACTTTTGATCTCCTAAGCCCAATAATACCATAAAGACCAGAGTAGCATTGATTGACAATAGGAAAGCTGATCATACAAGAAATATTATTGTGTTACAAGCAAGATCTGTCAACAAAACATGAAACTAAGCACAATAGATGCCTCAACTCGGCTAGAGAGAGAAAATAAAAGTACAAACTCGAATAGAGAGAGAGGGCACAAAGAGCTTAGTCTCCAAATTTGCATTACACACAAATTTCATCATCTTCTCAATGAGAGTACATCACATATATATAGATCCATGGACTCTTCTCCTACTTTGAGTTGAATTGGAGTTATGAATCCACCTCTCAAGCTATCTAGACTTATTCAAGCCATCTCAATATGTCTAATTGTGCCACCTAGTCTTTTCATGCATTAATGTGGCATGCAAAGTACAAATGGCAACTCCTATGGTAGCTCGAGTTTTTACTTCCACCTACCTTGAATATTTTATTCTAATTCTAAGATGGGTCTTTACTAAGCCAAAAGAGCTCAATTCATCTTTGGCATTTTTAGGACCCCTACTTACAACATTAGATAGATTTTTCCAATATTTTGACAGGACCACTGAACCAACAACGCATGGCATTACTAGCACCACTGCTAACAATCAAGTGGCCCAAGTGAACTTGATAGGAGTGAAGCACGACACTTCCTCCAAACTTGAGCAACAATAATGGTATGGGCTTGATGAGTCATACATCGATCTGTCGGCCATCAATGAGTACTTTGCTACATACACTTACCAACCTCAATGCCAAGGTGGAATAATTTACGACTGCTACGGATGTGGAGCCAGTGCATAGAATCACAATGTTTCCACAAGGGCATCTACACACCCTTCTACCAAGAGTGTGGCTATGGGCATTGCTACAAGAATTGACCAGTACGACCTGGAGCCAGTGCACCATTGACTTAATTACACTACAATCAACACCCACTTCAGGAAGGTTGCCACAAAATTCTCCTATTTCTCATATTTTCATGCTAGCAGTCACACGAGCATAGATGGCTGAAGAACAACCTTTGACGGTAGGACCATATCCTAAAGCCAAAAAAGAAGGACAAAAATATCAGATAATCCACCATTAGATACAGGAAGCCCATGCAAAGGAAATTGCACAAGCCAAAGTAAAACCTGCAGTACCTTCAACCACAGAAGTTCCAGTACCACTAGCAGGCTCACCACAAAGAACATATCTAAATGACTTTTTGCACCATCAAGAAATACCTTTCCAAATGGCAGAGCCTAAGATTCCCCAAACAGAACTACTCACAAGTGTATTGACTAGCTGAATGAACTTATCCCTTGGAGAGTTTTTGCAAATTATGCCACAAGCAAAGAGCGTTCTTACTGAATGGTTAAACTCAAAACCTAGCGTCCTCAACATTGGAGTAGCGTGGGAGAGTAAATAACACAACATCACCCTACCAATCAAGCACAAGTGAAACGGTGATACACCCATCAATAGTAGCCCATTGCATAAGTACTGGCTACCTCAGTAGCATAGATCTAGTCTAATAATGATGTGTAGATCACTTACCGATAAGATCCTACACTACAAACGGTGATTATAACAAGATCTATGCAAGATCTAGATCCAGATGGGATCAAGAAGATAGAAGAACATCATTTGACAATAGATACCCTCTATTAGTATAGATAAGACTTGAAAATATCAAGCCAATTTGACAAAAAAGAGAAAAAAAACCACTCAAACTGATGGATCATCTACCAAATCTTTATAAGAACCCTCGTAGAGCTCACCATAGTCAGGTTTGACTTAGATAGACCTATAGAAAGCTTTGTGAGATATATTTGTGAAGAAACGATGGATAAGAGGCCTCTGCGAGAGTTCAGCAAAGCAAAAACTTCAGAACCTTCGCATGCCAACAAGATCATCAAACCAACTTTCACAAGCAACAAAAATGGAATCGGGGTATAGTGATTGATTCATATTAATGTATAGAAATATGAGTCAGATTAATTCTATAGACAATAGCGGATGAAATCATGTGCTCAAGAAGCTAACTCCGCTCTATAAAAGGTATGAGCTTATTATTGACAATCAGTCTAAAAGAAAGAATCGATGCATGAAAGTATCTACAATGTAATTCTCTCTGTAAATCATTATAATTGACCCACTTACTTAATTAGATTACAATGGTCATCTATATACAATTTACATTTGTGCATATGAGTGTACAAAGAAGATGGGCTTCTTTTGCTCTTCTGCATTTAGTCATGTTTCGTCATAATCATTCCGAACACCATTGATGTGTTAGCTCCCTTGAAGTCTGTCATTTAAAAATCATCAATAATTTTTTGGATGTAAACTAATGAGGCCAAATACTCTTGTATGGATATAAGTGTCCTTCAAGGATGATTCACTTATTCTCATACAAGGTTCACAACATGTCTCTTTGAAAATGAAGTCAAATTCTTTCAACTTATGAATGAAAATGCCATGCTTACTTCTAGCACACTCAAGAGTAAGTAGATATGACAAAACTCAGCAAATGAAGTACAAAATGTACCCACCTTTCCAACTTGCCTTTCCTTGTCCACAAAAATGAGCAATGATAGCTCCATCTTTGCTCTTGTGGCTCTCCTTGGAATAGTTGAAGCTCTCAAATTTTGCTCCTCCTCTTGATCAAGCTCCTCCTTGAACTCAATCATATATTTGCCAATATGATTCTTAGAGGATTCATCATTCAAGATTACAAACATTGTCGCTCTACCATTGCTCTTTGTGCTAGCAAAATGTACATCCAAATGAATCAACTTAAGAGGGTGAGTGGTCCTAGTGATAGTGTTAGAGAAAGGCAACCTATGTGCTTTAGCCAAAGCACATGCTTCACAAACCTTTTTCTCCTTTTCCATGGATATTGGAAGGCCTAGAGCAAGCTCCTCCTTGCACATGACTTCCATAGACTTGGTCTTGATGTGACCAAGCCTCTTGTGCCACAAATAATTATGGTCATCTTGTCCTCCTTGGCTACTATCACAAATTGGTTAGGATATACAAAAGCATAAAGCTTAAACAACCTCCCAAACCTTCTCCCTCTTGCTATGATCTTCCCATTCTTCTTGATGTTGCATATATTAGTAGAGAACTCCACAATGAAACCATGATCTAAAATTTGGCCAACACTAAGTAAATTCCTAGTGATGCTAGGAATGAAGAGAGCACCACCTATCTTAAAAATGGACTTTATAGGTCCTACATAAGGTGTGAGTTGAAAAAAATACTCCCTTTTACCCGACATGTGGGAGCTAGCCCCACTATCTATCCACCAAGGATCTCCACCTTTGACATTTGATGATAAAAAGGTTGACATCATGAGTGAGTCCTCATGATATCTCTCTTCCCTCTTGTCCAATGTTGGCTTGGCTTTGATCTTGCTTCCTCTTGAAACATTCCGAGGCATAATGCCCCATCTTGCTACAATAGTAGCACTTTATCTTAGATTTGTCCTTCTTGGGCTTGACTTGTGATGATGAGGATGTGGACCCTCCTTGGTCTCCATCCTTTGCTTGCTCCCTTTTGAATGCTCCTCCCTTGGTCTTTGCTTTGACTTTACTCTTGAAAAATAAGGCTTTTTAATCACCATCATTGATGGAGAGCCTCTCCATCCTTGATTTGATATGAGCCTTCATATATCCTCGGCCATTAACACACTTTGAAGGTCTTAAATTGTAGGCAAGTTTCCCATGATGGCATAGCTTTGGACAAGGTTAGTAAAATCACTACATAAGCCATTCAAAACTATTTGCACAAGTTCACTCTCTTTAATAGGTTCACCAACATAAGTAAGCTCTTTGTTCAAATCTTTTACTCTCAAAACAAATTGATGTCCACTCTCACTCCTCCCTTGGACACATTGAAGAACTTGGTTCTTGAGGGAAAGTAACCTTGAGGTATTCTTGGAGTCATAGATCTTTTGAAGAGTCTCCCAAGCCTCTTGGGTTGAGGTACATGCTCCTACTTCTTTGAGCAAGTCATTTACAACATTCATCTTAATACAATGAAGTGCAAGCTTGCACCTTCTCTTGTATTTAGTTGCTTCTTGTGGATGGATTGGCTCATCTTCCTCTCCATTCACAATATCCATCAAATCTTGCATGATAAGGATGGATTCCATTCTTAACTTCCAAATTAAATAATTTAAAGAGCTCAATCTATCACTAGAATCCAAAAGATAGGCACTTGTGGATGCCATCTTCAATGATAGGATATAGATTCAAAGAAACAAGATAGATTGTACAAGATATGATCACTACTAGCTATGCCACTCTCTTTGGGACCTGAGATGAATCACTCTCTGATTTCTCAACAAGATCTAAGGTGATCTTGAGCTTGATCTATCTTCTAAATCCAAACTAGATCCAAACTTACTATAGATTTGATCAAAACTAGTCTCCTCCTTTATCTCGACTTCACAAGAAGGGTGAATCCATCTATACTGAACCAAAAGCACTTTATAACACATAAATGTCTTACAAATAAAGCCACTTAAATTCAGGTTGAATCACATTGACATATTCAATCACAAACCTATCCAAAACTGAGTAGAATAGAAACACAATTTTCACGAGTTTTGCATTTCTAGATTAAAAAAAAATCAAAACACTTGATCTGAACCTAAAAGGTGTATTTTAGGACCTTAAGAAGCCTAAGAGCAACCTAATTAAGCTCTCAAATGACTGATCCACACTTCTAAAGAGTGGTGGCATTCAAATCCTTATGAAAATCTCTACTAGGAGACATGTACTCCAAGATTCAGCTCATAAGAACTTTCTAATTTGGTTTGGTTGAATGGAAATGGGTCAATCTCAGCTACTGCAGCTATAACTCAAAAAAACAAGCTCCATTTGATCTATCATCACTCAAATGAAACCAAATTTGAAGGTACAATCACTAGATTAGCAATTAGTAGCAAGAGCAAAGCCAATACTACTCAGATCTAGGATCTAAACTTGAGAAAATCAAATCTACAGCTCACTTTTGATTAGGCTCTGATACCATGACAAAAATCTACAGCCCAATCAATCCTTAAAGTGATGGAGGATGCACAAATAAAAGATCTAGATCCAAACTATGAGCTAGAATCAAGACTAGTTACCAAAACTAGCAAATTTGGCATTTAACTCCACATTAGGCACATAGATTTGATCAAATGAACCAAAGTAAAGTACAGCAAGCTTCTCAGACCTGTATATAGATTCAGTACCTTCCAAACCAAGCAATTAATGCATAATAACACTCACATCCAATAGCTAGAACTCGCCACCAAAAAGACAATGATGATAGAAGTGGAAAAACTCGATTTTTCTTGATAATTTGATGGAAATCCCATCATACATTTATACTTTTCAAGCTCGGATCTGAGCGTATTAGGGCACCTCTGAACTTATCATACCCTAACCATAACATCTACCCTAATAGGTCATTGGATCCACCCTAACTTGGGGTCAAGATCTCAAGATCCAAAAACAAAGTAAAACATGCTATTTTTAGATCCTAGAGTTTCTCTAGCCTATCCAAACACATTTTTGCCTCATTTCAAAGATGCTATCACAATGTAATATGAGGAATGAAGTTATTGAAAAGAATCCTATGTGATTTGGCATGTGTGGAAACTTTGAGATCCTTGAGATTGGGCTTCTCTCCAAATAGAGCTTCAAATGGTGTGATTCCTCCAATGGCTTGGTTTGGCAATCTATTGCACAAATAGTTAGCACAAGTTATTGCTTCACCCCAAAATGGTTTGGATAGAGAAGCATCTAGCCTTAAGGCATTAGCACACTCACAAAGAGATCTATTTCTTCTCTCACTCACTCCATTTTGTTGAGGGGTGTATGGACATGACAACTCCCTCTTTATGCCATTAGAACTACAAAAGTCAATCAACTTATTGGAGATATATTCATCTCCACTATCACTCCTTAATACCTTAATCTTGGTACTAAGTTGATATTCTACCAAAGTCTTGAACTTTACAAAAGAATCAAACACCATTGATTTGCTAGACAAGAGGTACATCCAACAAAATCTAGAATAGTCATCAATGACGATTACATAGTACTTGGCACCACCATTAGACCCATGTGAAAAACTATGAACATCCGAATGGATGAGTTCAAGAGGAGAGTTTGATCTTGATGTAGATCTTGAGAAGGGTAGTTTGTGAGCCTTTGAGAAACTGCATGCTTCACATCTCTTCCCACACTTTGACAAATGCTTGGGGAGTCCAACTGCAAGCTCCTTTGCTACCATAGATTCCATGGCTTTGTAGTTGGGGTGGCCCAACCTTTTGTGCCACAGTTCCACCTTTGATAACTCCATCTTTGCCAAGTTAACACTCTCCATTGCAACATTAGCATCAAGCTTAAACAATCTACCTTGCTTAAAGCCTTTGGCTATACATTCATCATTTCTAAGGATGGAACAAACTCCATGCTTAAATTGTACATCTAGGCCATTATCCATTAACTGGCCAACACTAAGCAAATTCTTGGTTAACTTAGGAACATAAAGAACATTATCAAGATTCATACTTTTGGATGATCCCACATACAAGGGAATTGTTCCTATTCCACTTATCCTACATTCTTGACTACTTGCAGTATAGATTGATCTATGTAAATCATTGTAAGAAAGTAAAGTGGAGAATATGTCCTTTTGATATGTCATGTGGGAATTAGCCCCACTATCAATCCACCAAGAATCATTGGTGTTGCTCTTGGATGATGGTGGTTTGTTGGAAACCATCAAGGATGACTCTTCATCCTCCTCCTCCTCCTCCTCATGTGCAATGTTACTTTGTTTGCTCTCTTGTGCCTTCTTATTCTTGAGACATTCTGATGCAAAATGTCCTTTCTTTCCACAGAAAAAACATTTGTACTTGGACTTGTCTTTGATCTTGCCCTTTGAGCTTGAAGCCTATCCTCCTCCTTGGTCTCCTTAAAGTGCTTCTTCTCGCCATTGGTATTCTTCTTGTCTTTGAATGAGAAATTAGCTTTCTCATCACCATCTTGCAAAGAAATAGCATTCATTCTTGCATTGGTATGCATCATCCTACACTCTTCAGCCACTAATACACTGTGTAGCTTTTCTATAGTAGGCAAAGTGTCTTGGATTGCAAAGCTTTGGACCAAATTTGTAAAGCCACTCCCTAGACCATTTAGGACAATCTGCACAAGCTCACTATCTTGAATCTTCTCTCCAATGGAAGCTAACTCCCTATTGAGAGACTTGATTCTTAGCACATAATCTTGTGCACTCTCATCACTCCTCTTCATGCTTTGTAGAATCTGATTCCTAAGCATAAGAACCCTCGAAGTGTTACTAGACTCATAGATAGATTTTAAAGATTCCCAAGCCTCTTTAGCACTCTTACATGATGATACTTCCCTTAAAAGATCATTGCTTACATTCATCTTAATACAGTGAAGTGCAAGTCTAGACCTCTTCTTGTATCTCACTAATTCATGTGCGCCTAGAGGTTCATCTTCATCATCTATTAGAAACTCATAAAGATCCTGGAGCACCATTAGTGACTCCATCCTCACTTTCCAAATAGCATAACTGGTAGAATTTAACCTCTCACTAGCTTTTAGAATGTAGGCTCCCACTGATCCCATCTTACTAGTAAGATTCTACACACAAGATATAGATTTGTTTGAACCTGAAACTCACAAAGGTTTCTAACTTGCAGTGTTTCACTCAAATGTTGAATTCAAATCCAACAGATGGAATTGTAATCACAGTTCAATCACTCCCTCACAAAGCTGGAATGAAGATAAGATGAGATGAAAACTACTCTCAGGCAAATCTTGCCAATCTTGGCTATTCTTGGACAAAAACTGACTCTATCTCTCTCATTCACTTTGATGTACTTTCAAGACCTGGTTTCCACTTTAAGAAGGTCTGAAATCAGCCTAGATTAATTAGTTTTCATGAAATAAATTCAAAACTAATCAATGGCAAGTGATCTTGGTAGCTTATCCTAGGATTTGCACCAAAAATTACATCAGATTGACACTACATGAATTTTCTGTGATCCAATGAATATGGGTTATTAAATGCTGGTTCAGAGATGCCCACACGTGTGAACAGTACGAATTTTGATCTTGAAAAAGTTTGGGATCAAATTCCCTCACCAAAACCTGGATACCAGCTCGCCCTTCCAATACTATAAACAAGTAGAGACAATCAAAGCATTGATCAATAAGTGTAATCCAACTCCACACGTGTGGAAATAAGGCTATAGTACGGACTGTAGACAGTATTTGCAAAGTGCCAAAGCTGGGTTTCATTGAAAATCAAGAGTAATCACCATACAATGAGAGGAAACATGAGTTTCTCCTTGAGGCTCTAAAAAGTTTCTATCTTCTCACTATGGAGAATGGGAATACATAGTAAAACACACTTCCTTTGCTAAGTTAGGTGAAAATCCAGCATGTAATAAGGAAGTAGACTCCACTTTCTTGCCCTAATGTGAAAACCCTAGCCTAGATCCAAGAGTCATGCTTGGTAGGTGCATGGTAGGTACAAATCTCATCATAAATCATGGTCTAGATCCTACAAAGTAGGAATCACTACCAAATGGACACAACCACTCCTCTTGACTCGTGGTAACCTACTTTAGGTGTGTATGTACAAGTGGCACTTTGGCCATTCAAGTAACCAACAAACAATATTGACAAAATGTACAATATTCTACATGGCTAGATTTGCCAATGTAGGGAATTTATCACAAAGAGTTGCCATAATTGCACTTAGATGAGTCCGGATCGCAAAAATGACTACAAAAATGAAACATTTGCTGCAAAATTGACAAATGCCAATCCAAGCTATGGATTGAAAATTATGCCAAATTGAAGATTTTGACCTTAAAATGGCTCACAATTGCCCTTAAGCCTGAAAAAAGACAATTATTGCCAAACTGCCATTGTTGAAAATTTCCTCTATCGTGCACAGATCTCTGATTTTAGATATTTTTATATTAGTGTGTAGCCCTTTGTACTAGCATAGCTCCTATCTAATCAGATCCCAAAAATAGTCCCTCTAGCTAGGTCAAATTATCACTCTATTTTCTGCTTATTTGCAAAAAAAAACCACCAGTGGACAGGCCTTAAACAAAAGTCGCCCGGTACCAAAGTTAAGGGCCCTTTCAGGATTTCATTTGAAGTTGAAAAAAAGTGACGTAAAACTTCAAAAAACTCCTGGCCATTGGATTTGTGCAAGATCTACGGTTCATATCAGCTTTCTCTTCTTTTGTGACACGTGGCATTCACCTAATGATGAGCTCTCACTCATTTGTGTTTGCAAGGGGACCCACCCTTGGAGACGCTGGGCAATTTTTAATTCAGTTGGCATGCGACTACTGAACCCCTCCTCGCGCGTTTCGGGCTACAGGACCGGTGTTTCATCCTTAGTTCTGGCATTTCAGGTCAGGTATTCAACGTTTCGGAGCACTTCCTTGGAGTTTCGGGGCTACCTTTAGACATTTCGGACTCTTTGCTGGTGTTTTGGGCCTGTGTGCCATGTTTTAGACCTCTCATCCATGATTTTTGATGTAATGAGCTACAAATCTAACTCTCCTTGCAGTTGGCTACCTCCCAACACTACTCTCACTAAAAATTATGGAGGATACTGAGTTTGTCAAACCTATCCTACTTGCTTGCACAAGTTTCACACAAAATCACAAAAGTAGGCTAAAACTCAATAAAATCAAAGTTTTTCAGTTCCTATCTGCTTCATAACTGTGAATGACAGTACTAGACACTATCTAGTGTGATTTGCAGTTGTCCAAACAAACAAATGAGAGATTTCTTGGCAAAATTCTCTCACAAATGGCACTTTTGACACAAAACTTGGAAGTATTGTAAAAATCCCTCCAGTCAATAGATTTTCAATCTGTCTGATGCTACCCTAGCCTTTTTGATGCCTCCGGGACTGTGTCTTCATTCCCCACTGATGATTCTAAGCTCCAAAACCTGCAAAATACTCCAAGGAAGAATTTCTTCCAACTTTTTGCCTCTCCAAGCTTTCACCTCCTAAGAAGGACTTTCTCACTTCATTGCGGAGCCTGTGACAAGCTATATCCTCTAATCAGGCACGCAGGACTATCAGGCTCTGATACCATGTCAAAGATCTGATGAGCACTATCAATCAATCACCATAAGCAATCACCAAGAGAAAGAGGAAGAACACACCATCACACAATTACACTTTAAATTGAAAGAGAGTACAATGAGCCCTGTATATATATATATATATATATAGAGAGAGAGAGAGAGAGAGAGAGATAAAAAAACAACAACTAGAAATGACGGCCAACTTCATAGACATTTACATCTATGTGTCAGCCCTTTTCAATTGTGCGTGAGTCATTTCATTCCAATGGTTGATTGGAATGTTGTATCCAAAATACAATTTTTCTAATGTGTAGTAGGATTTGTTTACGTGTGATTTAAAATAATGAATTGTTGTTGAATTCATATATTTTAGGAATAGTGGTTTGAAATTTTTTGAATAAATGGATAAAAAATCCTGCAATAGAATAATTGTTTTACTAAGTATTGATTATGGGAACTTTGTCATTCATGCTTTGTGATATCTCACATGGATTTTAGTTCATAAATGCATGACTATTGAACAAGAAAATATTTTGTAGAAATAACCACATTTTGAATAATGAGACATGCCCATGTATAAGTCTCATCAAAAAATAGAGTAAGAATATTATTTTGAGTTTAATATGTAAGAAAAATAGTAATTATTCTTCCACAAAGAACACGATGCAAGTTTGAATAAATCAAACTAATATCAGTGTCTTCAATCGCGATTTTATCTGATCTATGTACTAATAGAACAGTATTTGTTCTGATTGAAAATGCATGCGAAAATTATATGCGAAAGTATTAGACTATATGCAGAAGTATGAGACAACTTAAGACAATTTAGACAATAAGAAACTATTGATCAAAAATGAATTTTTATAACTCTGAATCTGATTTATCAATATACATCTCTTGTTGTCTTATCTCGTTGTTGTGTCTCTAATTGAGTGAGTTTCAACGAGTAGTGCATATGTATTTATATTGCTATAGGATAGGTCTTTGGGCCTTTTATTTACAGGTCTTTTGGCCTTTTAATACTGCAACAGTAGAAATCTAACCGTCTATAATGGTTGATATTCAAATAGCCGCTCTGTTTCCAGGCTAGAATAAATTTTGTTCGCAAATATTTCGCGACAAACTGTCTCTTTGTCTCAGTTTCGTGTTTCGCGAATTATTCGCGAGACTTGTCTCTTCACAACATTTTTGTCTTTCGCAAATTGTTCCCGACAGATGACAATTCTTGAACTTGAAGAAGGAAGCTAGAATATTTTGCGAACTGTTCGAGATATTTTCACGACAGGTGGGCTTGAAGAACAGTCCAAAAGATTTCGCAAATTGTTCGTGACAATTTCGCGACATCTGAGGCTTCAACAAGAAACAGAATATTTCGCGACAAGATTTTGTTCGCGAATCTTTCGAGCTTCAACAAGAAAGCCACGAGCTTCCACAAGAAATTGTTCGGGAATCTTTCACAAATCTTTTGTGAATCTTTCAAGTTGACTGCAAGATAAATTTTGCGAATCCTTCGAGGTTGATTACGAATAGAAATGTTTTGAGTTTGCGTTCGTTTCTTTCTCATCCTTTGTCAAGTAAACTGCACACTTTGTTGGTAGAATTAAGATTTGTCTGGTCAGTTGTTCTACAGCTCCCTCTCAAAGTGGCAGTTGGATTAACCCCAATCTTCTTTGCTGCTTCTCCAACAAGGCTTTACTTAGTGGCTTTGTAAAGATATCAGCTGTCATTTCCTCTGTGGGTATGAAGACTGTCTTCAATATCTTCTTCTCGACTAAGTCTCAAATCACATGATACTTGATAGCTATGTGCTTCGTTTTCGAGTGAAATACAGGATCTTTCGTAAGATAGATTGTTGAAGTATTATCCATTAATAAGACATAAGGTTCAGAACTAGATTCATCAAATCCTTCCAAGATCTGTTTCTCACAGGTGGTTTCGAGTTCGCTTCTGCAGGTTTTGAGTTTGATTCTGATTCGAGCTTTTTTGCCGGAATTTGAGCTGGCGATTCAAGTCTGTTAGGCACTCGATCCTGACCTCCCTCTAGATCTGGTAACTCTCTTTCATCTTCTGCTTGGTTTTCTTCTGTTGTCGTTGGCATCTCATAATAATTTTTGAAAATTTCATAGCCGACTAGATCACTGTCTGCTATGTATTTCATCTCATCAAATTTAACATCTCGAACAACTTTTATCTTGCCAGTTTCGTAAACACGATAATATGACGAATGTAACTCGAATCCTACCAGAAAACCTTGTTCTATCTTTTCATCGAGTTTCTTTCTCAGCTTATCTGGTATGTGCATATACATTGCGCATCCAAATGTTCAAACATGTGCAAGATTTGGCTTCGAATTCCACCATATCTCATGAGGAGTTTTATCCGGTATTTGAGATTTCAGAATATGATTGTGAAGATAATTTGATGTAGCCATTGCTTCTGCCCATAGCTGTTTTGGTGCTTTCGCATGAGCCATCATACACCTTGCAGCTTCCATTAGTGTACGATTCCTTCGTTCAGCTATTCCATTGTGCTGAGGTGTGTAAGATGTAGTCTTTGTGTGCATAATACCTCGATCAATACAATAAGCTTTGAATCCGTTGGAAATGTACTCACCTCCACAATCTATGCGAATTGCTTCAACTTATTCATGTCTGCTTCTCATCCCAACTCGTATACTCAATGAATTTGTCGAAAGCTTCAGATTTGGTATGAATAAAGTGTACTACAGCAAACTTGCTGAAGTCATCAATAAACATAATGAAGTACTTTGCATCACCCAACGACAATACTCTGAATATCTGAATGGTCCACAAATATCTGAATGCACAATTTCAAGTACCTTAATTGCTTTATAAACATCCTTACTGAAAGGTGTTCTAGTCATCTTGCCTTTAAGACAGGATTCGCAAGTAGTTCAAATATCTCTACTTTTGAATTCGACTCCTTGAATTCTCTGACTTTTATTGGCTTGGTACAAGGCTTCCATGTTCATATGACATAGCCTTTTGTGCCACAATACATCTGTTGATTCCTGAGTTTGATTGACTTGTAGAATTCTTGTTCAAATGTTCAGGTGACACAAATTTCCTTCTCTGCTGCCTTTAGCAACCAGGTTATCAGAATCTTCCTCGAACAGTTTACAAGAGTTCTTTGTGAAGGTTACTGATATGCCTGTATCAACTATCTTAGCTACAGGTAGAAGATCTTTATCAAGAGTAGGGACATAGAGAACTTCCTCCAGTTTCTTGTCTCCCTGATTTGTGCCTAGCCATAATACACCAGTTCCATCAACCACGTGTTTAGAACCGTCTCCAAGTATAATGAATCTCGAATCGTTCGTCTTCTTGTACTCAGACAAAAAAAAATTTGAGAAAACAAAATGTGAGGTGGTTCCCGAATCAAGTACTACTTCTTGAATTGAATTAGATGAACAACATAGATAAGTACTAACATAAGCTGCTGAATTCCTTGTTGCACTGTCTTCTGCTGCTCTGGAGCATTCTGCTTTGTCTTCGACATAGTTTTAATCTGAAGGTTCGCTTTGATTCTACTCCTTTTTGTTTTTGGAATTCTAATAACAGTCTTTTGCTGCATGATCCCGTTTATGACAATGAATGCATTCAATCTTTGGATTTAGCCAACACTTTTCTTCTGTGTGACCTGATCTTCTGCATCTGTTGCAGATCTTCTTATCACTAGAATTCTTCTGTTGTTTTCCAGATTGTTGTTCATTAGTCTTAGACTCATTCTTCTTAGACGACTCCCTCTTAAACTTAGACTTCTTAGAAGATTTATTCTTTTGAGTAAATAGAGCATTTTATGAATCACCATTGTCGTCATAGTATTCACAAGCTTATACTTCTTCCTTCACTCCATCTATTGCCTTTTGAAGTGTCATTGTCGCATCTTTCGCCAATAAGGTTCGAGTTGTGTGGAATGACCTAGGTAGGGCTCGAAGAAAACAACTAAGCTGTTTTTCCTTAGAAATTGTATTTTCTACACCAAAATTCTGCAAGGAACTAAATAGATCTTTAATCTTTCGCACGAATGTGTTTAGGTCTTTGTCATCCCACTGTAGGTAAGTTAATTGGTCTTCCAAGAACATGATCTGATTAGAGATCGAGTCTCATTCTTGGCTTGCAATTCTTCTCATAAATACTTTGCGTTTGAAATTGATGTAAGATCTAGCATTATATTGTCATGCACTGAAGACGCAATAATTGCTATAGCTTTGTCATTCTTTAAACTCCATTCTCGAAGTTCTTTGCCAGGAGTAGCTTTTGGCTTCTCCTCAATTGGTTCTACCCATTGCCATAGACCTTCGCCCTTCAACAAGAGTGAAGTCTTTAATTTCCAAATCAAGTAGTTTGAACCTTCTGGGTCCAAGATTGTAGTGATCTTAGCTTGAATATTGGTGATTGACGACATCTTTTAATTCTGAATAACCTCCAAATAGCGGCTTACTGATGGATGTATGAAGAATGCTGAGAGAGATTCAAAGATACCACTATATTAACTTTGATTCTGTATGTTCTGATACCACTGTAAGAAAAATAGTAATTATTCTTCCACAGAGAACACGATGCAGGTGTGAATAAATCAAATTAATATCAGTGTCTTCAATCGCGATTTTATCTGATCTATGTACTAATAGAACAGTATTTGTTCTGATTGAATATGCATGTGGAAATTATATGCGAAAGTATTAGACTATATGTGGAAGTATGAGACAACCTAAGACAATTTAGACAATAAGAAACTATTGATCAAAAAGGAATTTTTATAACTCTGAATCTGATTTATCAATATACATCTCTTGCTTCCTGTTGTGTCTCTGATTGAGTGAGTTTCAACGAGTAGTGCATATGTATTTATATTGCTACAGGATAGGTCTTTTGGCCTTTTATTCTTATCCTTTGTCAAGTAAATTGCGCCCTTTGTTAGTAGAATCAAGATCTGTTTGATCATTTGTTCTACATCTCTTAGAGGATACTCTTGTAGGACACTTCAAAGATTAATCTCAATGTAGCCACTAGACCAAAAAACAAGTATAAAGTTTAATCATCTCCAAAACCAACAATTGTCAGATTACCAGTCAAACATGACTATACTCAAAACATGGAGACCAACTAAAATAGAATATGTTCCATGCTAGAAGATACTATTTGTAAGATATTTTATAAGCTCTGTTTCCAGACTCGAATAAATTCTATTCACGACAGTCTGTCTCTTCGTCTTAGCTTTGTGTTTCGCGAATTGTTTGCGACACTTGTCTCTTTGCAACAATTTCATCTTTCGCGAATTGTTCACGAGAGGTGACAATTCTTGAGTTTGAAGCAGGAAGCTAGAATATTTCGTGAATTGTTCAAGATAGTTTCAGGACAAATGAGCTTGAAGAACAGTGCAGAAGATTTTGTGAATTGTTCTTAACAATTTCGTGACATCTGAGGCTTGAACAAGGAACAAAATATTTTGCGACAAGATTCTGTTCAAAAAAAATTTGAGCTTCAACAAGAAAGCCACGAGCTTCCACAAGAAATTGTTTGCGAATCTTTCGAGTTGACTGCAAGATAAATTTTGCAAATCCTTCGAGGTTGATCATGAATAGAAATGTTTCGAGTTCGCGTTCATTTCTTTCTAATCCTTTGTCAAGTAAATTGCGCGTCTTGTTGGTAGAATCAAGATCTGTCTGATCAGTTGTTCTACATAATATGCAAAGTTAAGTGTCCAAAATATTACCCAAAATATTTTTGTCAATAGTATAGTGTAAAATGTTTGTATGTGTCTCTCATGTACTAGGGTGTTGTCATGGAATATATTCCAGTTCAAGACTATTGTCTATACTGATGCCATTTTTCCTATCAATCTATGATAGATATCCATCCTTTTAACAATATTGCTTTGATGTGCTTTTGGTATTATTATTTCAGAGCATTTTTTTAACAAAATCGTTGAAACAACAATCAGAAAATAAGCTATGTGCATAACCTTTCTTAACAGAATGTTAAATTTTAATGCCCAAGATCTCAAACTCTATTGCCTTTGAAATTCATCATAGTTGATATAATAATGACTATTAACGCTAGTGATTTCATGATATGCATATGCTGGTAGGAAGCTTTGGTTAATGAGAGTTGCTGCCATAGATCTCAATCTTGGTTGAATTGAATCTACCTGACTAATTGCTCACACTAACCAATCATTTTTCATGAATATCAATCTCGACTCTTTGTGTAGAAATTCACCTAGCAATACAATTGTTGTCAATTTGCTAGTTTGTACATTGTCCTCATTTCTCTCTCACACTCCCTCCCCACTCTTCTCGCATGCAGCATCTCATGAGGTGAGTGTACAGACTCGTGAGTGCATCATCTTTCTCTCGCTTCTCTCTCTCTCTCTCTCTCTCTCTCTCTCTCTCTCTCTCTCTCTCTCTCTCTCTCTCTCTCTCTCTCTCTCTCTCTCTCTCTCTCTCTCTCTCTCTCTCTCTCTCTCTCTCTCTCTCTCTCTCTCTCTCTCTCTCTCTCTCTCTCTCTCTCTCTCTCTCTCTCTCTCTCTCTCTCTCTCTCTCTCTCTCTCTCTATATATATATATATATATATATATATATATATATATATATATATATATATACATACTTGTATTCTCTCTCACGATTCTCTTTCGCACTATCTTTGTGTTACTCTTGATCGGTTGATCGCGTTGGTTATGCCTTATTCAACTTCTTCTCTTTAAGTGGGCTATTCGCACTATCTTTGTGCTACTTTTGATTGATTGATCGCGCTGGTTATGCCTTCTTCAACTTCTTCTCTTTAGGTGGGCTATGGAAGAATGTGGCTAGGTTCACTCCCATGACTGTGATCACTACGAAGCGGGCTAATAAAAGCTTGGGGGTTTGTAATTCAAATGGCCGATGTCGATTCAAATTTTTGGTGGCGAGAGAGGGAGCGTCTCAGGAGTCACAAGGGCTTTAGGGAGCCATGGTTTAGTATTGTGAAGAAGCGACACACATAGGTATCCTTTGGCATGAGGCGGGCTATTGCTGGTAGCACATAGAGCTGTGGGAGTGGCAAAGGGTGCTACAAGGTGGTAGCCCATCGACGGATGAAGGATACCTAACTCAGTAAGCCAAAAAGCCACTACTCAGTGAGTATCTCTACCATCCAACTCAATTCTCCATGAAGGGAAAATATTAAAGATTGTTGTCCTGTGGCTCGAGTCAATTTTCTTCTTTTGTAAGACACCTTGTGAAGTGCTTGTAACCTATTTGCCCATCACTTCTAACCTTGTGATCTTAATAAACAAAATTACTTTCATGGGAGAGATGATGCGAGAGAGAGAGAGAGAGAGAGTGTGTGTGTGTGTGCCGAGGGAGAGCTAGAGAGAGAGACGCGTGAGAGAGAGACCCTAGACATGTACGGTGTGGTGTGGTGCCACATCCGTTAAAAGATCACATCGAATAGACACATAAGATGAAACCATATAAAAATGCCATGTCATCATTAAAAATTAATGATGAGGGTTATGGTGTACCCCCTCCGCCAGTACTCCCCATGGATCCACAGCCTCCACTATTGCACCTACGCCTGTGCCATCATCGTCAGATCTGCACGGTCTGTCCACATCCTCCGCTTCTGCACCTACACCTATGCCACCACCTCCAGGTCCGCATCGTCCATCCACATCCTCCCAGCCATCCACATCTCGAGGCACCAGATAGATGTCCATGCCGGAATCTTTCAAAGGGGGTTAGCACAGAGAGGCCACTAGGACCATAGCACAGACGTTCTATGACCTGAACTTCCCCTTTATCATGGCATCATCCCACATCTTTCGAGAGGCTATCTCGAAAGTTGCAATCTATGGGCCCGACTACACACCACCCACAGCCGACGCACTATGTGGCCCGGCTACACACCACCCACAGCCGATGCACTATGTGGCCCTTTGCTCCAGGAGTGGGTTGCATCCGTCAGAGAGAGAGTAGCCGCACTACATGAGGCTTGGGATAGATACGGCTGTTCCATCATGGCTGATGGGTGGACTGATCGTCGTAAACGTCCACTCATCAACGTGATTGTTTCCAGCTACACAAGCTCAAGAGTGATTTGCGACGCATGGCTACTTCTACAGAGTTCACTGCCATGGACCTATCCATGACCCCAGAGGGCTAGGCCTTCCATGACATCCTCTTCATGGAGCATTTCTGAGTGGATATGCAGCAGCTGATGGACGTCATGCGCCCCATCTACTCTGTTCTGAGGCTCGTTGATCACGAGGGGTGCACGATGGGGCTCATTTACGAGTTCATGGACCGCATAAGCGAGTCTCTCCAACGTTCTGAGCTAGACTTTGCCAGGTATAACTTTTTTATGTCTCACCATCTTTTCTTCCATTTCGCACTCTGTTTTGTCTTGCTGCCGCAACACGATTGTATGTAATTGTTGCCTCTACATGGTATGGTCCACAGGTTGGAGCCTATCAGGCGGTTGTGGTGGCGACGATGGGATAAGTTTCACCGGCCCATTCACAGTGTGGCCCACATACTACATCCGTTGTTTCAGAGCGAGAGGCAGTATGATGATGTAGAGCTGCGTGTGGACTGCTTCTCATACATCCGCCTCCTCAGCAGCGACACTGGTATCCGTAGTAGGCTCGAGGAGCAGAGGCTCGGTTACAAGTAAACTCTTGCTCTATCGTACACTGTCGTTCGCTCAAGGTCGGTACTCACTCGAGTGGTTGCCAATTAATGCAAGACTGTTCTACTTGTGTGTGCAAGCGAAACTAGTCAACGTTCAGCCTTGTTCACACGAATAGGCTAAATCGTCTAACGACTGAGCGATGCAATGACTTGTTGTACTACAACACCAATACCAGGGTGGTTCGACGCATCACGGAGGCGTAGGCTCTCTACTCTTGCAGGTATATGTCTATGCTCTATCGTTTGCTTTCATATTAGTTTAAGACATTCAGTTTAATGCCCTCATGGTTGCTTCGGCTATTCTCACGAATGATTGACTTCTGCAGGTCAATCTCGATGAGTGCCTGGTTGCAGCAGTCGATCATGAGGCAGAGCTAGAGGTTGATCCAGACGATGCCGTTCGGCGTGCTCTACGGAGCGATCCTGAAGATGATGGTGATACCAATGAGACCACCCCCCTTCTTGCTGATGTTCCATTGCCCTCGTCTGATGATGAGCCCACAGGATGGTCCACGTGCCCCACCCAATACTCCCGCATCACGCCCCCTTTCAGATGATGGCTGGTCAGAGTTTGTGAGGGAGACAGAGGCTGCCGCCCATAGATAGATTGCGCAGAGATGATTCAGAGCATCATAGGTAGTCAGTTCTTCTCAGAGACCCCCTTGTGGCAAAGGGAGACCCCAGGCAGGAGTGTACCACAGAGGGTTCCTTCCGGCAGACCCAGAGACAAGCCAGCCAAGAGGGGACGCATCAATGATTTTTCTAGTCGTCTCTTGGTAGGTGTTGGCCCAGACTTGGAGGAGTCCCAGATGCCTCCAAACTCCCAGCCAAATTTTGTATTTGACACACCCGAGGATGCATTTGGCACGCAAAGGGATGATTTTTTTAGCACAGACTTGTAGATATTGATACACAGACTATCACGTATACTGACATCATATGAGATGTATATATTTTTTTACAGTTTATTTGTGTCATGGCTAGTTTATCATGATTGCTTACAAATGGTTAGCTCTGTGAAATTTGAATGGTTAGTTAGAAATGGTTTGCTCTGTGCAAGATGAGAGAGAGAGAGAGAGAGAGAGAGAGAGAGGACGTGGTATGGAAACTATAAATGCTTGAGCTATTGTGGTACACAAGCGCATCTTCATGTCTCTCAGATCATATTCATCATGTCCAATCATTGAACCCTAAACAATAAACCCCACAGCCATAATCATCATACACAGTTACACAAAATTGGGAGCAGATTGATATCATATGCACTTCACAGAAATACACCCCCTGATAGCATTCCATAAACACATACATTACATTGCAATACACCAGACACACGTTGCACCAAAAACACACCGTATATTAATTTATCAGATGTATCAAAACAACAATATGTATTCCCGCCATATACGATTGGGACTGTTTTTTACACTATGTTAGACACTAAATGTTGCCTCACCTATAGACGACACCTGAAACGGACCCAGTTTGGATGAACGGGGCCGTCGAACAAGAACCTGCAAAAGTAGTCCATTTCGCTAGACGTAATTGCGTTTCTCTCCCGTCGACGGGCCATTTTGACCAAGCTTTCCAAAGAGCCAAGCAAAGATTGCTCTGTGCTGATAGAGGTAGCTATACTTCTTGTAGGACTTTCAGTAGGATATTGTATAGCAAAAGAGTGTGGAAAACCTTCTTGCAAAAGCTCTATCTGGGAAAAGTAAACTGTGGCAGGAATATTCAGGAACAAATCAGCCTTGGATTTGGATCTCTTTTATCAGGTTCCATGAGAAGTGTCAATGTCACAACATGTATCACAAGAGAGGTCTTCGTGCACTTCTACATTTTCCTACACCAATATTCTAATGAGAGAGTCTCAAGAGATTGTCACTCATCTAACATGAGCTGTTGTGGGTGGTCATGGTCTGCTGACTCACTAACTTTGCCAAGTTGATTTGATTCGTATCGGCATAATTTAGTCACTACTGCAGCAGAACAGAATGGGATGATCGGTCTTGTGGTTCCCTGTAGTGAATGGCATAGTTCTGTTGACCATTAACTCTTCTGGTGTCCATTCACTTTTGGGCTTTAAAATTGTGAACAGCAGTTTTGTTACAGTGGTTTTCATCAAGCTATGGAATTGAGACACACACCACACAAGCCAATCAAAACATGCAAAAGTGTGGACCTATCGTATGGTTTAGGGCTAAGGGTTAGCAAACAAACGACGAAAAGACCGACATCAAATATACTGTTGAGCAAGATTCTGATGATGATGAAGAGTACAAGCCTTCAGTTAGCCAGGAAGAAAGTTCAATCTCTTCCATAACTTCAGAGTGCGACAGACATACTGAAGTTGCTTGGTATATGATAAGGATGGTGTGAATGAAAGTCAGTTAGAGCAGGTTTTGCAATCAGTACAGAATTTAAAAGGCAGTTTTGTTGGCTTTATACTATTTTATGATTTAGGGTTTGGCTTCATTGCCCATTTCCTGAACTCAAACACCCAACGAAGCAGCATTCCTTTTGGGACAATGTTCACTACCCTTTCATCTGGATATTTGGCCAGGAAGCCTTGCAAGAAAGTAATGGCCAAAAAGGTCGACCATTGCTTTCTTGTATAGCTTCTTGGCCAAATATCCAAATGAAAGGATATTGATCATTGTCTGATATATGCTGCTTCCTTGGGTGTCTGAGTTCAGAAAATGGGCAGTGAAGCCAAATCCCAGACCCTAAACCAGCATGAAGCCCATAAAACTACCTTTCAAACTGTGTTCTTATTGCAAAACATGTTCTAACTGACTTTCACTCACACCATCCCTGTCATATACCAAGCAACCTCAATACTTTTGTCACACTTCAGACTTATGAAACTCGAACTTTCTACCTGGATAACTGAAGGCTTGTACTCCTCCTCATCATCAGAATCTTGCTCAACAGTATCTTTGATATCCTCCTTCTGGTTATTTGTTTTCTAAACCCTAAACCCCAAACCAAACAAAAGGCCAACATTTTAGCATGTTTTGAGGTGCTTGTGTGGTGTGCGTCCTCGATTCCATAGCTTGATAAAATTAACTGCAACAAAACTGCTGCTAACATTGGTGAATGGTCATCAGAACCGTGCCATTCACTAAAGGGAGTGAATGGTCACTAGAAGAGTGAATGGTCACTAGAAGAGTGAATGGTCATCAGAACTATGCCATTCACTACAGGGAACCACAAGACCGACACAGTATCATGTCTTATACTAGCCTCTCAGGAAGGACCAATTGTGACTCCACTTCTAGAATTGCATGAGAACATGCAAACAAAAAACAAGGGGCCTTTGCACAGTCTAGCTGCGATATGAACAGATTCTCACCATCTCTCTCTCTCTCTCTCTCTCTCTCTCTCTCTCTCTCTCTCTCTCTCTCTCTCTCTCTCTCTCTCTCTCTCTCTCTCTCTCTCTCTCTCTCTCTCTCTCTCTCTCTCTCTCTCTCTCTCTCTCTCTCTCTCTCTCTCTCTCTCTCTCTCTCTCTCTCTCTCTCTCTCTCTCTCTCTCTCTCTCTCTCTCTCTCTCTTTGGTGAATGGTCACCAGAAATGTGTCATCTAGTATAGAGATCCAGAAGACCAACACATTAGTGTGAGAAATTGGCAAAAATCTAGCTTGTTATTTTTTATGATAGAAGTTTGTAAGTGAATCTCACATGTGTGGAGGATGTTCCCACGTGTGTAGAATTGTAAAGTAAATCAAAATGTTTGATATAGGGGTCTCATAGAATTTCATAGTCAAGCATTTAGGTGTAGGATGTTGATAGGGTCAAATTTGGCATAGATGGCAAATTATCCATTTCCACTTGTAATGCCACTATTGAGCCAAAATAGAGTAGGAGGCCAAACTTGTGCCAATTAGAGTGTAGACAAGTGTAATGCTTTTGTTTGATGAAGTTTAAGAGGTCCAATAGGATTTAGAGGTGGAACCATGTGTGGTCCAATAGAAATTTGAGGTGTGCTTGAATATAGTCCAATAGAATTTAGAGGTGCATGGATCAATGGTCCAACAGGATTAAGAGGTTGAAAAGTGTGATCCAATCATAGTTAAGCATAGTGGTAGCTCATGAATCTACTAGTATCATTGTACTCCTCATTTTGGACCTAATTGATTTGGTGATTTCATGGATTTTGTGAGTTATTGGATTTCTAGCTTTCTCTCTCTACCCGAGAGCTCATGATGCATTTTCTCTCTCTATACGAGGTGAGCAGCTTGTTTTTACTTAGATTATTTTTTTAATACTTCCCACACGTGTGAGTGAGAGTTGGAAGTGATTGAATGCATGTAGTAGTGTGTTTTTGCCATAGAATCAAAGATAGATCTTAAATCTCAATCTAGTCTTGATCTTGTGCATCTACACACCTTAGGAGATCACAAATACATGTAGTGGACAATCCACACGTGTGAAATTCAACATGGTATCAGAGCCTACCTAAGGTTACCATGCATTTTGATCCATCTAAGTGAAAACTTTTCATCAATCTTGAGCTAGAAATTGTCAAGGCCCATTTTGCTAGCTATCTTGTTCAATTTTGGATCAAAAGAGATCAAAAGGGCATTGATTGGGTCTGACCTGGTACTGTACGGAATCAGGTGCTCAGACATGTGTGAAGAACATCCAATTTCAGTTTGGGAGTTCTCTTTCATGTTTGATCCAAAAATCTTGCTAGATAGCTTGTTTTGAAGCTATTTTTGTCTAGTTTCTGATGTAATCAATGTCATTCCATTTGGTTGAGCCAATAAAAAGTTATAAGCTTTTAAAGAGGGTTATGTAGGGAACCTAGACCTGGGTGGACACATTTGGTTTGGTCAAGAGATTGCTTGTTTGATCCAAAATCACAGTTGAATGCTTACCAATCTCATCTATATGTGATCTAGGCACTATTTTGAGATCTTAGCCATTTTGTTTCATGCAATACCATTGTATTTGAGTCAAATTTGGTTTCTTAGTGTATTTCACACGTGCTAAGAGTGTTTGATCCTAACTTTGCCCATACTCAATCGTTTGATGTGTAGTAGATCTAGTTTTGGAGAGATTGAGATAGCTAGTGAGAATCATCTCACAGTTTGTTGCAAGATCTTGCATAGGAGATGGTAGCACACCATTATTGGATCCTATAGTGAGAGAGAAGCAACATTTTTTGTTCATCACTTTTATTTATCTCCACTTTACATGACTTCAATGAGTTCATACTTGTTGCAACCAAGTGAGAGATTGTCTACTTCCAATTATTCAATATGGAAGTTGAGGATGGAGTCCACCTTGATACTCCAAGATGTGATGGACATTGTACTTGGGATTGAGGAGGAGCCTCAAGTCCTTCAAGAAGTACAAAAATACAAGAAGAGAGCTAGGATGGCTCTCCACTACATTAAGATGAATGTCTCTAATGAGATATTGAGGGAGATTGGTGATTGTTCTACATCCAAGGAAGCTTGGGATTGTCTCAAGTCCATCTATGAGGCTAAGAACACCTCTAGGCTCCTCACTCTTAGAAATCAAATATTCCAAAGTAGTCAAAAGAGTGATGAGAGTGTATCTAATTATGTTTTGAGAGTCAAGGATATTCATAGGGAGCTTGCATGTATTGGTGAATCAATCAATCAAAGTGAGCTAGTCCAAGTCATTCTCAATGGCTTGAGAGATGAATATGACAACCTTGTCCAATCCTATGCCATTAAGGAGGTGCTACCAAGTTTGGAGGCCCTTCAAAGTGTGCTTATTTCTGAAGAATCAAGACAAGAGTACAAACTCTTGAGGATGGACAAGCTATCACTCAATCATGATGATGGCAAAGTTCTATTTGCCAAGCACAAAGAGAGGAGTAAGAAGCAACACCATCACTTCTCTAATGAAAAAGCTAAAGACCAAGATGAAGAGGAGGAGGAGGATACCTCTCATGCTTCTACTTCAAATCTCAAGAAGAAGAAGATCAAGTGCTTTTATTGTGGCAAGAAAGGCCATTATGCCACCAATTGCTTCAAGAAGAAGAATCAACTCAATCAAGCCAACATCACCAATGAGAAAGAAGACTATATTGCAAGTGATGGAGAAGGCTCTCTTATGGCATCAAGCTTCTCCTCTTCCACCTTCAACAAGGATGACTCATGGTATATTGATAGTGGAGCATCTTCACATATGTGTGGCTCCAAGCACTCTTTTTCATCTATTATGCCTTATGATGGAGTCAAGAAGACCATATACTTTGAAAGTAAGTGCAATATTGAAGGAGTAGGGATTATTCCCTTGAAGCTTGCATCTTCTAAAGATCTCTTTCTCAACAATGTTCTTTTTGTCCCAAAGCTTACAAAGAACATCTTAAGTGTTGGCCAACTTCTTGATAGTGTGATTAAGAAGGATGGTGAGATCTTTGCATATGGATCAAGATTTGAAGGCATCTACAAATTGGATCCAAGTGAGAGTGCAAACTCTCTTGATGTTTCTTATATGTCCAATATCTCAAAGGAGGATGATCACACAAGATGCACATATCTTCTCTCTTCAAGTATTATGGTGTATGATTATTTCTTATTATTCAAAGCATATGTTGAGAAGAAATTCTCATTGAAGATCAAAGCTTTGAGGAGTTTTAGAGCTCTTGAAGGAATAGCACCATATGAAGTTTTATTCAATATGAAGCCTAAGGTTGATCATCTTAGTGAACTTGGTAGTGCTTTCTTTGCACATATTCCCTTGGAAACAAGAAGGAAGGATGATCCAAGCTCATGGATCATGATTGGATACTCATCCATCAAGGATGCCTTTAGTGTCTTTACACTCTCTATTTCAAAAGTGATTGTGAATAGAGATGTCACATTGCATGAAGATTCAATCTTGGAAGTGGCCGAGATCAAGGCTTCTCAAGAAGCATTACAAGTTATCCTTTTTGAAGGTATTCAAGTTATGATGGGGCCAATGTGTGAGGTGGAGTTTCTTCTTCATATGATTTCAAGAAGATCTTCAAGATGCATGGCCGAGTCTTTATGGCTCACCTTACATGGCAAAGAGGGGCATCTTTCATGTTGTATCTACTACAACACATTCATATATGCTTCTCTTCCTTCGCTTGAAATGCTATCTTGCTTCATTGAGTTTTTTGGATCTCAAAGTTCAAGAAAAGCTATACTAGTTTTGTATGATGCTTATGGTATGGACATGTTTCTTGTCATTATTGACTTAGATGTGTTTCCAATACTTTTTGAAAGCAATATATTGCATTTTCAAAAGTATGCTCTTGGTTCTAGTAAGAACAAGATTGAGCTTGGTACTCACTTTTTTGAAAATCATGTTTTCACATGTTTTGAGGCAAATTGTAAACTCCTCTTGAGATTAAGTGAAGCATCCAAAGTGGACACTTACATCCTTGAGAGAGTAACTAGCCTAAAAAAGATCAAGATAGTCTTTGATATCAAGATTAGATCCATCATGGATATATTTGATTGTATGTGGACTAGTCAAGCTAGAAAGCATAATCTTGATAATCATCATTGTTTCACATCTTATGATCTTGATCTCCATGATCCTTATGAGGCTTGGAAGCCTCAGATTTCTCTATTTATGGTGCATCCATCATGGAAGTGGAAATTTCAAAGCAAAGATCATCATCAAGCATGGAGGAAGCCCGTGATCATAGTGGCATATTGGTGGAGCACTCTTCAAAGGCATTGGCAAGAGATCTCTACCAAAGAGATCTTATCATGGATATGGTGAGGGTGCTACTATAATGGATCCCTTGGCTGATTTTCACTTCTTATGCATACCAAAGGATCCACTCAAAAAGATTTACAAACTTCTCAAGTGATCTAGTACCTTTCCAAGCTATTTTTTGAGTGTGAGAAATTGGCAAAAATCTAGCTTGTTATTTTTTATGATAGAAGTTTGCAAGTGAATCTCACATGTGTGGAGGATGTTTGCACACGTGCAAAATTGTAAAGTAAATCAAAATTTTTGATATAGGGGTCTCATAGAATTTCATAGTCAAGCATTTAGGTGTAGGATGTTGATAGGGTCAAATTTGGCATAGATGGCAAATTATCCATTTCCACTTGTAATGCCACTATTGAGCCAAAATAGAGTAGGAGGCCAAACTTGTGCCAATTAGAGTGTAGACAAGTGTAATGCTTTTGTTTGATGAAGTTTAAGAAGTCCAGTAGGATTTAGAGGTGGAACCATGTGTGGTCCAATAGAAATTTGAGGTGTGCTTGAATATAGTCCAATAGAATTTAGAGGTGCATGGATCAATGGTCCAATAGGATTAAGAGGTGAAAAAGTGTGATCCAATCATAGTTAAGCATAGTGGTAGCTCATGAATCTACTAGTATCATTGTACTCCTCATTTTGGATCTAATGAGTTATTGGATTTCTAGCTTTCTCTCTCTACCCGAGAGCTCATAATGCATTTTCTCTCTCTACTCGAGGAGAGCAGCTTGTTTTTACTTAGATTATTTTTTGAATACTTCCCACACGTGTGAGTGAGAGTTGGAAGTGATTGAATGCATGTAGTAGTGTGTTTTTGCCATAGAATCAAAGATAGATCTTGAATCTCAATCTAGTCTTGATCTTGGTGCAACTACACACCTTAGGAGATCACAAGTACATGTAGTGGACAATCCACACGTGTGAAATTCAACAATTAGTATGTTTGATATAAGCATCTCAAGAAGGACCAAATGTGACTCCACTTCGAGAATTTCTCAAGAACATGCAAACAAAAAAGAAGGGATCTTTGCACAGTCTCTAGCTCCGATCCGAACGGATTCGAGCCTATCTCTTTCTCTCTCTCTCTCTCTCTCTCTCTCTCTCTCTCTCTCTCTCTCTCTCTCTCTCTCTCTCTCTCTCTCTCTCTCTCTCTCTCTCTCTCTCTCTCTCTCTCTCTCTCTCTCTCTCTCTCTCTCTCTCTCTCTCTCTCTCTCTCTCTCTCTCTCTCTCTCTCTCTCTCTCTCTCTCTCTCTCTCTCTCAATGCACAAATTACATATGTTAAACTACAAAGATCGTGTTTCAGAAAAACCAGTCGCATGATGCCCAAAAGAGCATATTGTATTTCGATTTAAGAATAGTATCAAAAAACATTATCTCGCCACATGCGGCTGGGTCTGTTTGTAAACTATTCTCTAACTGTATGCAGTCTCATTTACTCCAAAAAATTACATAGAAATAGTCCCCACATACGGCTGGACCTTTATTTGGGCTTTACATTACTGGGGTGCCGTAGAGCCCACAAAATCGTCGTCCTGGTCAGGTGCATTATTGTGTCGCTCTGCCTACTAGCTGGCCCGACAATGAAGGACCCTTTCTTGGACCATGGCCAGCTGTTCTGCGGGGAAGTTAATTCCAATGTGCTGCGTTTTCTCGCCCTTGCGGGGGAGCAGGTCCGAGAGTCGCAGGCCACGTGGCTGTAGCTCCGGTAGTCGCGCCATTATCTCTCATTGGCTCTTGTGAAAGTTTGCTTCTTGTTTCCGTTCGTTGTGCCAGCGGACATCTTCCAGGACCCGTCCCGATTAGTTGCCCATGTGACGTTGTACCTCCAAAAACCCTAAACCTATCTCATCACATAGGCCATGGTACTGTGTAGGTCTTGAACTTCCCTGTGTTGAATGACACTGTGGACCATAAGTAATTAGTAAGTTGTTGAGGTTCATCCGAGGAGCGCGTCGTTTACCTATATTTATATGCTATTATAATATAGATTCGTCATGGAGAGAGAGATAGCGAGGGCACGAGATAGAGTTTTGGAGACTCAAAAAATATAAATTGTTGCTCTTTTGTGTCCGATTCTGTAGATATCAAACATGGGAGGCATGGGGGCAGTGGTTAGGTTTGTTGCAAATTTTTTTGGGTACCATTTTCCTATTTTTTAACAGGAGGGGATAGGTGGGTGCTAGACACCCTCTGATAATTAATTCCGAGGAATGTGGGACAGCGAGGGCATGTTCCTAATTTTTTTTTTGAAATTTTTTTTTTTTAAAATGGGGGATGCGTTGACGCGGACGCACCCCTGAGGCGTCCGCGTCCAGACTCGGACGAGGACACGCGTTTGCGTCCAGCCCCCGCTTCCTTAGTACTGAATAAGTGATTAGAATGAATTGCATATTGTTTAGACATTTTAGTGGTAGCATGTCAAATGGTTAAAATCAATTCAACTATTAATACCTCCTAAAGAATTGAGAAATCAACTTAAGATTTTTAATGTTTTAGAACTATCAATAAGGAACTTAATGATATTGATTTTGCAATACTTATATATTGTGGACCAAAATTTCCATATTAGAAGCCATTTGAAGTCATTATTTGATTACTTGAAAATTGTTCGATAACACAACTTTGGCTTGTTAAAATCCTTATGAACTAGCTCTAAAACTTATTCAACATAACATATTGATGCAATTTGAAAAATTAGTTAGAATTTAGTTAGGATTGTATTTCGAACAATTTGTCACAAAGCAAAATAAAAATAGCCAAAACCTTATGTTAGTTCATTACTTGAGAGAAACATAGTTTTTTATTGTTTGGAAAAAAAAAACGATGAAAACTTGTATGACCATTTTAGTGAAATGGAAATGTTCATTCAAGGTATAAATGTATGTATGACAATAGTTTGTTGGAAAGCTTAGGGAATGTAGTGTTTAATTCACATTGAACAAGAGTCAAGTGAAGAAGTATTACTTACCAAAGATTAAAGAGGATGTTGAAATAATTGATGAAATTAGGGAAGAATAAATAGATTTTAATGCAATTGTTGATATCATTTCAACATATTTTTCAAATGAACCAAAATTTTAGTCGACAATAAATCTATTATAATTCTAAAATGAATATTATGGAAAGAGAAAAATCTACTACATTGTTATGACATGGATCCAAATTTGAAGTATAAGTATATTTCTCAAAAGACAAGGATGTTTATCAAAACGTTTTATACTTATTTACTTTAATCTCAAGTTATAGATGAACTAGAATTTAAAGGTACTGCAATTGAAAAATGATTAAAAATTGGTTGTTTTGGTTTTTTAGTTTTTTTCTTTTTTAATTCTAGAATACTTGGATCTCAACTTTCTCTTTAAGAAGTCAAATCTCAACTTTCTCATCAAGATGGTCAAATGATATTGTTTTTTTTTTCAGTTTGTTGTTAAGAGACTTAAGTCTCAAGCACACTTGAGTATTTTTTTGCACGTGTTGGGAAATACCAGGTCTCAGGATTCATCATGTTGTTTTTATATGCATATGGCTCAATTTATTTTGTACTCTTTAGTGTCTTTGCCGATTTCTACTTGGTTGGTTGTCTTTTCACTATTATAAGTTTTCTTCAAAATTTTCTTACATTCTATGTTTTTTAAATATTATTTTTTCATATAATGTTTTAGTCAATAATATTTTATGGTAGGCTTGTTTTCAAAGTGTGTTTTCTCATTTCATAGTTTGAAACTCATTTCAATTATTTGTGTTACTTTGCTAAGAAAAAAATCAACAAGACATTAAAGAATAAACATGATTTAAAGCAATAGGTAATGAAGGCAACTTATGACACGTGCCCCAAGGGGTAGCATCCAAGAAGATGTCTCCTATTATCTACATGTTATGATATTTCAAGATGCATTCAACATATGGGACGTGTGTGTTGATGTGACCTTTTTGAACATCTCAAGTTTGGAATACAAAAACTATTGTTGAAAATTTTCTCATAATTTTTGAGATGTTGATTTTCATGGAACACTTTTAATACTTGAACATTCATTTTGTGATGGCTTCAAATGTGTTTTCATTTTTTGGGACTAGGATAACTTTCAAAGTCTTATTTCCCAAGTGGCACCATGTTTTCATCCTAGGATTTTTTTTGAAGTATGAGCTATGATCTTATATCATTCGGATCATGACCAATGTTCCATGAGCTAGGAGAGGGGGTAGTCATATTTGTTTTTGGAAAAACCTTTCTACAAAAGGTTTCTAAAATGTAAAGCCTAGCTTATGCTACTAGATCACTTATTCTATAGTTGAGTTATTAATGCAACATGATTATCATATATATATATATAGAGAGAGAGAGAGATATATTCAAGTGATTTATTAGTAATCAATGGATAAGAGTAAATGTGTGAGAGAATGATGGTTATCAATTGATATTTTAGTTTTACTTTACATCTGGTAGCATCAAAGTTTTCAGCTTTATTAAGTTTTAGATTACTATTATCTTATCTTCTAATTAGTAGCAAAATCCATGGGTTTATATTCTAAAGAAAGCAATACAATGTTATCTTCTGAACATGGCCGATCTGGGCGAAGCTCTTTTTTGCCTTGGTATTCAAATCCACAGAGACAGAAATCGAAAGTTGATCTACATTACTCAGCAGAGGTACATCTACAATATGTTAGTCAGATATAATCTAGTTAATTGCAAGTTAGCTTTCTCACCAATGGAACCAGGTCTCAAATTGTCAAAGGACCAGTGTCCGCAAACAATCGAAGAGAAGGAGCAGATGCATAAGTATCCTTATCATTCGATAATAGGATCTCTTATGTATGCAATGATCTCTGTACCAATATGACACATTGAAAGGCTCTTATCGGAGCCATGAGATATCTTCGAGCTACTATTGACTATTGCATTAATCAATATGCCCCGACATTATTATTTTGTGATAATCAAAGTGCCATTGCCTTGTCAGCAAACCCTAGATTTCATTCTAGGACTAAGCACATTGAACTCAAGTATCACTATGTCAGAAGCAAAGTTCTCAACAAAGAGGTCGGATTGCAGTACTGTTGAACGCAAGATATGACAGCAGATATTTTTACCAAACCATTAACCTTGGATGCACACAAAAAGTTTTGTGCAGAACTAAGTTTAAAGGTCAAGGCATTCATGGATTCAGATTAAAGGGGAATGTTGGATTATTCTCATACTAATCGACTAATCAACATTTTAATCTTCATCCAACTTTTATCTAGAATTGTAAATTTTTTTGTGTTTTTACACAGTCTGCATAACTATTCAAAAACAGTTTACAGTGTCGACACTTTCAGGATTTTCGCCTTTCGAGATTTCTCTCACTTCAACTTTTTCACAAAATATCAGATGCCTCAAATGTTAAGGAAATGCCTTTAGTGAAGACCTTTGCATTTTTTGCATTTTTTGCAAGACAATTAATTGGTAATCTTAAAGGCTACAGACTTGCTCTAACCATTTAGCAAGTAGCTTTCTGGGAGACTATCTGGATGGATGCCAGCATATCACAACCAATTGGATGACGCATTTGATGATCTAATAAGTTGTCCTACTATTGGATGTTGCCGCATTTCCTTAGTATAAATAGTTGCTCATATTTCTACATTATACCACATTGATGCGATCAAGAGATCAGCAAGTATTGAATAGTTAACTCTTGAGCATTCTAGCTCACTTCTTTAGAGTTGATTAGAGATTGCTATTACGCTCACTGCTTATTAGCATTGCGCTTAATTCAGACTTTTATTTAGTCGCTCAGAGATAGCTTAGAGTACACGGCTTCAATCCGCAAACTTGTTGTACTTATATTCATACTGAATCAATACTATCTTCTTATTGCATTTAGAATCGTCTCAGAATGTTTTCGTTTCTGTAGTTCTTCGCAACTGATTATTTGTCTGATAATTCAATGCTTAGATGTTTGGCTACGTAATCATTGTAGTAATGATCTCAAAGTTAGTTACTATAAGATCGAACGTGATTTCTATCAGTATTGTTCTGTTCAAAATTGATAGGTGTAGTCATGCATAAAGAAAGAGGAAGATAGTTCATTCCGCTGTGCACAATAAGTTTTCTTTCTTGTCATTCGAATTATTTTTATTTGATTTTTTTTTAGCCTATCTTTTACACACCTCTTTCCAACAACACATTGTACAGATGTCGTTGTACATCAAATATCTGTAAAGTACATTTACAACCAATATTTGGTTAGACTAAACTAGTCTTGTAATTATAGATTAGTTAAGCAATTCTTCTAATCTCAAGGATGTTGTGTATATATACATCCAGCTCACATTCACTAGGTGGTGCAATAGAGCAAAAGATTGAACATTTGAATTTATGTCGCATTTAGGTTGTAACCACTTGTATTGTTCATGCTCCATATTGAGCAAATGCTCTCATATTAAGCATTCAGTGCAATATATCAACAACACCTTCTACTATCTGTGTCTAATCTCAATATGTGCGTATTGTGATCGATTACATTTTTTCAATTGCTTTTCTTAGCTCGTTCACATAGTCTGATCGAATCACGAACGTCTTCGACTCCTTAGAATTCAATCAGACGATGGCTATCTCTGACAACTGAGGAACAAACACTATCTTTTTGCACTACCACATTGAATTATGAGTTGGACTTAACTTTTACACTGATCAACAGTAATTCCACATACTATTCATCCTTTTTGATGAACTTTACTCAAATCAAAAAAAATTGTTTGAGTATAAAATTATTTCAGTGGTCCTTAACGTGTGAGTTGTGATCCTATTTGGCATTTTCTATCTCTTCCTCCTCATCAAGATCGTTTTTGCTGATAATTAGTAGCAACCCACATCAGGGGAGTCATTCTGCATTCTCTATTCCTCCCCCAATAAGGATCAAGAAGGAACTTGTGAATGGTCTTAAGATTACAAGTCCAAACTCTGACTCCTGTGAAGCCTGTCAAAAAAATAAGCAGCATTGATGTCCATTTGTACATGAAGGAAGGAGAGCTAGGGACATCCTGGAATTAGTCCATTCAGATGTCTGTGAACCCATGAAGGTCAAGTCCCTTTCTGGACCGAGATACTTTCTCACATTCATAGATGATTTCAGTAGGATGACAACTATATACTATCTAAAGAAGAAGTCTAGAGTGTTAGATGCATTCAAAAAATTTGTAGCATTTGTAGAGCAACACACCCAAGAGCTAAAAATCGAACATCAGTTTACGCCTGCATATACACCACAATACAATGGTGTAGCAGAAATATGAAACAGAACCCTAGAAGGAGCAAAGTGCATGATGGCACAAGCACAATTCCCAAGTCAATTTTGGGCTGAAGCAATTGCAACTGCAATTCATCTACAAATCAGATCAATAATGACAACATTGGAAAACAAGATGTCATACGAAATGTATATAGGTGAGAAGCCTGATCTATCATATGTACGAGTGTTCGGATGTGCAACCTCCTACATGCTGTTGGAGGCTTTGCAGATCCCAAAGCAACCCTAACCCTAGTTAATAAGTGAGAGGGATTTGGCACCCTACGTGTGTAAGTCCAACCCAATGATCACATAGTTATTTGATTAATTAGAATGTTAATAAATGGACTTTACGCCTTTTTGTGGGACTTTTAATGTCGCAGGGCCTAAATGTCAAGTTAGTGAATAAAGTTGGGTTTCTCTCCAATTTTGATGGTTCCCACACTTTTTTAAATTTGAATAAAAAGAGAGGCAAGACTGGACCAATAGGATTCAGAGGCCATGGTCCTCCTCTCTACTATAAAAAAGGACCAACTCGAGTTCTCCTGATGTTCATTTCCTCATTTCAATAAAGCAGATTGGTTCTCTTTAGAAATGGATTGATAAATGTCCTTGCTCTTCCTCTCTTTTCCTCCATTTCTCATGCTTTTTTGGTATTTGCTAATTGTTGGATTTGATCGTTATTGGGATTGCTATTTCTTATGCTTTTTGTGAGAGAGAAAGGGAGAGAGAAAAGAGTAAGTTTCTATCATTGTTGTGGATTTAGGGTTAATGGAAGTAGGGTTAATGGATGTAGTGTTAATGCTTAGTGTTAATGGATGTTAGTGTTAGATCTTCCATTCATGTTGAAATCTGACCTACACTATCGCTCTCATGGGAACGAACCTCTGCGTGACAAGTAACTCCGTCTCTTTGATGCTAGATTGACTAGATCTTGGATTCAGGTTAGGCAAGGAAAGAACCCACTACAATTTTGGCGCCGTTGTCGGGGAGCTACGCCAATTTTTCAGTTTGCAACATGTTTGGTTGATGGTTAGCTTGCATTAGGCATCTTGTCGTGGCATGAATAGTGTTAAATCTGTATTGTAGGGTTAGTTTGAGATTGATTTTGCTAGATTTGAGTGGATTTGCTTGTTTGAAATCTAATCTGATTATTAAATAGGAAAAGCTATTCAGATCACAAATCTTAAGATCCATTTGGATTTGAGATATTAGAGAAAATAACAAAAATCGGTCAAATCTGCCAAATTTGGTCAAAAAGAGGCAAAAAGTGTCATCAAAGTTCAGAACTTTTTACCCTCTTTCAGGAAACCTTTGCCGAGTTTCAGACACCTTCGAGTTTTTTTACAGAACCTTCAGTTTGAAGGGCGAAGATTAATTCCCAACCGATTTTTAGAAATATCAGAAAAACCACCAAAAAAATACCAAAATTTATCAAAACCCTAAAGAATACAGAAAAGGAACCTTCGCTCTTAGATCTATCTGCTGCCAGGTCGACGAAGAATAATACCAAATATATAAAGGTTTTCAGAGGATCAGTTGTCATATTGTCATATTTTTGTCAAAAAAGTCATTTTTTTGCAGAATTACCAGTATTACTCTTGATCCTTCTCCAGAACCTTCGCCGAGTTTTCAGAACATTCTATTTATAGAAAAATACTATTTTTGAGTTCGGCAAAAATTCATCTTGATCAGATTACAAAAAAATCTGATTTTTACCCTCGTCAGATTACAAAAACTATATTTTCTTGTGTCAGAAACCTTCGTCCGGTTGACCATAGTTTTATTTATGTCAAATCTTCCATCTGAGAAGTCGGCGAAGGTTATTTTCCAAGAAATTGCTAGAAAAGTGTTCAAAGAGTTTTTATTCCAAAATAGCATTGTTGAACCTTCGTCGAGACAACCTTCACCAGTCCTATTTTTAGTTTATGATTTTCCAGATCAAGTCTCTGTCAAAATTTGGATTAAATTTGATATATTCTGAATTGGACTCTGAGAGATTTATCATTTTTGAGAAGTATCGATTGATCAAATTCTGGGTAGGTTTTCATCATATAGAATCTGATTCTTGAAAAGTGGAATAGAGCTAGCAGATCTAATCTGAGATAGTTTTTTGGAAAAATCTATATCCAATCTCATTATCGATTTGATGTAAATTTGTAAAGATGGCTGCCCCTGGAGGTGCTCCTGGAGGTGCTCCACAGGAGGTCAATCCAATTATTGTTAGAAGAGCACCCCGATAGATAAACCCAAATATAATGGATTAACAGATCCAGTTAGATTTCTTCAGATCTATGCTTAATCCTGTGAGGTCTATGGTGAGATTTATCCTCAAGATAAACTTAAGTTGTTTCCTATGGCCTTAACAAGCGCAACACAAGATTGGTACTATAACCAAGATGAAACTGAACGTACAGATTGGGAAGTTGTTAAATGAGCCCTTATCACACGGTTCAAACCTCGAAAGTTTATGGAAGACCCTTTCCTACTTTTAAGTAAAATTAAAATGGAAAAACGGGAAATGGTTCGAGATTACATCGAAAGGGTGAAACATCTTAGATCTGAATGTGAGCTTGAGCTGATTAATGAAAATGCCATGAGTATGTGGTTTTTGTCAGGTCTACCTAAACGGATCAGACTATGTTGCCTTATATAGCAGGGCAGACTACTACGACATCCACCACTATTGCATCAACGAATGCCAATGCTACTACAAAAATGATGCTCAATGAGTTCGAGAAACTTGGGAAGACCCAGCAGAAACAGATGGAAAAATTGCAGTTGCAATTTGATGAGAAGATCAAAGCATTGGAAAATTTCCATGGAGAAGCGAACAAGGAACCTGAGAAATTTGCAAAGACTTTTTTTACCAGGGAAAATGTCTGGTGTTCTATTTGTATAGGAAATCACACAGTAAACGAGTGTCCTCAATTGAAAAAGCGAATGGAAATCAGTGTTTGCCATCTATGTAATTCACCTGACCATGAGACTGCCTTTTGCAATTTCAACCCTCGGATAATTCAGCAATGGTATGCCCAGATGGGATATCGAGATCCACAATATGGAGGCAATCCAGCAGCAAGACTGCGACAATCTACTCTTGGATACCCGGAACGTCTAGCTTTGCCTGCCCCACCAAAACACTCTGCTCCTCCTGCCAATTTGATGGAACCAGAACCTTACGGAAGTGCTGAGCAATGGAACTATGGTAATGATCAGGAAGGAGGATCTTCCGAACAATATGCCATTTATGCTGCCGCTCAACAACAAGACTCGAGAAATTGGGACAAAGCACCACTTGGATGACCAGATTTGGAGTGCGTAATGTTCTTGATGAACCAACAATCAAATCGCCCAAGGCAGTTATATTGAAGGGAGATAGGATCACGGGTTCGATGACGAAGAAACAAGCAAAGCAACATCTTTTGAGGGGGATTTTCCTGAAATGGGAAAATCCCCCTCAAAAGATCGATTCAAAGGAAGTGCCACCTCTATTGGATAAAGACAAAGGAAAAGTCAAGAATGATTCTTCAAGTCAGATTTCCAGCAAGACATCATCGTCTAGGAAGTCTTCACCTGTGAAGAAAGATTTATCATCCCGAAAGTCATCACCTCCATGATCAATTCCTGCTAAGAAGACTAAATGAAGATCCAAGACAAGTCCTTTCGAAAAAGAACAAGCAAATGTAGTCCAGCATGATATGTCAGAGCATTTTAAACGTTATACACTGGATGATGTGGTTATCATGTTACCTAAAGCACATCGTGAACCTAAAGAACACATGCCGAAATCTAAAGAGGTTTACGATGGCCTAGCTAGGACGCAGCCAATGAATCTTGCAGAACCAAGAGAACCTAGAAAGATTGTACAAATGGGATCACAACTTACTCCTGAACAATATCAAGCACTCCGTTTGTTACTATATTAAGTATCAAGATTGTTTTGCATGGACTTATCAAGATTTGAAGGGTATTTCGACATTAGTTATTGAACACACCATACCTTTAGTACCTGATGCAGTACCAAAGGTTACAAAGTTCTATCGTTATAATCCTAATGTGCCAGATCTGATAAAGAAAGAACTTCAGAGATTGCTTGACGCCAATTTCATTTATGAGATCGAGCATACCGAATGGATTTCACCAATTGTCATTGTTCTTAAGAAAAATGGGAAATTGCGAATCTGTGTGAATCTCAAAGCATTGAATAAAGTGACACGGAAGGATCACTTTTTGTTACCTTTTACTGAAAGCATTTTGGATCGTCTTGTTGGAGCGGAAGCTTATAGTTTTCTGGATGGATTTAGTGGTTACAGCCAGGTTAAGATTGCACCTGCCGATCACCACAAATTGCTTTTGCAACAGAATGGGGCACCTATGCTTACGAAGTAATGTCGTTTAGACTCTGTAATGCACCAAGTTCATTCCAAAGAGTAATGCAATTTGCCTTTGCAGAAATTTCTTGAAATTTACTTGGACGACTTGGGAGTTCATAGTACAGATACAGACCAGTTGGATCGATTGGAGAAAGTCTCTGAAAGATGCCGCAAATATCAGATTTCTCTAAATCCAGAAAAATGCCAGATATGGGTTTCTCACGGAGTGGTGCTTGGACATGTGATATCAAGACATGGTATTGTCACCGATTATTCTAAGATCAAAGTTATTGTGAAATTGCCACCGCCAGCAACAATTCGAGGAGTTGATGTGTTTATGGGTCATGCGAACTACTATCGAATTTTTATTATTTTCTTTGCGGATTTAGCACGACCTATATACAAATTAACTATTGTTCCTATTTGGACAGTAGAGGCGTTAGAAGCCTTTGAAAAGTTAAAAAAAGCATTATCTTCAACACCAATTTTGCATTCTCCAGATTGGACATTAGAGTTTCATGTTCATACGGATGCCTCAAAATACGCCATTGGATCAGTTTTAACGCAGCCAGGTGACTATAAGAAGGATTATCCTGTACGATTTGCAAGCAGACAGCTTACAGATCCAAAGAAGAATTATTCAACAACAGAACGTGAAGCGCTAGCCATGATTTTTTATGTTCAAAAATTTCGTCACTACCTCATGAAAATGCACTTTGCATTTTATACGGATCATCAACCGTTACTTTACTTAGTAAATAAGACGTGTAATACTAGACGTAATGCAAGATGGTTATTATTATTGACTGAATTTGACTTTCGAATTGTGGTCAGAAAGGGGAAGCAACATTATCTAGCCGATCTCGTTTCGCGAATTGAATCCGCACCAGTTAATACTGAAGTGGATGATGAACTGCCAGATGCTGCGTTGTTCTATGTTGAAGCAGTACTTGAGTGGGTGGCAAATATTGTTGAGTATCTGATGCTAGAACAACCGAATGACTCTTTGACAAAAATACAGAAAAGACAATTGATTCATAAGGCTCAACCTTATCAATTAATTGCAGGACAATTGTATCGTCGTGGATCAGATAATATTTCACGAAGATGTGTTTTACCGCATGAAGTACCAGATTTAATCATGTTTTCACATGATGGCATGGGTGGAGGACACTTCTCTACAGATATTACTGTTCGCAAACGTTTGCAATCCGGTTGTTGGTGGCCTACACTTCATAAGGACATAGAAAATTTTATTCAGACATGTGATGTCTGCCAGCGAGCACGATGGCCTACTCGACAGAATTATGAACCCTTACATCCGATTTTATCACAAGCACGATTTGAAAAATGGGGACTGGATTATCTTGGTCCTATTCATCCCGCTGCGCAAGGATCTCAGGCCCGATACATTATCGTCGCAACTGATTATATGACCAAGTGGATTGAAGCCAAAGCTGTCAAAGTGGCTGATGTGAAATCTACGACCAAGTTTCTATATGAAAATATTATAATCAGATTTGGATGTCCGATCAAAATTGTCAGTGATTGGGGTACACACTTTGTTAGTCAAACAATGAAGTGTTTATTGGAAAAAAAAATTGTTATACACAGATTTAGTACTCCCTATTATCCCAGAGGAAATGGCCAAGCTGAATCTTCCAATAAGATTCTCTGCACCATTACGACAAAGACAGTTGAAGCAAGTCGGTCTGATTGGAAACATAAACTGTATGTAGCATTATGGGCATTTAGAACCGCTTACAAAAATAGTACAAATCAAACACCTTTTCAACTGGTTTATGGTCAAGATGTTGTTATGCCAATTGAATTTTCAATCTCATCTTTACGCATAGCAGCAACGGAACGATTAAATGATGATCAGCCTTTACAACTTTATCATGAAGCATTGCACAAATTATGTGAAACCCGATTGATGGCAGTTCATGCCTTAGCAGCAGAGAAAGACCGCCGCAAGGCATGGCATGATCGTCGATTGCACAAGAAAGATCTGGAAACAGGAGATCTTGCATTGATGTACAAAACCAAGTTGATCAAGGGTAAGTTGAAGTTTACTGGTGAAAGCTCGTATAAAGCAAAAAAAATTCTAAACTATGGCGCAGTAATTCTTGAGCACTTGGATGGAAAACGATTTGATACTCCGGTAAATGGCAACCGATTACGCAAGTTTTGGCAGTCTGCTCCGCCAGTTCAGCAAGCTTGATCTCAATATATTCTTTTATTTTTATTTGTTTTCAATTTTTTGTTTTCAGTATTTAATTCACTGATTTTTTTTGGAAAAAGACAGTTAAAAAAATAATAATAAGAAAAGACTGATGAGCAAAAGTCAGGAAGTCATCAGCATAAGGAAAAAGAAGCACAGTAATTTTTTTATGGAAAATGACTTAGAAAACCACTATTTTGGACAGATTTGGCCAATACAGTATTAGAAACCTTCGCTGAGTTCTCAGACTATACATCCACCCTTGATTTATGTAAATTGAGGTGGGCGAAGGTTTTTGACAAGAGAAAATTCAATTTTTGAGTCAGATGAATGTTCAGTGATATACCATTTTAGAAACCTTCGTCGAGCATCATAACCTCATTATGAACCTTCGTCAACCTGCTAGATGATCTTAAAATGTCAAAATTAGGTTGTCCATAGGTTCAGATTGTGAAAAAATGCATTTATGATAGTACCTGGGCAAAGGACCCTCCTGGGCGAAGGTTCATCCTTCGCCAGCTCTGAAAAACGTTCGCCTGATAGGTTCAGATCCCTAGAAACCTTCGCCGAGATTTATATAGCCTATTTTAACAGTACTGTACATGCCTGCAAATTTTTGTTCAGAACTAATCAGCCCAACTACTATTCAGTGTAATGGACCCACCAAATTCACCTATAAGTTGGCTGAATTTGATTCATTCCTCACTTGTGCTAGCGAAGCTCTTGCGAATTTTTCTTGCGACCAAAGCCTTCCAGGTTTCCTGCATTGCCTTCTGATACACTTTTACACGGCTATAATTCCTTTATAATCATCATGTCTTCTACCGATACTTCCCAGTATCCGCGTTATACTATCCATCGTGATGTCCCATCTGCAACGGACACCATGATTCTTCCTAGCACAAGCATGGTCACTCAGTGGATGACCCTTGCGAAGCCTCTACTTACTGCAATGGGTATTCATGAGAGAGCCTTTTCGGGACGAATCAATATGGATTTCATCACTCTTGCCTTCAGTACATGGAAGGAAGAGAAATCCAAGTTTTATATCACCTTCCAAGGAGCCACACACAAGGTGCACGTCACTGAGGCCGCACTTGCAGCTATAGGAATCTCATCCGGTACGCAAGCCTCACCCAATCACAAGCACGCCAAACAGGCCATCAAGCCACACATTGACCTCACCAACGATCTGCACTGGACTAATGATGGCTACCTTCTGAAAGCCATCGCTGAGCCTTCCATCCACGCCACTGTCCAATTGTTGAATCATTTCCTGATGGTTGGAAACCTCAGGAAAGACCGCATCACATCTCAAATCCTTCACAGGATAGTGGAGTCCCACACTAAGTTGGCCAAATCCCCTCTTGAACCATATAACTGGTTCAAGACTGTTTCTGGTGAGCTCAAGCAAGCTATTAAGGCCAATACAAAGCAGCAGTTCGTCGCTGGCTCTCTATTGTCCCTCTTAGCCACTTCTCACTTAGAAAACAGAATCCATGGCTTCCACCTGGATTCTGTGCTTTTGATTTACGAAGAAGCACCGACCGAGTCATCTCATTAGGCCTCAGAGCCCGGCGCCCTTTGAACCCCAATCCCCTGGAAGAGGATTCGGGCATATCCATGAATCTACTATTGGTGTCGAAGATGCCAGTCAGCAACCACCCACACAAGGTAGCCCAGCCACACTTCGGGTCGACACAGCTGTAAAGTCACCAAAGCAGTTCGACACCACGGTGCCTGAAGGGTTACCATCAGGGTCTCCTGCTGCTGCCACCTCCACGACCGTCAATTATGGTGATGCTCTAGGGTTAGTTTCCAGCCTTGGGCAAGTGATCCAGTCTATGCTGGATAAGAAGAAGAAAATGGAGCAGAGGATCTCTAATCTAGGATCCAAAACCACTCTAATCAGCCAGAAATTTGTCCAACTGGATCGAGAGGTCAAGATAGCCAAGCAACATGAAAAAAAGGCTGAAAGCAAAAAGACATTGGCCCAGCAACAAGCTGATCGATTGGAAACCTACATGAGCTCCCTGCAAAATGCCCTAACAACCGCACAGGATCAGGTAGATAAGGCAGTGCAAGAGGCCAAGCAACAGGTGCAACTGCTGAAGGGGCAATTACAAATGGCTGAACAAGATCGCACACGGCTTCAAGGTGAATTGGATGCGACCACCCTTGAGCGTGATGCCTATCTGCAAACACAAATATCCGATCATCCGGTCACACTGACGGAGATTGCATATTTGTTCAAGAAAGTGGAAACATACAAAGTGGCCCTTCAGGGATTCCAAGGCCGCTTTGATAGGTTCAAAGGAGCAGCTTCAACTGAGTTGCCAAAGGCAAAAGAGGCCATCAACGCCTATGAAAAAGCCGCCGCTCAAGTGTTGGAAGCCGGACCACAAATCCCCGTCCCGGTCATGCCGCAATTCTCCCCTTCGCACCAAGAAGCTATACAAATGGATACAGGGGTTGATTCGAGCATGGACCAGGGGGGAGCTCCAGATCTAGCAGATCAACCACCAACCATACAGGCAGTGTTGATGTATGTATGGAAATCATATTAAATATTCCATACTGAAATGTAATGAAAATGATTTTGTACAACTCACCAATTGAAATGATAAGGATAAAAACTTCCAACAATTGGGAACAACATATGAACTCATCTCAAGAGTAGTAACTTATTGATTTATGAATTATCAAGAAGTTCATAACTAGAAATCCAATGGCTGGCTTCATAACACCATAAAAATCCCACTATAGTGTTGTGAACACTATTAAGCAACGTACAAAATGTACTACATGTTTTGGCAACCACAACCTTGGATCCATTTGCTTTGTGCATGTTCCGTCAAATAATAGGAAAAAAGATTATTCAAATTCAATGAAAGGCATTTAAATTTGGATTTTGTTCATCAAGCCAAGCTTATAGATTCTATGTACTTTCTACTAAGAAAATTGTAATCAGTAGAGATGTAGTATTTCATGAAGGAAAGATCTTCAATATAGATGATGTATCCTCAAGTAAACTTGATGAAGCACCTTCAAATCCACAACGCATTCACGCCATTGATAGAGATCCACGGGGGGTTCAAGAGAGGGAAAATCAAGAGCTCAATGTGTCTCCAAGGAGGTCTTTAGAGGAGGAGATCTACATGGAGCAACCCGAGGGCTTTATCAAACTTGGACATGAAAACAAGATTTCCTTACTCACAAAGATCTTTTATGGCCTAAAACAAGCTCCAAGGTCATGGAATTCTAGACTCAACTCCTTACTTCTATCACTTGGTTTCACTTTTATAATAATAGCGCATCTTATTCTTATATAAATTTTTCTCTTGCACATACTATAAACATGATAGCTTATCCCTAATTAGTCTACATGTATGGTGGAACAGAGAGGAGAAGAAGAATGACTTCTCTGAAAATAAATTAACAACTTGAAACTAAATTGATTTGATGATCTATTTATCATTTTTGATGACATATCCCTAACAAAATGCATTGTTATCCACGTGGAAAATGCCACATGGGGCTACAATTTAGATTCTTCATTGTACTTTATATTATTTGATACTGAAGTAATTATTCTTCCACTATATGTACATGACATTTTTTTTTTAAACAATGTCAATCTCATTGATGAGACCAAAATATCATTGCATAAGAAATTTAAGATGAAAAATCTCGGGCCCTTACAATATGTCTTGGGCATTGAGGTACATATATATTGAAATGCTTAATAAAATTTCATAATTATATTTTTTTGTATACAAATGCTAGAGTTGTAGCAAAATGCACACAAAAGTGTGTATTTCAAGCACTCTTTCAAAAATCCATATCTCACTAAGCATCACAAATGTCACCAAAAGCCTTTCATAGACATATTCTTCATATACTATAGAGTTATCGTTTGAAGAAATCGAGCCATTGATTATGAGCAAATTGCAAGCAAGATATGATGTGTCAAACATGCGAGAATGTTGATTTTATTTCAATATTTTTAGATGTGCATGTGCAATACGACGTCTTTTACTACATTATTCACAATTGTCTACTCTAAAAATTCTTATATGACTACAGTAACATGTCCATCAACAAAATTCAACATGGAGTTCTATTGACATAGATATGCGCATTAAAAGTTACCTATGTCATGTGCTGAAATGTAGTGTCTAAATCAACAAAGTTGGAGACATCATCACTAATTAAAAAACCTCAAGAAAGTGTCAAACACCATGGCTTTTGATGATAAGAGATAAATCCCAAGTGAATCTAGAGTGGTCATCTATGAAAAAAAAATATGGTGGCACCACCATTCTTGGACTCTTCACAGCTCCACCTCACACACACTGAAGTGAACCTACTTGGTCCTATGAACTCCCAAAAAGTGTCATCATTAATGTTCTTGAAACTATATGCCCATCGAGATCTCAAGAAGCCTCAAAATCTTGATTTTTGCACTCAACAACATGCATAGGATGATAAAACATCAAGCTTGCATGCATCTAACTTTCATACCAAGTGAAAACTTTGATTTTAGAACCTTCAAAAGATCTACAAGCAAGAGAGTTTGCACTCCAAAAACTAGATTGATCGAACTCGAATTTTGTATACAAAACTAGCAAATACATAAGGAATGCCACATTATATTAAATTTGTCAATGTAAATTATCAAAATAAAATAATGTTTTGCTCAAAACTTATCCATTTCTAGCTGCACAATTTATAATGTTTAACTATTATGTGTATAGTATAGTTTGTGACTCATTGAGGGGAAAAAAAAAACTTTTAACCATATCTTCGATTGAGAAGATTTGGGTGTCATTAGAAAGTGCTTGACAATAACCTTTCAATGACATCTTACATGACCTAATTTCAAGCTACAGTTCAAAAATTATGATTAGTCAAAAAATTTGCAATCAATACTTAATATTGGTTTTGTATGCAATTGACTTATTTGACGCAGTCAACACCTAATATCATTTTTTTGCATAGTTGACATGTTTGAATTAGTCAAACAAGTCAACCACACACAAAATTGATATTAAATTTTGATTGTAAATTTTAACCGACTGTAACTTTTGAATCATAGACAAAAACTAAGTCATGTAAAGTATTTTTAAAAAGCTCTGATTGAGCGATAACTAATAAAACCAAAATTGTCTCAATCTGAGCTACAATTAAAGTTGTTGTATAATTTTTAATGAACTGCACACTAAACTATGGACAAAATGGCATGGTAGCAAAATGCTCCCAATACCAAATTGCAATTTCATTAAAAAAAAGAAACTTATATTCAATTTTGACAAGTTATGTTACGTGGATTTGAAATTTGAGTGTTTTGATTAGACCATGTGTAAAAAATCTTGAAAAGATAAATAAACAACATATTTGCAAAAGGTCTTTTGCAAATTTGGAACTCCTCTAACGAAAATCAAGAAAAAAAATATTTAAAATGAAAATATAGCTTCATTTGTCAAGAAAACAAATCTAGAATAAGGAAACTCATTTGGCGATCAAATGTGAAAATGAAAAAAAATATGCCCAATTAATAAGAATAAAAAACACTTGTGGCACAAAAATATTAATTTTTGAATAAAGTACAAAATAACAAGCTCGAGTGCAAGCCACAAAAGATAATGCTATCAAACATTCCAAACTTTACTCTTCAACGTGAAGTGACAAATTATAAATAATAATAATAATAAACCTATGAGAATCAAATAATTGTTATTCAATCTAAAATTCCCTTGTAAATCTAATCAAAACTGGTTCTATTATACTAATTATTTTTTAGACACTATAAAAGAAAAAAGTCACTCAATCAGTCCATGCACTTGCTTGTTAGTACCGGATATCTAAGAAAATTTTTCATGGTATAACATTTTTAAATTATATTTGCATACTAAGATGACATTATCACAATTTAGTAGATGAGGCACACACTTGAATGGAGGCCTTAACCCCCTCTTGTTTGGGAGTACGGTGTAAGAGATGAATTAGCTAAAATTGCAAAATCAATGGCTTACATCATATTTTGACTTGATTGAGGACAAGTATCCTTGCCATTTCAGTTTTACAAGGAATATAAGCGACATGAGGGCTTGAAACTTTTTTGGTCAGACCTTGAATTTGACTTTTAAGACTTCTAATAACTATATAAGTTCTTAAATTGGCCTCATTAGGGTGCTATAGGAGCAATTTTTGGTAGAATGGCAAGAGAATCCATGTTTGGAGAAGCCAGTAGAATGGACGGAAGGTCCAATTACAACATATGAAAATTTAAAATGAAAAGCATTCTCCTGAAAAAAAAAAAAAAAATGTCCCTAATAAACTTATCAGTTAAGGACCACGTCATTGCACATATTAGCTGCATAGATTTTGTATATGTTTTGAGCGATTTCTTGATCGATCGCAAGAAAGGACAATGGTTTGAATGTGATTCATCTTGAGCGATCAACGCATAATAGTGGTAGCAAATATGCCCACTTCATTCATCTTTGCTCTATTTCATTCTAACCAATGGGTCACTCGAGAGAGAATTTGGTCAAAAGACTCATGGGGTTACTTATGCTGCAAAAGAAGAAAGTGTAAGTTAAATTATGCTTTCTTGTGCACAAAATTATTGCAGTTAAAAATCACTCGAGTCGATAAATTATTTATAGAAGTATGAAAATATCAATTAGCCAATCATAAATTATCCAAAATGATCTATTTGGATCATAATGCCAACTAGCATTTTGCTATATGACAAGAATACAAACAATATTTGAAGGCGCCAATTTTACTGATTAAATGATGAAAAACAGGAGATGTTGAAAAGACAATTAGGATTTGTAAAATCCTACAATTTTCTTTTCATACAAAGATAATATTTGTCCGAGTTACTATAAGCACAATGTCCATTAGTAAATGATGCAATAACTATTATTGTGAAAATTTGTATAGTTTTAGTTTTTCTGAGATACCATCTATGTGTGTGTGTGGGGTTTGAAATTGGGTGGTCAATCCCACACCAATAATTGCCTACCACAATGACACAGGTGTAGATTATTGTGAAAATTTTAGAACTTTTCGTGTTCTTGATGTCATTGCTACGAATTATGAAATGTTTAGGATGTTTTTGACGTGATATGCATCCCTTGCATGTATTTGAGGGTCATTCTTTTGTGGCTTCTTATAGACCCACACGTAAGCCAAACAAAAAGTAACATCATGACTAGATTAATTGTACATTTTTTATGGTAATTGTGAACTTGTACAAATACTAATGTATTTTCCGTCTTATTTTGTGTTTTTGTTCTTATTGTACGAATACTTATGTTTTTTCTGTCTTATTTTGTTATTTTATGTAAGTTTTAAATCTACCCAATGTACAGCTTGCATTTAATTTTAACAAGGTGAATTATGCATCTAATAAAGTAAGTTCACTTGTGTGTTTCTTCAAAAATACTAAAAACATATTATGTTTTGACATGTTGCCAAATGTTGTGATCAAGTTGGAAAAATAAGCCTAATTGTTAAAGTGTTAGTAATTTTAGATTTTGGATGTTATATGCATAGTTGAATAGTCACACTTTGATATGAATGGCTTTTTGGTGTCGCTCAAAGCTCTCGGCATTTAGTGAGAGGTTTAATTGCTGACAAGCAATTTTCTTATTCAATTAACTACATTGTGTTCTTAAGTCTGAGTTTGTATAAATAGTTCAACATTGAATAAAACTTTCATATATCATTCTTGAATATGCTAAAATATTTCTTCAAAGTTGTAATGTTTCAAGAAAGATAAACTTGTCTTAATTAAAATAAAATCAAGCCTCACTTGCATTCTCGCCCTCCTCCATCATGCAAATCGTATGCAATTTGGTTTAAAAAAAATTATTTGCGATGGATTTGTCGTCTGAAACTACAATATAAGCTCAGGCACCTCTAGTTGTAGCAGAAAACCCTCCTGAAACTATTGAAATTGAACATGAAATTAAGACATCTTTTCACCATGCCTAAATAATAGAGGATTGCCCACCATGTGCTCTAAATGGCATTTGGGCCACTATATTTAAGACGCTTGATTCCCCCTTCCCTCCTATTTTCAGAAACAACAATGGAAACTCTTCTGATTATCTTGATCAACTTATTTCTCCTCTCTCCCCTACTGCAAAACATAATAACGAAACAACAAATCACTAGTATTCACCAAACCAAGGAGAAGAAGAAGAAGATGGCTGCATGTTAGCAAAAGAAAAACGGAAAAAGAAAGATAAAGAGTTTCCAGACAGCTTTGTCAAAGCCATTCCTGAAACACCCCCGTCCATTATGGACTCCACTGGCCTTCATCACCTTGACATCTAAGAAAGGATAGCCGATCCTACCAACTCAGTTCACCTTATCAGGACACCAATTAGAGATAGAAATACTGCTAAACATCCAAATACAAATTTATTCCATGCTTTGGCAGTTGCTCAATTCCTCTGACAAAGATCCGTCTCAACAAGACAACGAAGAGACAGGACAACAGTACGATACCTTCCTCCTTCCCAACATAAATAAGTTTACTTCTTGGAATGTCCAGGGACTGAACTGTCCCATGAGAAAAAGATACTCAAGAAAATTTCCTCCTTGTCTTTTTGATAACGGTACCAGTGTGAATATCCAAGAAACTGAAGTTACAAGTTTTCCAACTTCAACACTCCTATAGATTCTTGCAGCAGCTCCATAATTATATTTTTGCACCAGCTAATAGCACTAGGGGATGGGTGGTTACTCTCATCCCCAAGAGCTTCACTACAGGTAATTGCTATATAGACTCCTCAGGGAGATATGTCACAGTAGCTCTTCAAAGAGGCAGTTTTGGATTCCAGATAATCAATATCTACGCCCAAACCGTCAACCGGAAAGGAATGAATTCTAGGGGATACTTGCAACTCATGTTCTAAATAAAGCAGTTATTGCAGGTGACTTTGATTGTTACACACACGAACAAGATGGTCACTATTGTTTCAGCAAATCTGATTTATCCTCATAGAATTCCCCGGTCAATAAAGTCAAACTGAAATTTTTGAGATATGGGAATACAAACAGTGTACACACTTGGTCAATGGAAGATAGAGTAGAGATTGATGTTTATCAGGTATAGATAGATTCACAGCACTTGGAGATGCCCTATGGATACATGGCATTACCTCCTACCAAACTCATTCAGATTTCATTGTTTCTGATACTTTCTCATTTCCATGACGATAGATGTAGGAACCAATAATCTGACAATAGGTAACTCAATTTACAAGTTGAATTCCTCTCTTCAGAGTGAACTGATTACCAAGCTCAGCTGCAAATGATGTGCCATACTCTGATCACTCTTAAGCATAAACCGGAGATCAGTAGAACCTTTCGAGAAATTGGGAGAAAAATACGAAATTTGAGAGAGACAATCTTATCCTCAACGTTGCTACTTCACATACTACTTGACTTTATTTTAACTACGCTCTACAGAATGAAGAATTATTGGTAAAAAAACACAAGCAACAGATATTAAAAGGAAAAATGTACAGAATTGTCAGGACAAAGATCAGATCTAACATGTCAACTAGTCGATGAAAGATATGCTTAACGCATATGTTTCCAGGCGACAATCAGATTGGGAAAAGTATCTCCCAATGGTTGAGTTCACATACAATAGTATGAAGCATTCTGCCACAGGTTTTAGTCCTTCTATGCTCTTGTACGGCTTTCAGCCTCGTTCCCCTATCTCCATTGGACTCAAAGGCCTCAAGGTTCAGGCTGCAGCGGATTTCTTGCATGATATGCAGGAAATGTTTCAGGTGGCTAGGGAAAGCATAAGATCGGCTCAAGATCGAGCCCAATTCTATGCTAACCGAAGCCTCGCTCCTCGAGAATTTGAGATCAGTGGTTGGGTGTATCTTAGAATCCCAAAAGACTCTTAAGACACTACGAACGGGGAAATGTCCGAAGTTATCTCCACGTTTTAGCGGTCCTTTCAAAGTTCTTAGCAAGAGTGGTAGGGCTGCATTATAATGCAGAATTAGTGATCGAGTTCACAGCAGTATGCCATTCTCCAGTTGAGAAAGAACAAAAAACAAACGCTGAGTGATAAAAATATACAACATTAAACTTCATACATATGTCAAGTTGAAATGCTTGAAAATCTCAGTAAAGATCCCATATTTTACTGCACAACAAACATGAAAATTTCTCATCCGCAGGCTAGCAAGCTTTGTAACTATTCACATAGATTAAATTTGTGCCATTCTTAATGGATGATTACCTTGAGGTCAGCATGCAAAAAAGATGAACTCTTGCACCTATGTGATTGTCGGCTCCATGCCGTTGACTAAAATACACTAATAAACCAGAGATGCAATCTTTCCTAGTCTTTACTTTTACTATAAACCAATGGGCAGAGTGCCCGTAAAGACACATGAACACACTAGGAGTGATAAATTCACAACATGATATTGATCAGCCAAGATGATCATGTACACAAATCCACAAATTCTGTGATTTGAAAAGGCAAAGTACCATTGCTATCATCAACCACCTTTCTATGACGACAGCTACTCCTCATACATGAATAGCTGGCGCCGAGTCAAACTAGATATCATCAAAAAGTCGTGCCAATATGACATTTTCACAGGGACATTCAAACTGGCCTATTTACCCCCTCTACTGTCATCTTTGACAGTGCTTGCAATCTTAGAAGATAGTCCACCTCAAAAGGCCAAAATCCTAAAATGATACTAGCAAGACTAGTATGTTACCTTCCAAGGAATTTTGAATCAGAACAACTCATGCAACAACTTGGAAACAAATGTACAATTGCAGACTTAAGCATACAGATTCATGGGATATGTATTTAACTCATCCCTATCGCACAAAGCAAGGAAATCAGACCACCACATAAAACGAATGGAACTTCATATTAAGTTTGCAGACATAATGACTGTATATTACAGGGTGCAAGATCCCATACAACAAACAGAAAACAGGCGGAGTATCATAGTCGCTTGAACTCTAGAAGCTATCAGCCGTTTTCAGAACTAGATTGATTTGCTTGGAACATGTTAAAAATAAGCACGTCATTCCTATATCACACTTAACAGCTTAACTCACACAGTATACCAAAAAATGACCAGCAGCTCAACCATCCAAAGCCTAGGATACCTTTTTGGGATAAAATAGCAGAGACTATATGTTTCAGTCATTACTCCAGGTAATAAAATTAAGTTGTCAATGTCGTACCGAGCGGCCAATAAGTCGACATTGTTGAGGAAGTAGTGAAGCAGATATTGGTCCATCAAGCATAAGCAGTTCCCCATCAACTCCACATCCCTGGTGAGAATTACTTCCTGGTTTCAGAACAACTGATCGAACCTGCACCATGAAGTTTGAACATGGTTGAGCGCTCTCTCTCTCTCTCTCTCTCTCTCTCTCTCTCTCTCTCTCTCTCTCTCTCACAGCTCCGTGATACAGCGAACTTAGGCACCAAAAATCATCAGGTGATATTGGAATGTCCACGTTCAACATCCAGATGATTTTCTAAGGGTACAACAAAGGCATGAACTTCTAGTTGGACATCATTACTGGAAATTGAAGTTTATTATAAAAGTTGGCATAAAAAACGAATCTCTTCACAGTTGTGTGCAGCTTCCTGGTGAATTTGCTTACCCAACGTTGTCAGAATCGGAGGTATTTTCAATGAGTTAACAATTCCAACATGCATGTCAGAGGAGCTGTTACACAGAAGTTATTGGACAAGAAAAGGGATCAAGAGAATTACTTTTTTGTACTCAACATAAGGAAGTTTAATGTGACGACCAAATTGCATCGATACGAAAAAGCGAAGGAGCTGCATACGGCCCACAGCTCTAACTATTATCAAATCCAACGTGCCATCATCATGCTCTGCCACTGGAGCGAGTGTTTGTGACTTTAGGCATTGCACAGTTTTGCACTGGTGATTGCAAATCATTATGCCTAAAAAGGGACCTTTTTTCTCAACCCATTTCTCTTGCAAAGCTTGATCTTTGACTCCAGTGTCCCCTATAACTTCCATCTTTATGCCTGCTTTTGTTTCTAGGTCAGCTTCTGGAGGACTCCACCTTATTCCAATTGCATTTTCCATGCTCTCTCCAATACCATTACTGACCGAGAAATCATCTCCTCCTCCCCCAGATAGCCCAGAGCTTGCACGAGAATGCCGTCCAGAATCATTATCAATGCTTAGACCTGACCAACTTCTGTCGATTCGGGATTTTGATCTTGTTCGAGGTCTCGGTGATGGACTTGTTGCACCAGGTAGGGAATGATGCACAGCAAGAGCTTCTTCAGTTCCAGTAGAAACTCGTCCAGATGCTTGCTTCTTGGTTTTTCCATCTAAACCTCGCACATACTCAGATGGCTCATTCAAGGGATGCAATGTCCCCGAGTAAACATCACTATCTACCGGAAGTCTAGCTGTTCCATACAGAGGATCTGAGATGGGCATCCCAACACTGATGGTCCTTGATCCCACTTCAATTTCTCCATTCATACTAAACAGGCCACCATTACTTATGGGGGTATCCAGATGGGGTTCAACTTGTACCTTTCCATTATGCAGTCCACTCTCGGGAGGTTCAACAGGCAGATAGTGAATGTCACCTTCATACTGTTTCAAGCAGAAAAGTCGTAATGCACCAGCAACAAAGTATCTCAATGGTCCAAACCGTCTCTGATACTTTGCAGAGAGTTCTAGCACTGCAAAACAAAAACAGCCAAAATAAATTTACGACTAGAGCCCCTAAACTGCTGGCACAAAAGCATGCTTGCATGTAAAATAGAGCTTTGCCCAAGAAAAAGGAACTGTACTTCTTGAAAAAAAATTGCACTGGGTCAATTACCAATAGAACAAGACAATCATTACCAGTTCTGAGAACTAAGATTCAAGTAAATTTAAGAATAGGAGATAGGGACGAACAATGAAAGATCGGATAACTTGCTTTTCTTTCATGATGATCTTAAATCACTTGAGAAATATAAACCCCAGATATTTAATGGTTATCAAAAGGATACTTTTACAATAACAAGGATTCAACTTCTAGTTTTTTCTGTACTCATAGCAAGAAATGATCATTATTGTTTTATGCACCACAATCGCCAAGACAGAGAGCTCACAAAGAACCTTTGGAAATCCTTATATTTTGCATATTAAAGTGATTTCCTTGTTTTGACATAATCCTGCAATTCAAGAACCTTACAGTTGATACATCATTCTTTGCTTGATTTTCTACATAGCTTCAATTGAAACAACCATTTATGACATGAGCACAAAGTAGTTTAACCACCTCCTTGAGAAAATAATAACAATCAAAAGATTGACATATGCACTTTGCAAAGCTATATCGGCAACAAGGCCCTAGTTAAAACCATTTCATGTTTGTTCAATTTCTACCTTTCTTCCTTGTTCAAGTTTCCATCTACACTGCTCTAGCTACCTGCTAAATTGTGGCTAGCAAGCATCCCATGTGGTCTCATCATTGCCCAAGCCATGTTTCGAGAGTATTCAAAATTCTACTACTTAGATAGTGGCCTTCCAAAAATGCTACGGCACTAAGCCATATTACCTTCAGTGATGACTTTTAATCCTCGAGTTATCAATCAAATGGATTCCTTATAGAATATGATGAGGACTTTAAATCCTCCATGGCATACTCTTGTTCTACAAGGCTTTGTTGATGTCTAAACAGAGGATATAAAAAATCCAGTGAATCTGAGTGAAAAATCATAAACAATCATCTACAACTGAAGACATTGCTGCAAGCTCAGAAACCCGTTCCAACCAAAATACATCGGAATGTACTGTATGGAACATACAGTACATTCCAGAAAATACTGGTCCAGAAATTTTTTAAAAAAATTCTAAAAAATGCCTGAGAAGTAGTACATCCTAAAAAAATGTGATAACTTCCATGAGCACCATTTGTATGGATGGACGATGTACTTTTGGCCTCATGAATCCAACAGCAATGATCTGAAATCTGAAACAATGAGCACTATGTTGATCAGCTATTGCTTTAGCCTGGTTTGTTGGAAGCACATGTTTGCACCAGTCTTCAACCCAGCTGTTCAATTGGCGTTGACTTTACACTCCAGAGCTCATGCATATGGAATTTGGATACATTCAATCGGTAAACATTTTTTGATACTTTGGTCAATGTTAAAAAAACTCTTTTGTTGTGTAAGCACCCAATTGTCAGGGGATTCATGGATGCTGACTGCAGTCTCCTATGATCTCCCAGTTCAGTGCCCCAAATGCCATTGTTGTTTCTCTATCATACATAGAGCCACACATCCATATGTCCAACAGCACACTTTGTATGGATGAAGAATGTACTTTTGGCCGCAACATCTGATGTTCAATCAGGACAGCGTCTATCTGCCATAGCCCTCCGAAATGGTAACGGAGGCATGCAAACATTTCCTCATATTGGCAATCGGGGCAGGATGCGATTGGTTTAGAGAAGAACTATATATCCTCTAAATTTCAATTTTGAATGTGATTTCCAAAGTAGACCAGCTAATATACCTAAAACATTGCACAGGTCATACTAGAGCCCAGACTTATGATCTTATATTTTACTACTTGAAAATGATTCTCTCCTCCAAAAAATATATCTATCTAATGATATTACTAACGAGGCTTGACTAAGATCCAGCAAAGCTAAGAATTCAAAGACAGGCATGAAATGAAAAGAAATCAAAATCAAGACCATCAAAGTGGACCTCCAACTGCAAAAAAAGAACTAGAAGAAATAGAAACCATACACGAATCAGAAACGGAGAAGGCTCCATAGCTCCTTAGCTTCTATTGGATCTAAATGATTAGATTATTGTTTTCGGGGCTCTTGAAAAAGGTTTGTATGCATAAAAATGGATTTGTGTTCTTGTTCATATTCCTGTTCCGAGATTCCTGTTTCTAAGTTGAAACCAAAGTTAAAGATGCTCTTACAAACGGAACTTACGAATAGGAATAAGAAGAGGAATAAGAACAAGAACGGGAACAGTCACCAGAAGTTGCGACAGCCACCTAGGCCCCCCTTGGCGGGGGGATCGGGGGGCAGCACCCCCCGAAGCAAAAAACGAGGTACATTTGCTTTACAGTTTTCTGTCTCTGTCCCCCTGGGACCATCTATGATCGTAACGAATAGGCTAGAGGTTAGTTTTGAATTTTTATCCTTGACAGAACCCAACATGGATTAACACACCTGAACTGGACCATCCTGTACCCGAAACATTCGGCAAACTATACAGTAATAATACTCTTAATTAGAGCTTTCATCTGATACCCATATTGCCCAAAAAAAAATTGAAAACCCAAATCCTATGATCTAAAGTCAAATAATGACATAGAGGCAGTTATGAACATATGGAGTCTGGACCACTACATACCTAATCAACCGTTACACATAGCTAGGGGCTTTCTTCATTTGAACCAACCATCATTATTCAAATGTTCTCTTATGGAGTTGGACCTCTGGTCGCCCTATTCTTAGCTAACTGACCCAATGGAGAAAAGATAAGGCACAAACCCTTCTGGGACCAACTTGACGCAATTCTTAGCCTCATCTAGTAGCATCGTGGAGGGTCTCATGCAGGCCTCACAAACACTAAGTAGGATAGCATTCCTTCAACAGCTGACATCTTTTGCTGTAGGTCTCAACTAACCTACTAAGTAAACAAACCCTTTGTCAGCACAAACTACCTAGGTCATAAGTTCAGCACATTCAACTACTGAAAGTTCTTAGTAAGATAGAAAAAACTTTTGCTTTTATAAGCGATTAGTACCTCTGACTACACTACACAATTGACACATTTGATAACTTACAAACCCACCAATGATGAGCACACCAACTAATTACATGCGAAGTACAATCTTACATGACAGATCTTTTTGCAACTAAGACATACACGTTGCAGCATTAAATTATCAAAATAATAACCAAAACACTATAGAATGTCAAGTGACAAATAATCTAGAAGTAAGTTGGCATGGAACAATACTTGATGTGTGTGTGTGTGTGTGTGTGTGTGTGTGTGTGAGAGAGAGAGAGAGAGAGAGAGGACAAACCAATGGAGCACTCAACTTGGGAAGGTTAAAAACCTCTTATCAATATTTCATGATCTGTTTTTAAAGGACATAAAAGCTTCTTAGTGAAAGAGACTATACATACTTTGTACTGAAGCTAGGGATGTTTATATAGAAAGACAAACTTACCTTAAGTACAAGCAAGGTAATGATTAAGGATGGTCGTGCTAGTGTATCATCATCTCCAAGTAGCTTAGAGGGTCCATAATGGTCCTAAATGTTGTGGCGAATTGAGATGGGTGTCTAACCTATCAAAGACAATACTTGAGGCCTTTTTTAGCCAGCTTGCTAATGGACAACCCTATAAACAACTGCAAACTAGTCTAGATGGCCTTGATGCTACCTCTTTGCTCCTAGAGGGGCCCAACCCTATTTTGAATGACCTAGATGCCATGATGCTGCATCTGTCTCTAATAAGACTCAATTGGCTGCACCATAAGTCATTGCCTCAATGACACACTACCATCACCAATGAAGTGATGCAACAATGGGACGAGACATAAGGTCGTTCCAAAAATGTGTGCTATACTGATTTGAATTTTGCATCGATATGTACAACTCCACTTCTATTCATATGCTAGAGAGCGTTGCAAGCATGATAATTGGAAAAGGACTAGTAAAAGCCCTAAAACTGAAAAACCACTGAAAACTTTCTATGGCTCTTGCAAGGACATGCTAGTAAATTGCAGAATAATTGTTGGACAATAATAGGCTATATGCAATGTGATGGCAATGTGAAAGATAGAAATGGAAGAGAGAACTAGTGTAAGGGAGTGTGAACAAAACACTTCAAAAATAGTGGCACAATTGTAACATAACTTTTTGTATTGTTAGATACTACGCAAGGAAAAATACATCAATAAAAATCAAGTGACAATGGCCTACCGTGTGATCAAACTCAATCATAGGAAATATGGGGCGAAAGCAACCAAATTATTGATCAATGAACCTAGAGAACAATACCAATACATTTGCTAACAAGCTCCAAAAACAGTTGCAACACCGACATCTCTTCATTTATTCACAATCATGGGTTCAACATTGCTCGCCTACTTAGTCTGCGTGTTTCCATTCTGAGCACAGGAATTTGGGACCTGAAGATTGATCTATAATGATCTGTTCAAGATGTTTGCAAAGCAACATCTCAAACAAAACAACCACTCACCAGATTTTTGAAATGTAAATTTATGTCCTCCTTTCTTTCTGCAATTTTGATGGAGTTCATTGAAAAAATCTATGTAGAAATAGAGCCATCTTTGCAAATAATTCTTTTTAGCTTTTGTGTTATTTTATTGACTATATATAGACTACATTTTTTCTCTGAATATATTTGCAACTTTTTTAGTGGTCTTCAGTTATTGTAGTCATCATTGATTATTGTCACAGAAATAAGCACAAGCGTATGATATGAATGAACATGATGTCTTTGGGGACAAAATTCAAGAACCTTGATAAAAAATAGTTAACCAGTGCCCAAAAAAGAGTCAGCAAATAACAAGAAATTAAACAATTCTAATAAACTCACCATCACTCATGAATCCGTAGTATGCAATAGTGAGTCCCATGTGTTGTGCACCAGTTTTTGTCCACTCCAAAGCAAAAACATCTGTGGCCACCATACTCCCCTAAAGCATTTTATACAACTCAAAATATGAAAGATGGCATGCTCTTGATGAAAAAGTAGAAAAGAGCATTTTATTCATGCATCATCTAGCTTTTTTCTTACTTCAAGCATAAATATTAAATACACATAAAACATCTCGCATTACATCTTTCTACAGCATCAGCACGGACTTTACATCATGACATAGACGCATTTATTATTATGCACAGACTCTCTCATTTTCGCATTTATCTTAGTTTGTACTAGATGTTTCTTTATTACAGCTTCGGAGATGTTTTATGCGCTCCCATTGTTACCACATACTTGACATGTATTTCATTGGTCTTATATGCCTTTTGGCATGGAAAAGACATTAATAAAGCTGCTTCTTCTTCTTCTTCTTCTCTCTCTCTCTCTCTCTCTCTCTCTCTCTCTCTCTCTCTCTCTCTCTCTCTCTCTCTCTCTCTCTCTCTCTCAAGGTATTCCTAGGAACGCCGTCGTCTTCTTTCCACATTTGGTATTCAAATCACTGGCCTACCTACTGGCACCTGGCCCTCATCAATACATTTGGGGCATCTATATGAACCACTTGCTCTTCATACTGCTCATAAAAATCTCCATCGTACACTCGCCACAAAAAGACTGCTTTCGAAGAACGAGAAGGATGACGCCCTATATAGCTCTTCCACACGTGATTTTTGGCGTGCGTTCATTCCTCACTCCACCTCCCCTCATCGATGACTTACAGACATGGACCACATATGCCACTCCCGACATGATCCATGCGGCCATTAAGAGACTGAAAACTCATCATACCAGAGATATTGAGGACCTTGAATCTGCATTGTTGATCCACGCTGTTGTCCCATTCTCTCCCATTTTAGTCACTCTACTCAACCGTGTTGTTGTCTTTGGATTCCCATCTTCCTGGTGTACTAACATTATCCACCCCATTCACAAAAATGGTGACCCCATGAACCTTGGTAACTACCGTACTGTCATGATTCATCATAATACACATTTTTAGATCACCTCTTTCTTCTCTAGGAGAAGATCTCAAGCTGATTCAAAGTTAAATGATGATGATGCAAACATACCTTCTCGGGATCAGCCAGGAGACCAAAGACGATCCATATTACACTCGCAGCATCACACAACAACCAAAGCGACTTGGACATACCATGAGAGCACATACTCAGAGATCCCATATACGACCATGATAGCAACAACACCAGACTCCATGTATTGCATTGATTAAATCTCCAGTGGTAGCACCAACTGTCACAAGCAAGTCTCTCCAAGCTCGTGAATCCTAGAAGGCCGGTGTGTAGAATGAACCTCCCAACCATAGGCACCCCCTTTTTGAGTCCTTCTAACCCATACTCATAATGCCCATGAACGGGTTGGGAAGACCGTCTTCTGGACGTCTTCATCAACCCTAGGCAACGGATACCTGTGCTTTGCAGTGCTTGTATTCAATCACCTATATTCTACGCATATCTGAAAACTACCATCCGGTTTCTTAACAAACAAATAGGAGAGGTGAATAACTAGGACGGACGTACCCCAGCTTTAAATACTCCTCCAACATCTTTCTGACTTCCTCTTCCTCTTTTAGGCTCATCCTATAAGGAGGCCTACCTACCGGACTTGCCCCTGGAACGAGCTCAATACGGAGCTCCACGTTCCGTCTAGGCGACAATCCCTCTAGCATATTACTAATTGGCACGTTTTAAAACTGAGTGCAAATGGACTTCTCCAACTCACTTGCTGGGTCACATCTTGGCTGTAAAGAAACAACATGGGCACTAGCCTCTAGGGAATGCCGATGTAAATGAAGTTCCTTGTGGTTCATTAGCAAGTGTGCTTAGCTGATTATCACAAAAACGAGAATCAAAACTAAAATCAACATTCCATAACACAACCACAAATTCTAAATCTCCATTCTCTTTATTTGCATTAAGGTAACAAGAGGACCTTCAACAAAAGGTCACTCCCCCCTTTAAGACATGAGACATACCCTCATGTCCAAACTTTATATACATGCAAAAGAAAGAAAAAAAAAACTATAACAAGCTGCCTACTCAACATCGCTTACTAATAAGTCTTCCAAAATCTCCTCATCCTTGTTCGTGTCTTGACGTTGCTGTAAAACATGGAGCGTCATGTCCGTGCGGCGAGGACAATCTTTGACAAGATGCTTGCCAAGATAGAAAAAACATAATCCGTCTTTCTTGGCCTTGTCCTTTTGCTCTGGACTGAGGGGAGATTTGTTGTAAGCATGACGAGCCATAGGAGATGCCTCTTTGCGCTTCAAAGTTTGCTACATCTGGATAGAATCCCTCTGCAATAGGTCCTTCTGACCAGCTTGGCCAAACTCTCACGAACCCTTCTTCTGGGGCCAACTTGCCACTCCAGATTCAGCCTTGTTACACACGTTACCTTCGAAGTTAAGGGCTATTGCAACGGCCTCCTCCAAGGTCTTGCACCCTTCATTAAGCACTGAAGGCCTCAACTCTTCGCGAAGGCCAAAAATGAATTTGTGGACTACGATCCACTTGGGAATCTCTTTTGGAATCTTGATAAGCGTCTCACGACACTTATCAGCATGTGGAGGAATGAACTGAGCTCTAAAAGCCCGCTTGAAATCAATCTAGGTGGATGGAGCTTGATTAAACTTCAACAACTTGCGCCACCACCTGTCAGCAAAATCAGTGAAATGGTAAGCAGCTTTGTGGACTCGCCAACCCTCCTCGGTTGGGGCCCGCTTCAAATCAAAATATTCGTCCCACTTATGCAACCACTGGTTTACAACATCATTAGTTCTTTGGGAAGTGTTTTCTGCAAAATGAGTAGGCTTAATATCTTTGTCTTATGGGTAGAGCAGAGGTAACACAGGACAAACAGCAGAAGACGGAAATGGATAAGGATAAGGCAGAGCATGCTATGAGGAAGACGCAAAACCACCAGCTACAGAGAAGAGCATCACTCGCATCTCTGCGATGGTCTTCTCCATACTATCCATGCAAGCTTGCACAGAAGAGGAAACACCAGCAGGCGAACTAGCAGCCACTGTAGGCAGGTTACGGTTAGGGCTAAGCATAGGGCTGGGTGGTGGTGATTGGAGGGCAACAGGAGGGCTAAGAGGTATATCGACACGATCGTCTTCCGTAATGAACAAAAAAGCACAGAAAAACAAAGTTTTTTTTTTAACGTACACAAAAAAACAAAAAAAAAATGATTTTTCTTGTGAAAAGAGAAAACAGAAAGTAAAATAAATCAACAAAGATAGATCACTCCCTAGTTCCCAAAGACGTAGTATGGATGACCGATGAAGAGGTTGAAAACACTAAAGTTTTGTCGACTTTTTGCGAAAACAGGTGAAAAGACAGCACCAAATCAATGCGAACTTATGCACGCTCAGGTCTGCAAACAGGCTGAAGGTACTACTGTAGTAGGTCGCCCTCCTGTAAGGATTCTCCATGCCAAATCTCAGGTCAAACGGACATACGGCGAAGAAGTTATGACATTTCAACTCCAAAACCTCTAATAAAACGTCCAAAATCTGTTTTTTGAGCAAAATCAGCGATTTTGAAATTTTTTCTCAGATTTTCAGCCTCCCTAGCAGCGATCCAGCACCCACAATAGCCTGCCAAAATCTCACCGCAATCCGACACCTATAGAAGTTATGTCCAATTGAAGCGCTGATTTTTCCCCTTCCTAGGCAGCGATGGACCTGTAGGACGTTCTGAAGAATTCTGATCTGAAAAACAGCAACTCAATCGAACTCTTGGGCTGGAGCAGCAGCGATGGAGGTCCAAGAACACCTATAACAACTGTCTCCACGATTTCCCCCCTCAAAATCCTTCAAAAACAAGCAAAAATTAGAGATTTCTCCACTTTCTCTCTCTAGAACAAGGCTCTGATACCAATTGTCACAAGCAAGTCTCTCCAAGCTCGTGAATCCTAGAAGGCCGGTGTGTAGAATGAACCTCAGGCACCCCCCTCTTTGAGTCCTTCTACCTGCTATTCTTGTCAACTAGCACATGGCATCCACCTGTGGGTGATCAGTCCACTTGGCATGCATGACCCCTGTGACATGTGAATACTGAGTGACTCATAGGGTACCACCCCCGTGCCCCGCCAAAGACCTATGACCCGCTTGGTCACCTCGACTACTTGCCGGCTAGCATCTCGTCACTGACGGCTAGGGTCCCGATGGTCAAAACACGCTGCATCTCTGACAGCTTGTCAGGCGGCTACACTGGATCACTGCTCGTGACGCACCGGTCCCAACTTGGGACAGATGTCCTCGTCGGTCACCGACCCTTGCCAATACTAGGCCTCAAGCCCACTGTCTATTTGAGGCACCGGCCTAGGTCTTCCACATATTTGGAGACTTTGTCAAAGGATGAGGCAGACATTCCAGCTCAGCTTCACCATATAGATCAAATCGGTGCCATATGTTGAGACCTACACATAGACGTGTGTGGCATGGCAATCCACTCACGCACTTAGTCACCTACTACATTGCCAAACCAGGGCTCCAACCACATCAACATCAAAAGCACCTACCATTACCTCTTTTTTCCGATGTATTTAGAATATATGTAATAGTTGATTTCAGCACCATGGTTTTCACTACAATACTTTTATGTTCATCCTCTTTTTAGTACATGTAGTTGCATTTATATTCATTCACATACTTGAAATGTACTCTTAGTCTTATATACCTTATGGTATTCAAAGACATTAATAAAACTCTCTCTCTCTCTCTCTCTCTCTCTCTCTCTCTCTCTCTCTCTCTCTCTCTCTCTCTCTCTCTCTCTCTCTCTCTCTCTCTGTGGTATTACGAACTCCCATGATGTTGTTGGTGATGCTAAAACGTTTCTTGAAGAGAGTCTTCAACACCACCACAAAGATATGGATACTGCATGGCGACCTAAGAAAGACCTAGGCACTCTTGTCATACGCTTTGCATCTACAACTGGCCTTCATGAAGTGCTCGGGAAGAGATCTACACTGCGGGGCACTACGACATACCTGGATGAAGACCTTTCATTCAGGTTCAAGAACGGAAAAAGGCAAAACAGGAAGCTATAACGAATGGAAAACGGCTGATCTATAGGGATGATATCATTCGTTTTGTAGATATTAAACATGTTGCTACTAATGAGATATATGAGATGGTTCGGAGTTAGTGTGAGAGTTAGAGCACTGAAAAGATGCCAGTTGAATCTGTAAATGGTCTTCGTACCATATAATCCTGGACACTATCCTCTTCTTAGTTAGTTTGTTTTTCAGTTATGTTGTTTGACGGCACTGCTCCGTCTTGGTTCCACTTTACCTGTTGTACTTGTTCGTCTTATACGCCTTTTGGCATGGAAAAGACATTAATAAAGCTTCTTCTTCTTCTTCTTTTCTCTCTCTCTCTCTCTCTCTCTCTCTCTCTCTCTCTCTCTCTCTCTCTCTCCCCAACTTGATACTTGATTTGATAGCTATATCAAGGCCATTTCCATTGCAATCTAGATCCAAGATGCATTGCCTTCATAACCTTCGAGAATCAAAAACCAAAAGACAACATTGTTAGCACCTTAACAATTGTAAGCGCAGCTGATATAGGATCTTTTATACCCATGACAGTCCAGATTAATGAGTTATCTGAGCCAGCAGGAATAATGCCTATAGGAACAGCAAATGCTTCCTGTGTATTTTCTCTGTTAAGTAGACCGTTAAGCACCTGCAAAAGCCAATTTCTTTGGTTAATAGAAAAGTACATAATCAAGAACGTTCTTCCTGCACATCAAAGAGATGTTTGAAATTGCATACAATCATCAGAAAAACACTTGAACACACAAAAAAGGTAAATTTTTCAACATTGCATCGATTGTTGAACATTGTACATCTTTCATCATCAAAAACTCTTATAGATAAACATTAAAAAAGACATTGATCTGGACCGATAGCTATACATAAACAAATTTCTTAATCTAACTTAGTATTTGAAGCCAATTCACAATCAATAAGCTAATGCAGTATTGACAAGTCTAACTGTTACGTCCACATCCTAAAACAATTCTCATTTTGGTCGTATTTGGAACATTATTTCGGTTGCATGGACTGCCAGGTGACATTATTAGTGATAGAGATCATAAGTTCACAGGTCACAGTGGCAACTGTGCATGTGGAGAGGAGTGCATGGCCTCCTGGAGGCTGGGCGCTGGTCCTATATGGTGGCCTGTGAATGTAGAGCCAGGTACAGGATTGTGGGTGGAGATCCAGAGTCACTCTTCTTCGGTGTGGGTTCTTCTTCCATTGATCCTAATATTGGTATCAGAGCGTGGATCCTGGCTCGTGGGTGGGATCATCGCATTTTTCTTACTACTCCCTCAACGATCTCTCTCCTCCAGTGCTACTGCTCCCTCAACGATCTCTCTCCTCCAGCGCTACTACTCCCTCACCGATTTTCTTCCTCCATCGCTTTCTGATGGTCCTTCTTGCTTTCTATCTGATTTTGGACAGGAGAGAAACTCCAGGGGTGGGCGCTCAAATCATAGCAGCATCTGTGTAAAAGGAAATCAGAAATCAGAAATCAGAATTCAACAAACCCTGATTTCTGGAGGGCGCTAGGACCTGATTTTTGGGAGAAGATAGTACACAATCCAAACGTGGTTAGTTTTGGATCAGATTTGGAGGATAAGGTCTACACACTACTCGCCGAAGGAAGCAACAGATTTCACCCTGAAATCTGTTGTACTTTTCTAGATACTCACATTTCAAATCAAAATCTTGATTTTCTGGCCAGAATTGACCTTTTGAAGTTGAAGACACTACAGTTTCAAACGGTGGCAGATTTTTCAAAAGTTGGAATTGGGAAAGCTAACATACAGAGGGGCGCTCCAAGAGAAACAAATCTCACAGCAGTGGGTGGTCAGAAACGGTTTGGGTGATCATCCGAAGTTTGGCCAATATTCCTGATTTATTCAGAAAAAAGTCGGAAATTGCCTAATCACAGTTGCATGCTGAGACCGCCCAATCACTTGCATTTCCAAACCAGAGAAGCTTTCTCTCTCTTGTTTTTGTTTTGCATGTCAGTGCATGAAGCTTTACACTCCTTGCATGTGCTAGTAAGTCAATTTTTGGACAATTAAACACTGTTATCTCTGTTCTATTATGCATGCTTAATTTTGTAGACATGAGTCATACTCCTGTAGACGAACTTGAAGATATAGTCATGTCTAGTCTGCCTCGTGGAACTTCTCCTGTAGAAAAGAGCCAATCAGTTCCTCTTTTACCGCCTACTCAAGAACCCTCTCAAAATCCCTCCTTGCAGGATGACATGCTGGATGTGGACATGAATGAGGGAGATGAAAATGAAGAAATACCATTAAATACTTTTGAGTTTAGGCAGTGGGTAGTATCTCAAAAATATTTAATGGTATTTCTTCATTTTCATCTCCCTCATTCATGTCCACATCCAGCATGTCATCCTGCAAGGAGGGATTTTGAGAGGGTTCTTGAGTAGGCGGTAAAAGAGGAACTGACTAGCTCTTTTCTACAGGAGAAGTTCCACGAGGCAGACTAGACATGACTATATCTTCAAGTTCGTCTACAGGAGTATGACTCATGTCTACAAAATTAAGCATGCATAATAGAACAGAGATAACAGTGTTTAATTGCCCAAAAATTGACTTACTAGCACATGCAAGGAGTGTAAAGCTTCATGCACTGACATGCAAAACAAAAACAAGAGAGAGAAAGCTTCTCTGGTTTGGAAATGCAAGTGATTGGGCGGTCTCAGCATGCAACTGTGATTAGGCAATTTCCGACTTTTTTCTGAATAAATCAGGAATATTGGCCAAACTTCGGATGATCACCCAAACTGTTTCTGACCACCAACTGCTGTGAGATTTGTTTCTCTTGGAGCGCCAAGTATGTTAGCTTTCCCAATTCCAACTTTTGAAAAATCTTGTTTACTGAAGGATCTGAACCTGCACATAGCACTATTTAAATCGACTCTAGGTGGAGTGTGTCCTCCCCTAGATATATACCTTGTTGCAAGGGCCTGTCGATCATATGCATGTCTTGTCAGACGAAGAAAATAGAAGCTAACCATTTATTTTGTGTTGAGATCTGTGTCTATCCCATCTTTCCTCACTATACCATCTTTCCCACTGGATGTGTCTATCTTCCTAGAATCCTCGTCTTCATACATCTTTGGATTCATCAAAGATAACATCACGGCTTATATGGATTGTGTTTCCACTGAATCAAAACATCTATAGCCCTTCACACGATCATCATATCCTAGGAATATGCATTTGATAGATTTTACATCAAGTTTACGTCTTTCTTCCTTAGGAATGTGTACAAAGACCTTACATCCAAAGATTTGCATGTCTACGTGCACAAACGTTGTAGTATAATCATCCAGCCTGTCAGAGGATGACTGCAGGGTCTCGACACTTTGTTGTTTACGAATAAGCACTTGCCAATGGAACAATAAACTCCGTTACGAAGCAAGCCATGGTGAACAAAGTCAGATTTGCAACGTAGCACAGTTGCTCAGTTTTCAAGATCCTAAGGCTGTAACCGAATTTAAGGAAACTAATCTACTTGCAAAACCAGAACTACTCTAAATATGATTGAAAAGCATAGACAAGAAACAAGAAACTAATCTACAGCATGTTATAAGTCCAAGAATCAAGAAACCAACCAGCCTTTTGATTCTTGGACATCCCAAGAACATCAAGAACTGGATTGTACAAAGATATGCAAGAATCACACCACAGATCCAGCCTATTTAGTTTACTTGAATGCTGGCTCCTACATTAATCCACAAGAAAACAAGAAATCTAATCCACAACTAAGAAAGCAAGAAAACTAATCCACTCTAAATCCACAACCACACACAATATGAATGGAAGGGCATGATCATAGGGACATCACTCAAGAAAACCATCATGATCAAGGACCTTAGTGTAGCATCAAACTCATGGAAAATCTTCTTATTAAGCATGGAGTAGATACAATGCAAAAAGCTCATCTTCACAAAGAGGGAGTCTCTTAAATAAGCAAGAGAGCTCCTTAGGTGGCATCCTAGTGGAATTTCCACATTTCACAAATTACAAGTGGAATATTGCTCTCCACTAGAGGTCACCATCAAAAGGTGGCTCACTCTACTTTCTTTAAGAGGGGCCTACTTGCATTTATTACATTTGCTTTGAAATACTAGTTCCTACATGGTCATTCCATCTTCCGGGATTCACCATGAGGCTTACACAGTTCTTGCATGTCTTTCCTAGCTAGTATTTCTCGGCTCTCATACTCGGCTCTCAGTCTTCATTAGTCTCGTCTTCTCAGAGACCTCGGTCTAAGGTGAGAGGTGCTCTTGAGTTGCTCTGTCCGAGTATCTTGGGGATTCATAAGAATCAGCCAACAAATCTGCCACCGTTTGAAATTGTAGTGTCTTCAACTTCAGAAGGTCAATTCTGGCCAGAAAATCAAGATTTTGATTTGAAATGTGAGTATCTAGAAAAGTACAACAGATTTCAGGGTGAAATCTGTTGCATCCTTCAGCGAGTAGTGTGTAGACCTTATCCTCCAAATCTGATCCAAAACTAACCACGTTTGGATTGTGTACTATCTGCTCCCAAAAACCAGGTCCTAGCGCCCTCCAGAAATCAGAGTTTGTTGAATTCTGATTTCTGATTTCTGATTTCCTTTTACACAGATGCTGCTATGATTTGAGCACCCACCCCTGGAGTTTCTCTCCTGTCCAAAATCAGATAGAAAGCAAGAAGGACCATCAGAAAGCGATGGAGGAAGAAGATCGCTGAGGGAGTAGTAGCGCTGGAGGAGAGATATCGTTGAGGGAGCAATAGCGTTGGAGGAGAGAGATCGTTGAGGGAGTAGTAAGAAAAATGTGATGATCCCACCCACGGGCCAGGATCCACGCTCTGATACCAATATAAGGATCAATGGAAGAAGAACCCACACCGAAGAAGAGTGACTCTGGATCTCCACTCACAATCCTGTACCTGGCTCTACATTCACATGCCACCATATAAGACCAGTGCCCAGCCTCCAGGAGGCCATGCACTCCTCTCACATGCACAGTTGCCACTGTGTATGTGGATGTCCCTCATGCAAACTGAGCATGTGGCACACAGGCCCTACCTAACTTGAGGGACCCACCCTTAGCATCTAAGGGTGCCCTCCACTTAGTGGCACTCCCTATGAATATAGACCAAGCCCTCTAGATCCTAGTCCCTAAGGGTTATTATCCCGAACTACGGGCTGAGTGTCACCCCGCCGGGACCCCCTAGGGTCTAACAGGTCACTAGTATCCCTGTCTTTGCCAATGGCCATAACATCACTTCTGGTCAGCAGTATTCCATAAACTGGAAACTTCTCTTAGTTTTTGTTCTGAACATCTTGAATCACATGGCCAGACGGAAAGGACTAATCAAACTATGGAAAATATGGTGAGGACATATGTTTCTCACAAGCAATCTCATTGAGACGATTACATTCCTCTGATTGAGTTTGCAAAAAAATAGTAGAAAGCATTCTGCTACAGGTTACACTCCTACAGCCTAAATCTCCTGTTAATGTGGAGACGAAATCTATTAAGATCCAGAAAGTTGCAGATTTCCTACATGATATGCAAGAAATGTTGCAAGTGGCTAAGGATAGTATCCGTAGTGCCCAGGATAGAGCTAAGCACTATGCACAACAACATTTCTTGCATATTATGCAGGAAATCTACTGCTGCTTTAATTAACCTTGAGGCCTTTGAGGACCCCTGAAATGAGAGCCCTAGGCTGGAAACCATACCTCAGAGAAAGTCGACTAAAACCCGTCGTTGAGTGCTTTGCGCTGTTATACGCAAACTCAATCATTGGAAGGTACCTTTCCCAATCCGACTGTCTTCTGGAAACATATGCCCGAAGCATATCTTCCATAGACTGGTTCGTCCTCTCTGTCTGACCGTCCGATTCAGGATGATCTGATGACCCAAAATTAAAGTGGTCTCTAATTTCTCAAAGGCCGCTTGCCAGAATTTGCCAGTGAACTTTGGATCTCGATCACTAACAATGTCATTCGGCAAACCAAACAACCTGAACAACTTTTCAACGAAAAGCTGAGCAAGTTCAGAAGCTTTGACAGTTTGCTTGGTTGGTATGAACTGCGCCATTTTACTTAACCTGTCAACTATTACCCAAATGGCATCATTTTGCTTCCCCATCCGAGGTAGCCCAACCACAAAGTCCATGGAAATGCTTTCCCACTTTCTTTCGGGAATTTCCAAGGGCATTAACAAACCAGCTGCCTTAAGTCTTTCAGCTTTATTAACTTGGCATTGTGCACACTTGCGAACATATGCCTCCACTTGACTTTTTTAGTTTGGCCAATAAAAGTTCCTTTTTACTAAGTCAAGCGTCCTTTGAGTGCCAGGGTGCCCTGCACATGGGCTGTCATGACATTCATGCAGGATTTGGGCCCTTATATCATCATTTTCTGGCACGCAAACTTTTCCATTCCGGAAAAGTAACCCATTCCTAATGAAATAGTCTCTCTGTATCTTGTCCTGAGGAGAAATCTTGGAATCCTGCATTCCAAGCTCATCCCTAGATCTAGAAGAACCTGCCAGGACATCTAGCCAAATAGGACCGAGGTACTTATCGGTCTTACACAAATCTCTTAAGGAGAGATACAACTCAAATTGGATCTCAGAAAAGCTTAACTGATTAACCTCTCCAATCCGGCTTAAGGCATCCACAACACTATTAGAAGTACCCTTTCGGTACTCAATGTCATAATGAAATTCTTGGAGCATCTCTGACCATCTGGCCTTACGATCCCTAAGGTCAACCGCATCGTTAATATACTTTAACGCTTGATGGTCAATAACTATAGTAACTGGGAGCCATATAAATACTTTCAGGGCATGAATAACAACAAAAAGTTCTTTGTCATAGGTGGAATACCGCCTTCGAGCAGGATCCAACTTCTTGCTTTCAAAAGCTACCGGTCTACCATCCTGATATAGGACTGCGCCTATAGCATAGTCATTGGCATCCGTTTCAATTACATAAGGCTTGTTAGGATCCACTATGTGTAGAATAGGTGCTGTAGTTACACAGTATTTGAGGTTCTCAAAACTCTGATTCAACTCTTCAATCCAAGTAACCGGAGGACTGAACTTACTATGCCATCTAACTCTTTTAGCCCCTCTGAGGACATTCGTCAAGGCTAATGCAATTAATGCATAGTTCAAGATAAATCTATGAAAAAACCCCGTAAAGCCCAAAAAGGACTTAACCTCTCGGATGGTTTTAGGGATAGCCCATTCACGTACTTGTCGGACTTTATTTGGGTCAATTTCCAACCCATGGTCCGAAATAATGTGACCAAGGTATAACAACCTTTTCTGGAAGAACACACATTTGGACTCCTTGGCAAAAAGCTTCTCCTGTCTAAGTAACTTTAAGACAGTCCTGAGATGCTCCTCATGCTCCTCCAAGGTCTTACTGTAGATGAGAATATCATCCAAGTAGACTACTACGAACTTTCTCAGATATGGACGAAGAAGATCGTTCATCATCTGCTGGAAGGTGGCTGGAGCATTTGCCAAGCCAAATGGTAAAACCAGAAACTCATAATGGCCGTACCTAGTTCTAAACCCGGTTTTCAACATCCTCAGTCTTTATGCAAATCTGATGATACCCTAATCTCAAATCGATTTTGGTGAAGTACTTTGCACCATGCAATCGATCAACCAGTTCATCCATTCGCGGCAAAGGATAATGGTTTTTAATCGTTAACTTATTGAACTCTTTAAAGTCCACACAAAGACGAGTGCCTCCGTCTTTTTTATCAACAAGGAGCACAGGTGCCCCCCAGGGAGATTTACTAGGCCTTACATGGCCCATCTTTAGGTAATTTTGCGGTTGCCCATAAACCTCATCCTCTTCAGTAGTACTCATCCTATAGGGGTACAGTGATATAGGTGAACTACCAGGAATCAATTTAATACCATGGTCAACACCCCTAGAGGGGGGGAGACCCTCAGGAAGCTGCTCAGGAAACACCGTTAAATTCTTGCCTAAGTTTCCTAAAGATTTCACCTTCTGGTGAGTTTTCTTGCTTTAGGTTTTTAGACATTAGTTCCATTTGGAGATTGTAAAATTGCAAACTACGTTCTTCATGGTAAGTAAAATCTTTTAACCAACATAAATAAGAACTGCAATCAACAACATCCATACATTTAATTGTTTCCAAAGCAGAAAGCATATACAGAGTAGAAATTAATTCTATGAGTGAGCCGTTATGCAAGAACGACAAACTGTGAGTTACATAGTTCTTCTTCATAGACTCGTTCCTCTCATAGAACCACTCCTTTCCAAGTATTACATCTACCCTATCTAGATTCATAATGTGAAAGTCTAATTTATCCTTATAGGCTTGAATCTCTATTGGTAGACGTGGGACTATCCGGTCCCATACTTGGCTTTCTGCTCCAGTTGCCAGCTTCATTGTGTATCGGTGGTCACTCTGCCTTGTTTCCACCTTTAGCTTCTGCAACAAATTAGCGTTAATAAAATTCTGTGTGGAACCATTGTCAAATAAAACAATTATGGCTTGGCCACCCACAAACCCCTTCATCCAAATGAGGTCATGAGGGCCAAAAGAAGTGGTATTAAAACAACAATGCTCGCACATAGAATTACCAGCAAAGGAAAGATCTACACTAGATATGCTAGAGTTACCTAGCATCTTAAAAGATGCCCCTTTAGCTTTCCGTTTCTTTGGACATTCCTTCGCGACATGACCTGGTTCCATGCAGTTGAAGCATAGATTGTCGCTTCTGGCTTTCATAAAGGTTTCCTGGTCCAAGGTAGATCTTTTCTTCGACTTACTTGAACCTAAAGCCCCATCCTTTGCCTTATCTTTCGATTTCTTTGGAAAGAAAGGCTTCTTACCCTTTACGTCGGGCAAGACTCCAGTCTCAGGCTTGGCCATCATACGAGTATCATCGTAGATTCTGGCGAAGCGAACCGCATCTTCGAGGGTAAGAGGCTGGCTCCTCCTAACCTCTAGCTGATAGTCTCTTGGCAACCCAAGTATAAAATGCAACTTTACCAGCAAAGGATCTATTCTAGTTGCAAAACGAGAATAGACCTCCTGAAAATCTTGTAAATATTGATCCAGGGGCCGGTTCCCCATATGGATCGTTGCATATGGACGATAAAATTCAAAATCATCAAGAATAGGAAGGAAGGCCACCTTAAAGGCCTTACAGAAATCCTCCCAATTCCTAGGAACTTCAAGCTTACCCCTTATATCTTGCCACCAGGTAAATGCTTTACCTCGCAGGTACATGACGGCGAGATTGATCTTGTTATCCTCGAATGAATCGTGCATGGAAAAGTGCGAATTCCATCGATCCAACCACTGCAAGACCGCCTCCGGGGTTCTATCCTTCTTTTCCCCAACAAAAACTTCAGGAGTGAACAAGGGTTGATGCACCAATTGCCTTACCTGCGTCAATTCCTTGAGATTCTGCTGATCCCGACTGTGCCTAGCTTGCATATCTACAATCTGTTGCTGTAGATTGTTAATTGCCAGCATCAAAGCATCAGGGTAAGACAGAGGTAGATATTGTAGCCTCTTTAGCAGGGGACATAGGCTGTGTGGTAAGAGTAGGCTCCATTTTTACAAGAAGAAGAGAGGTGAATCAAGAAAGAGATGATAGAAGAGAATCAAAAGTTGCTCAAGGAAAGTAGATACAAGGCTACTCTTGCTGTCTCTTCACAAACCAAATGGTATTGTCCATGGCTGCCAAGAGGAATAAGGGAGAGCAAAGAGAAGGATGCACCACCACCTCCACCTCTTTTCACAAAAAACAGATGCATAGGAGAGGTATGCCTCCCTCTCCATGCTATCCTACTACCTGCCAAGTGGCCTTGCCTTGCCACCTAGCCTCCACCTCAGCCTTCTGGCCAGCTCCTAGCAACTTGCCAGGTGGCCTACAGGCCCCTCCCCCCTTCTCTTTTTTCTTTCTCCATGCCAAACTGTCCATCGCTGTCAGACAGGGACAGGAGGAGGAAAAACGTGTTAATTTTTTAGGGAGGGCCCCCAATCTTCCAACCAAAGATCAGAAGGGACTCGCAACAGTAGGGCGCTGCACTCTGCCACCTGTCCTGGCCAAAATAATGCCACGTGGCAGATTTCCAAACTGTTTTTTGAAAACCCTCGCTGGTCAGGCAGCAATGAAAAATTTCAAGGTTTTTTTGTATGCTAAGGAGGGCCCATCGCAATCAGATTAGCACATAAATCTGAGAGGAATAGCTATAGGAAGGACCGCCACCTGTCCTTTCCTGGACAGTGCCATGTGGCAGGTCCTCTTTGGGCCCCTTACTATTTTTTTTAAAACTTTTCTTTCAATTACATAAAAAACAGCGGAAAGACAAAACCCTGAAAAATGCATTTCAAATCCGTTTTGAAATCCGTCAAAAGCAACGTAAATTACAAGAAAACCACTACGGATCAACACACCTGCTTTCAGCATGCAGTGGCTCTGATACCATATGTTACAATCCCTACTTACTGCAAACCTCCAGGTGCTAGACTTTACTTGGACCCACGAGTTATTAGTAGACCAAAATTGGGTCCAACTTAGCTAAAACTAACTTAACATGGTCTATATAATAAACCTAACCCATGGTTACACAAGTCTTGACCTTTTGAGTCAAAGTAACCTATGGGAAACTAACATTATCATTTATTATTTCTAACACCCTCCTTAAATGATAATTTAAAAAAACATAACATGACATGAAGTATAATGGAAAAATTTTGCAATTCATCAATGGTTCCCACATGATTCCATAAATCTTCTTACCACAAGAAACATAAAGAAGAGTATGATACTCTTTTACCATCACATCCTCCTGAATCTTACTATCAATGATCTGCTCACCAACACTAGGTAGGGCAACACCGTCATCACAAGAAGTAAGCATCAAAACAGGTAAATCAGCATAAGGTACTGATTTTGGTGAGGCATGTGTGTTTCCTCCAAGGTAAAAAGATGCTTTGCTATCCTGCAAAGACTCGGCCAGCCAACAAGAGGCTGTAGCAGGCTATCCAACAGCCACAATATCACCAACACTTTGCTATCCAAAGTGTTCCAAATGTGGACTTTGTTGTCCAAAAACCTTCCGCAGGCCGTTCCCAATGCATAATAAGATGCTCACGATGTAACATAGGCTGAAAATGATCAATAAACCATGGCTGAATCGGCTGTACACCATCTTCAAAAAAAAAACCAGCAGCTTGCCACTTTGAACACCCAAAAAATCCAGCAACACGCCACTTTGAGCCAATGTACTAATTGACATAATTTTTTCCCCTCCTACATTAGTACAAAATGGCTTCAAAGAATGCTTGATTTCAGCCTTTTCCAAAACATTAACTTGAGAAGCTTGCTCATAAAGTTCTTCACTAATGCATCCATCGTTTGCAACAAATGGCTCAAGAGAAGAAGAATGCTCTACCATACCAACATTCCGATGCAAACTTGTACTTGTAGAAAGACAATGATCAAACTTTGCATGCCTTTGCTCTTCTACCTTCAAAGAGGATGAAGTAGAGAGGAGAAAGCATGATGATGAATCCTTTATTCGGTATATCTTTCAAAGTGTTTCCCAAGCACTTTTAGAGGTCTTGCAAAATCTCAAATGATATAAGATAGATCTTGTTACCGATAAAATCTTGATCATCACGTTGATGCCAAACCTCAGCTTGCAACTCCATGAAGAATAGTTGGTGTCATCCAACATATCTTCGCCCGAACAAGTACGAATTGCTCCCAAATCTCTTGCCATAAGAACCAGCCAAGAAGATAAACTTTTTCAAACCCTAAATGTGCCCTAAAAGACACAAAAACGAGCAAGTATCAAATCTGAAAAATCAGCACCGGAATCTGTCGAAACCACACATTAGATGGATGCAGGAACTCGCCCTCCTACAAGCCTTGTGTCCTGAAAATTTCAGCTTGAAATTGCATTACAAACTCAAAAACCAGCAAGCAAAGAATTAGGTTAGCCTCCAACAAAGCTTTTCCCGGAACCCTTCTTTCTTGCCAAAAAGTGTGAACAATACACACACGTATAGGGCTGTTGCAACACCCTACAAATGGTAATATGTTGTCCAATTTTCAGCCTCGGAATGTGATCGGATCATCACAAAAAAATTAGCACCTTCTTCCACACCTGGAAACAAGCAAAAAGAAGCGGATCTTCACTTTGTAAAATTAGCAAGGGTGCTGATTTTTCAGCCAAATCAGAAGAATAGAAATTGCTTGTAGATGGGCGCCCTCCTGCAAAGGAGCAAATCTGAAAAATAGGGCAGCAGCAGACCAACAGAAGTAGGATAAACCTACACGGATGTGGGTGACCTAAAAGAAGCCCCGAAGAAGATAATTAATGGCGCCTTCCAGCAACCTGAAAAATCAGCAAACAACAACCTGATTTTTGGGCGCCCAAAATCATGTTATCTTCTTTGATGTGTGGCGCCCTCCTGCAAAACGGAAAAGAGTCAAAAACGGATCTTCACTCCAAAAAATCAGCAAAGGTCTGAATTTTTGTGATCCCTAAGTGAAGACGATCTCTTTTGGTAGGGCGCCCTAAATCAAGCATAGAAGATCCATGGCTCTGATAACATGTAGGAAATCAAAGTGCCAAGATCCTTCTAACATTCAATCTCCATATACAAGAAGAAGAGGAGGGAGAGGGCTAGGCGCCCTCAAGGAGAGAGAAAGTACTAGCAATGCTTGAAAGGGAATGAATTACAAATGAATAATGAGTACATATAAATAGGCCTTCCAAGGGCCTAGACTCTTCCAAACCCTAAGTTCTAGAACCTACTAATTATAGGGCAGCCCCAAAAGTCAAGATAGGGCCCCTTAACATAATTAGACTTTACTTGGACCCACGAGTTATTACTAGACCAAAATTGGGTCCAGCTTAGCTAAAACTAACTTAACATGGTCTAAATAATAAACCTAACCCATGGTTACACAAGTCTTGACCTTTTGGGTCAAAGTAACCTATGGGAAACTAACATTATCATTTATTATTTCTAACATGGCAACCATGCAGGTTCACGAGTCACCGGTCAAGTCTATAGGTCCAGTCATCGTCCAGTCTCAAGTCTGGGTTTGGTTCCCAAGGGAGTTGGGTCCCTAACATTTCCCTTACACTGACATCCCCAATAAAGTGAGTGATGAAACTTGTTACCTCTCCAAAATCTCTCTTAGCACTAACGCCAAAAGCCAACAATTTTAACCAAGGATCATGTTCCCACTTTATATCATCAATAGTTTTTTCCAATCAAATTTACGCATCTACTTCACGGTCGATCATGCATCTTTCTAGATAGATATTCAACATATAACTTCATTACAAATGCAAAACCTACAGTTTCTACATAGATATTGTTGACCTCCAATGTAGTTTTCATCCAAACGTTCACCAACCTAACCATTTTTTCAAAAAAATTGAGCATAGCCAGAATAAATTCTATTGTTTGTAAGGGAGAGGCCAAAAGATAACAAAAAGCATAAATTATGAGCATACCATCTCATAGTTGCACATTTCATTCTGGAACGTGATCCAAGAAATAAAATTGGGGTTTTCCGAAACGCAAATGTTTTTGTTTTTTTTTTGGGGGGGGGGGTGGATATCAGATTAAGGGTGTTTTCAAGAGCAATTCACTTATCTAGTTTGCTCGGACTTCCAAGAGGAGTGCGGTCCAATTTGGGCCATTAAATGATTCTTTATCGAACATCTCTATTTTTGTATCATGTGAGATGAAATCACACAGATCCATATTGAATGACAGCAAACCGACAACAATTATAAAGCATAAGCACCCATCTCAAAAGCATGAGCATCCCTTCAAACGGTCATGTGCGTGTGAGTTCTCTGTGTCGGGAGTCTCTAATCTTCTTTCATATGCCATCTGTAACAGAGTCTATTGTTGTTTCAACTCCAACCTTGGATTGTAATCATTCCATCATGTCCACCATCCAATTAGGGTTAGTTAGTATTAAACTATCCAAAAAAAAAAATTGGCTATTAGTCTTTTTACCACCAACAATGAAAAAAAAAAAAAATTGCGATTCGGATCGCGAATAGCCGACGTTTCCAAACACACGTTCCGAAACGTCCTTGCAAGGGATCGCGATCCACTGCAACTTTGGTCACCGGGTATACTTTAAGTCCCAACTACACTATAAAGTAAAAGATGTGTGCCAAGAGTACATCAATGATTGGTAGTTAAGTCTCTTAGGATGCATCCTCCATTAAAAAGTAAATATTCTAAATACAATCTCCACCTAGAGAGTAGATATCACAAACTTGGGTGACAAAATTTTGTGTAGAACCAAAAACTTGCTACAAATCATCCTCGACAACACGGATATCTAAAGCATAGATACTAGGGAACAGGAACGGAACTCGAACAAGAACATCCATGAGTAAAACGAGAACATAAATAAAATGCCCCACATCATCATGGTAAATACACATAAGAACCTAAAATTCTTCATAAAGATTTGAATTAGGAATCACAAATTGTATAAATAATAATTGATGAATCTCAATTTGTCTCCATTACGCTCAATTCTCTTCCTATGACTTATCTTCCTTTCATATCATCCTTGAGCATTTCTCTAAGAGGATCAAAAATATCTTTCGATGATCTTGTTGGACTACTTCTACAAGAAGAGCAAACTCGAATCAATTTTGCAGTTGAAGAGCCACAAGATCAAGCTTTTTCCTCAAAGGGAAAGTCAAAAGGTATTTCTTCTTCTACATCCTCTAAAGAAGGTGAAGATAACTTTTCAAAGTTCAAAAGGAAGATGATATGTTTCTATTGTCACAAAGAGGGACATACCATCAAATATTGTAGGAAAAGAATAGACAAAGCAAAGCGTGAGGCATCTATTGAAGATCATGAAGAACCTAATACGGCCACCTTAGCATCTTTGGAGCCACAAGTGGCGTAGCAAGCAAATCTTATTGATAAAGATTATGCTTTTATTGTTTCTAAGAAACCAAGTTTCGAGTGGTTCATGGATAGTGGAGCCACTAATCATGTGTCCTATCAACATGAAGTTTTCACAAGCTTGAAGGCAAATAATGATGGAAGCCAAGTTCAATGTGCAGGAGACACATCACATTTGATCAAAGGTATTGGTGATATTGCTCTTGTTTTGCCTAATGGAGATCAAAAGTATGTCAAGAATGTACTTTATGTTCCTAGCATCAAGAAAAATGTACTTTCTATTTTTCTAATCATCAAGCAAGGGTTGCTTGTTGAATTTAAGGAAGGAAGATGTTTTGTAAAAAGATCCTTCTAAATCTTTGATGCTTATTGCTACGGGCACTGCAAGAAATAATTTGTTTGTGTTGGACAGATATAAGAAGGAAGCTTCATCTTGTTTTCTAGCATCCACTTTGATGGCAGAAAAACAAAGGGATAAATTGTTTGAATATTCAAGCTTGCTGGAAAATGTTGATATGGCTGAGAAATCATATGATCAATCACCGCAAGTTGATGCATTTTATGGGAGCATTAGTGAAAAGGTTCATGAGCAAACTTTTCAGGATAATACTATGGAAAAAAACTGGAAAAATTGAACATTCTTTGAAGTCTATTGGTACGTCGAATCAAAGTGACAAGCTGCTGATTTTTCTATCAAAGATAATGGTCAGCAAAATCAGCTTTCTTCTTTTGATTGGGTGCTGGTTTTTTATGTTCAAACTGGTGGACAGCAGATTCAGTCTTGTTCTATTGTTCATTTTCAGCTTATTTTACATCTTACGCATCCTTTTATGCTTCGGGAACAGCCTGCGGAAGATTTTTGGACAGCAAGGTCCAATTTTGAAACACTTTGGACAGCCAAGAGGTGAAAATCATGTGGCTGTTGGGAGGTCAACTTTGCAGGGCAGCAAGGATGTTGGTTCACCTTTTTCATTGTCTCAAACTCATTCTTCAAGTGCCTTTGATGATCAAGAGTGGGGATGAGACTTGAAAAACTCTTTTACTACTACAAGCAGAAGTTTTTTGGCAGCATTAATCTTGGACAGCAAGTTACATCTTTTCTTTTTTGGTTACATAGGAGTTTTGGGCAGCATGCAACAATTTGCATTTTTGTTGCAATTTTTCATACTTCATGTCATGTTATGTTTTTACATTATCACTTAAGGAGGGTGTTAGAAATAATAAATGATAATGTTAGTTTCCCATAGGTTACTTTGACCCAAAAGGTTGAGACTTGTGTAACCATGGGGTAGGTTTATTATTTAGACCATGTTAAAATAGTTTTAGTTAAGTTGGACCCAATTTTGGTTTAGTGGTAACTCGTGGGTCCAAGTAAAGTCTAATTATGTTAAGGGACCCTATCTTGACTTTTGGGAGTGCCCTATAATTAGTAGTGGATTTTGGAAGGTTCTAGAACTTAGAGTTTGGAAGAGTCTAGGCCCTTGGAAGGCCTATTTATATGTACTCATTGTTCATTTGTAATTCATTCCCTTTCAAGCATTGCTACTACTTTCTCTCTCCTTGAGGGCACCTAACCCTCTCCCTCCTCTTCTTCTTCTTCTTCTTCTTGTATATGGAGATTGAATGTTAGAAGGATCTTGGCACTTTGATTTCCTACAGGCCTTGCTAGCCCTCAGCCTCAACTTGGATTGATGTAACAAAAACCATCTCCATCTGAAGTAGGGTATCCCTGGGTTTTAATAAGTAAATACCATTCATTCGGAAGGTAGTTGAGCCTCATTAATCACATATTGACCCCGAAGAGTACATATCCTATAATGCCCAAGGGAGCTTCCTAGCAGGAACCGTAGAAATCGGCACGAAACCCCAATCTGAGGCTGAGACTCAAAAAATCATAAACAGGTCCTCATTCTTATTTTTATGTATGAAAAAGTGTCTATAATAACAGTTTCAGCTCCTAACATGAGGCTTTCCATCATCGTTCAGGAGAGCAATTGAAAATGCAATGAAGTAAAATATGCTTAATTATCTCTTGTTACTACTCTTCATCAAATCATCATCAAGCTAAGCTGATCAACAAAGTCAGCACATAGAACCAGAGCTAAGTCTGCTCTGTGCGATGGTTAGATACCCTTACTTCAAAGGCCATCGAGGTTCTAGTTTTCATCAAAAGAGCATGCATGCTTAAGGTCATGGATATTCCTAATCAGCAAAAACCCCTAACATAGCAACATCAAAAATTTAACATGTACTTTTGTACCTCATTGATGATACCATCTCCTCCAACACATATGATACCTGAACATAAGAAGCAGCACCCACATTCTTATCAGCACGTATTTAGTTATTGATTATGTTTGCATGATGATCATAAGATTAAGAGCCATCTAATTAAAAAGACACAGCAAATTACAGTAGATAAAATAAAATTAGAATCTGTTTACCAAGTTTCCAAAACCTGTGGCTTTATGAGTACAATAAAAATTAAAGCATTCAGTCAAGATGTAGATTTTGCTTTCTTTGAACCGACCAAAAATGATTTTTAAACTTATGAGCTCACCATCTGGGCAAGTACTAAGATCAACTGTAGCAGCCAATTCTTGAGCATGGCGTGCATGTGTTGTTTCAACCACAGTCATCTTAAAACCTGCAAGCTGTCAAATTTCAACGAAGGGAATAGAACTTTATTAAGAAAGTGGAGCAGAGTTCTCTACTGTACAAGTCAAGCACAAAAGTACGCTGCACAGTAATTCCCAATCAAGTATCATGGACCTCCATTGCCAGCAAAGAATGCAAAAAGATAAACTTGCTCTAGAGCAAAGAAACAAAATAGTACAGGATCAGGATTTTACACCATCTACACAAAGCAACCTGGCCTCACAAAGTTAAAGAATGCAGATATGCCAAAAATTGCCACAATTCTGTAGATAACCAGCATACGCAAAAGAAACCATGCCAAAAAATTTCTTGTGAGTTGTTGCCAAAGATGCAGGCCGCGATCCGGAACGCGATCTGGAACGCGTTCCGGATCGTGATCCGGGATTTCCCATTAGGGTTTCCCGGAACGCAAATTGTTTTGTTTTTTTTTTTCAAATTTTTTTGCGATCCGGTACAGTTTCTGGTCCCGGATCGCTGGCGATCCGGATCGCACGATCCGGATCATTTTTCCAGCGGATCGCGATCCGCTGCAACTCAGGTTGTTGCATACAAAGATTCTGAGCAACTAAGCTTCTATCGTTTGACTTGGAATCTGATGAAAGACCCTTTTCCAGATCAGCATTACTAGATTTATATGCATGATAATACTACATTTTGGCCTGGAGTTGCTAAGTTTTAAACAATATATCAATGTTATGTGTAGGATAATACCAGACACAACAAAAGAGACATGCAATCTTCAACACTATGGAGTCCAAGCTCGTTGTCTTAGACCATCGATTTCATTGTGTTAGCTTGGACCAATTGCTATGATATTCCCTTTTCCACAATCGGCATTATTGAATTTATATGTGTGATAGTACTATATATGTTGGCCTGGAGTCACTAAGCTTTAACAGTATATCAATTTTATATCTAGGATAACACCAGACACAACAAAAGATACATGCAATCTTCAACATTATAGAGTCCACCAACCACAGCATCTTAGACCATTGACTTCATCGTGCATAGCTTGGACCAATTGCTATGACATTCCTGCTCACGTATCAGCACCCTGGAGTACGTTCAGATCAAATGCACAAACATATGTCCACATCAGCTTTAGTACATCTGTGCAACAATCAACGTACTGAGCTGCTTCACTACTCCAAAGGAGAAGGGCAGGGTAGCATGATGAAGGATAGCACTAAAGAGCACGCAATCAAATGAAGTATCTACTTCCTCGTGGAAAAAATAAGGAACATTTATATTTCGCTACTTCAGCTTGCTCAAAATAAAGTGTGAAATGATTAAGTGCAATGGGTTGAGGCCTTTTTCAAAGCATTGTACTTGCTCTTCGACAAAACACAATAGCGAGGTTGATTAAAACTTAACAGTACGCATCTTTTTCTTTGATGATATTCATTGTAAACTTGCTGCACTAAAAGGATGTGTGCAGAATATTCGGATTTTCATCAAAAATCAAAAGTATGTATACAAAATCTGGAGGCTCCATTTTCCCAATACCATCGAGTTAATCCAATGTCAAGAACAATAGTTTCATGAAACAGTCATGCAAAACTAAGGAAAATTTGTGCACATGCAGGCAGGGATAAAAACAACAAATGGCAGCTCCCCAAAATTGATTCTTGAATCTGTTCAATGCAAGCACTTTGGAAATAATGTGGGTAGCTAAAGTAGTGGAAAATATTAAACAGAAAAAAATGCAAGATAACACTCTATCCATCCATTGTTGCATTGAAGATGATTGGTAGTGGTGCAACCTCGGACCAGAACCATGTTCAAGCAACTCTTAAAGAGAAGGAGCACATATAGAACTGATCCATAAATGGCAAGAACTAGAGGACAAAAGTGGCAGATGACTCATGGTGCAAGTTACGTACTTTTAAAACTGGCTCAGCTTTGCCGTAAAAGACTTTGCGAGCACGACCACGACCAGACCGAGGATTCAAGATTACAAGGACAAGAGGCCGGGGCTTGCATTTCACTGCCGGTGCTGGAGATGATTCGGCACTCGCAACTGAGCCTTTCTTTTTTGAAGAAGAAAGAGGATGAGGGGAGAAATTAACAAAACACCCTTGCTCTGCAAATGCAGTGGCCCATCTTAGTACTTCCTCTGCATTGGGGGCCAGAAAATGCAAATCTGTCCTTCTCCTTCGAGCTTTGCCAAATGTACTTGGAACCCATCTTGTCTTTTGAAAAGCATAGGAGTGAACCGTAAATCGTCGACTTCCATCACTGTACGAAACCTGCAAAGCGACAATGAAAACTTATAAACAACTGATAAAGAACCTTTTGGCTAAGCTGTGCCTTGATTGATTCCTTGCACATCAAATAGTTGACTTATGATTTGAATAAAACTTATGCAGCTGCTAACTGCCTAATCAATGCAGAAAATCTTATTCATATTTGCTTGATGAGTAACTTGCAAACATTCTTTACTTGAGACTAACAATTAACCAGTCTCCTTACACAAAGAACAGCAGCTGGCCTTGTGGCTGCTCTGAAAAATGTATTCTAACCACTTCAGATTTTCTAGTATGCTAATAACTGGTAGTTAAGTGCTGAATGTACCAAAATTGCAAAAACAATAAGTTTGGTTATTTAAATTCCTAGTCAGGTTCTAGGCATCGATAACACTCGATTCAAACAGTAGAGTCCAATTGAAATACTCGTTGAGATTCAAAAATTCAATCAAAATTGACAAGTTTGAATCGAGCCAAGTATCAAAACATTGAATTTCATATAAAACATGACAATGATCATGTATTTTTCCTTATGTTTCCCATAAGGCCCTTCGGCATTAAGTAGCTCTCACAAATTCCCTATACCCTTGTAATCAACAACAATTGTAACTCTGATTCTAGAACTAGCTAGCAGAAAAGAAACCGATCAAGGGATGCTGCAGGCCAAGTTTCAAAAGACAGATGAGAGATGCAAAGGCAGTGCAAACACAACAATTATTGTCTGCATGCAAACATTTAGCACTATAACAACTAGTCAACATGACAAAGTTTCTTAAGCTCCTGCTGTATATGTACTTTGCATTTAAAGCCATCAACCACTTTGTAATATATCCTAACACCACAGTAGGGCAAACACTAACTGATCCACCCAACCTTGCCTACTCCCTGATATGGAGCAAGCCCCTCCTAGCCCAGTGTGAGGCCTGGTAGCATGCATACTGCCAAGTATCGGCCATGTGGCACTGACGTGGCCGACTGCAGGTCGGGACCCAACTAGGGGCCTTATCCTGCTGACAGGGTCCCTAGACTGTGTTAGGCCCGCCATGGCTATGGACCGTGCTGGGACACACTACTCACACTGTCTTGCCCTGTTGGTCGTGTACTCTGGACACGACCCTGACTGTGGTATCTGACCTTCTGTGTTCTCTAGGGTTCGGCACTGGTCACGTGCTCGTAACATTCCCTCCCCCTTAAAAACCGTCTTGGTCCTCTAAGACAAAGTCTAGAAAAATCTTGCGAAGGACATTGCCTCTTTCCCAAGTGGCATTCTCAACAGGCTGATCATTCCATTTGACCAAATATTCTCGGTATAGAGTATGACGAGTCTGCGTCTCTCTACTATCAAAAATCTCCTCTGGTTCATGTGGAGGTTGCTAAGAATCCAATGGGATAACTAGAACACTATCCCCCACCAGATTTTTTGATCTGGCTGAGGCTTTTTGTAACTGACTTACATGAAAGACTTGGAAAACCTTACTACTGTGTGGGAGTTCTAGTTCATAGGTGACCTCACCTAGTCTCCTACTAATGGTAAAGGGACCACAATACCTAGGAGACAACTTAGCACACACTCCTGATTTGAGGGTTTTAGAGTCAACTGGGACTCTCAAGTAGACTTTCTCACCAACAAAGAACTGCACATCCCGTCTGTGTGGATCTGCATAATGTCTGGCTCGATCCTGGGACTGCCTAATGCTACGCTTAGCATGTTCTATCATCTGGTTTAGGTCCTCTAAAAAGTTTCTGGCTGCTTCAACTTTTTCTTGTTTAAACCCTACAGCTGTGGGTGAGCGTGGCTGAAAACCGTACATCAACATAAATGGCCTGTATCCCGTAGCTGAATGTTTGGTACTGTTATAAGCAAACTCTAATATCAAGAGATACTCCTCCCAATTAATCTGCTTTTTGCTGACGTATGCACGAAGCATATCTCCAGCACCTGATTTACTCTTTCTGTTTGACCGTCCGTCTGTGGATGGTCGGTAGTACTCATATTAAGTTTAGTATGGAGATGATGGAATATTGCCCTCCAAAAATTTCCATTGAACTTACTGTCCCGGTCGCTGACGGAAGGTAGACCGTACAATTTAAATAGCCCATCTACAAACAACCTCGCTAACTCTGGAGCTCTAAGTCAACTGTGACCCATATAGCATCATTACCCTTTTGGGTTTTAGGCAGGCCTACTATAAAGTCCATTGAGATACTCTCCCATTTACCAACTGGTATATCTAAGGGTTGTAAAAACCCTCCTGCCTTTAAACGCTCTGCTTTATTTACTTGACATTTCTGGCAACTGGTTACATATTGCTAGACGTCCTTTTTCATACTGGGCCAGAAAAATTGCCTACGAAGAAGCTCATAGGTCTTTTGTATGCCTGGGTGCCCCACACTAGGATTGTCATGACACTCATATAGGACCTGCTGCCTATAATCCTCTGAATTGGGGACACATACTCTATCTCTATAGAGCAAGTACTCATCCTGAATGGAATATGGTTTCCATTTGAATCCTTGAGTCAACTGACCCTCAACCACTGAGGTTTGCTTGGGTGATACAGGCTCAGAATCCTCAACGTCATCTGACGTATACTCGGACTCATCATCATCCTCAACGGAAGCTGCCATATTCTTGGATGAACTGGCACCAACCCCCGGAACTGGTCATAGAGTCTGTTATTGTCTGCTCTAGACTGAGTTCCAGATAGTAGAGAAAAATGCATCATGCTGGCACTTCCCTCTCAAGGACTCGAGTAACTCGTTACGAATCTGAGTAAAACTCAGCTCGTTTATCATAGGCATTCTGCTAAGGGCATCTGCTACTGTATTGAATTTCCCCCGTCTATATCTGATAGACATATCAAACTCTTGCATCAACTTTGCCCAACGAGCTTTCCGACCTCTAAGCTTAGGTTGATTGCAAAGGTATCTGAGACTTTCATGGTCTGTCAGGACCTCAAAGTTGGCACCATACAAATAATGCCTCCAAGTCTTAAGGGCAGGCACTTTACCTAGTCTGAGCTGGCTCGAGTTGTTTACTCTCGAACGCAACTGGTCGTCCACTCTGAGTTAGTACAGGACCAATTGCAAAGTCGCTAGCATCTGTTTCGACCACAAATGGCTGATTGGGGTCGACGACTTTTAAAACCGGTGCTGTAGCTAAGGCTGTTTTGAGAGCATCAAAGCTCTCCTGCTGTGCGGACTCCCAAATGAACTCCTTTCCCTTCCCCTTAAGAAGATTTGTCATGGGAACTGCTATCTGAGCATATTCCTTGACAAATCGTCTGTAATATCCCGCCAAACCAAGAAAGATCTGAAGTTCTAAAATATTCTGAGGTCTCAGCCAACTGAGTATGGTCCCATCTGCCGAGATAATGTGACCCAAATAAGAACCTTCTTCGATGAAGAATTCATACTTGGATTCTTTAGCATAAAGCTTATGCTTTCTGAGCAGTCGAAACACCTTTTTGAGGTGTTTCAGATGCTCCTTCCTCGTTTTGCTGTAAATGAGGATGTCATCTAAAAATACGACTACAAAGGCTATATGAGTGAAGGGCGTTTCTGAGGAGCTTCACCTTTATTTTTATCTTCTTTCTTTCTTTTTAAAAGTTTCTTTTTAAGTTTAAAGTCTTTCTGAGAAGGCTGCTCAGAAAGGGACTGTTGTCTCGCCCTCTTCCTACCCACTGAATCATCATAGATTTGAGCATATCTGAGAGCTTGCTCAAGGGTAGTAAGTTAGTTTTCTCTGGACCTCTACTTTATATTCATCCTTGAGGCCACGGACAAATCCCCTGATTTTCTGATAATCATCCATATTTTTTAATTTTTAAAATTGCTTCTCGATACTGCGAGATATACTGGACTAGGGACTTGTCCATTATTGTTCTCTCCCAGGCTTCCCAGGCTCTATCAAGTTCATTTTCCGGTAGGAATTCTCTTAGGAAGGCTTCTTCAAAGGCCTTCCATGACCGGGGAGTCTGCCCAGTCTCCTGGAGATTTAACCACCACTTATAGGCCATGGGCCCTAGGGAAAGACTGGCCTCTGTAGCTTGCAAATGGTCAGGGGTCTGTTTAAGAGCATGAATGTTCTTCCATTTGTTGAGGAAGGTTTGTAGAATATCTGCATTTCTATCCTTCTCTTCCCCAATAAAAGTAGGAGGCTTTAAGTCTTTAAAGACACTAGGGTGAGACCGCATAGGCTCACCCGAAACTAATGGAAGTGGAGAAGGAGACAACTGAGAAGTGGAGGGAAGGCTTCCATTCGCGGAACTCAAAATCAAACCTTTGAGTTCAGCGAACGAGTCGTCCATACTGGACTTAAAATTGGCTAATGTAAACTTCAGTTCATCCACTTATGTTACCAAGTGGAGAAACTGCTCCTTGGTAACCAGTTCGTCGAGTTCTTCGGCAAATTGTTCCTGTTCTTCAACTTCCATTGGTTCTTTCCCTTTACTGAACCTCAAGGATTCCGTTTCTAATTCATCAATGCCTCTTGTCAGGGGTTGATCAGATCCCGGAGAAGTGGTCAGTTTCAAAGCTAGAAAAAGATTGCCTAACGGTTTCCTTTCAAAAAAAGTCAAAAGACTAATTTATAACTGTACAAAGAGGGAAAGAAGACTTAGCTGTTTCTGAGGATTGTACTTCCAAAGAAAATACGAAGAGGAACCCTCTCAGCTCTTTCACCCAAAATTTCAGACCTGCTGTCCCGGAAAATCCCAGTTTGTGGCTCCAAAATGGTACCAAAATTTCCGGTTTCTTGAGTAGAGTTGCTCGCTGATCTAATTGCAGACGTGGGGCTCCAAAAAAAGAGGCAAAGGACCCAAAAAAGTACAAAACTTTCTGAAGTGGATAGCTGCCTACCCTCGCTGATCTAACAGCATCTGAGTTGGTCCAAAAAAAACCAAGTTTGAAGCCAAAAAACTAATCCCAATTCTGGATTTTCGATGGCACCCTGCTCGCTGATCTGTGGCAAGAAAGTTTGATGCCCAAAGCTCTGAAAATCTTGAAAAACAGGAATGAATTTTGACTCCTTTCTCTTCCCTGTCCAGCGCTGGCCCTGCTACTACTTTTTGCCTTGAAATCCGCTCAGACCCACTCAGATTTCACTGGGAAATCAGAAGTAGGTCGCTGATTCCACAGCAATGGATCTGCTCGCTGCTTACTACTCTAATTCCGCTCTGAAATCCGAGAGAGATATCCGAAAAATCAGGGAGAAAAGCTAATCTATCAGCGCTGAAGCTGTACCAGAAAATTCTCCTCCAAACTACTGAAAATTCTAGCAAATTGAAGGATTTTAAAGCTGGTCCTACAGCGATTTTCCTCCTCTATTCCTTTCTGAGAATCTGAGAAATTATTTCCTATCTTCTGATAGCTTTCTGTACTGCTGCTACTTAGCTCCCAAAGATGGAGATGGCTTTAATACGAGTGTAATAGATCCTAACACCACAATAGGGCAAACACTAACTGATCCACCCAACCTTGCCTACTCCCTGATATGGAGCAAGCCCCTCCTAGCCCAGTGTGAGCCTTGGTAGCATGCATACTGCCAAGTGTCGGCCACATGGCACTGACGTGGCCGACTGCACGTCGGGACCCAACTGGGGGCCCTATCCTGCTGACAGGGTCCCTAGACTGTGTTAGGCCCGCCATGGCTATGGACCGTGCTGGGGCACACTACTCACACTGTCTTGCCATGTTGGTCGTGTACTCTGGACACGACCCTGACTGTGGTATCTGACCTTCTGTGCTCTCTAGGTCGGCACTGGTCACGTGCTCGTAATACACTTCAAATCATTTTTGAGATTTTAATAGGAAAGAAAAGAAAGCCTATTTACGCAAAACTATCTAACTCGTTGACACAATGTTCTGCACATGACTACATCCTCAAAACCATGAATAGGTTGTAAAAATAGCTCCGTAGAGATCGTAACTCTAATAAATGAGGGTTGCTATGCCACAGACTATCTCTCACTCTCCACTTTGAGGTTTTGATAGGTGAGAAAAGAAAGCTTATTTACTGCAAAAATTGTCTGACTTGTTGACACAATGTTCTGCACATGATTACATCCTCAACATTATAAAGCGGCTGCGAAACATAGCTCTGTAGAAATTGTAACTCCAATAAATTAGGGTTGCAATGACAGTACCGAAAATTGATAGAGATTATCTATCACTCTCCACTACACTCAGATGAAGATGAAGAATATCATTAAGAATACAGCTTACCTTCAAAATTCAATGTTATGAACTTCCCCGCAGTTAGACACATATTTGGTTATGAATCCCAAAACTTACAGATATCTTGATTTCCTGATCTAAATTTGAAAGTTGATCAGCTATATATCAGAATTTAGAAGATAAATAATTTTTATATTATCATGATGTTACATGAGCTTTCGGTCTCTCAAACTCCAATTGTTCATCTTGCAAAGGATCAATAAAATTATTTTTTTTATTTGTATAATGCCCCTTCTCATGTCCAAAAGAAGGAACTCCAAACTTGAGGTCAGTAAAAATGATGTCAACCAGTAGTCAACATTTCGGGGAGGATCAATGACTGTTGGATGATTATTATTAGTTGATTGTGTGGTCAAAATTAAGGATCATCGATACAGTATTTATATGCTGCTGTAAATACCAAAAGAGGGGCAGCCTGGGGAAGCATATATTTTAACTAATCAGAAAAAAGTACATCAGTGTGAACCTAAAGAACTAAAACAAGGGAAAGCCCTCTTAGCTAATGAGGGAGCTTGCTAACTCAAAGAAACCAATCACGACTACCATGCATTATTAACAGCACATCCATGATGATTGTCTAACTCAAATACCATCACAATCCATGACATACATGTCCTTCCTACTAACTGAGCAATAGTGCATGATCAAATAAATCCATTAGTGCTGCCTAGTCAGCGGTGCTTGGTACAGGCTATGAGTGTGCCCCAGATAGTTGATCATATAAGTCAGAAAAATACTGGAAACAATCCTAAGCAACGATCCAGCTTGCTAGTGATTACCACAAGAGGGCCAAAGTTATAATAAGCAATCGATCTGGTCAAGGAATTCCTAAGTATCTAGCCCGTAGTACCTAATAGCTATAGTACCTAAAGTCTATAGCTCAAGATACTAGCAGGACCTTGAGCTACTAATGTGACACTGAGCACATATGAGTGGTTAATCCTATAATAGATGTCTTGCATTCTCTGGCTCGTGAAAACTATAAAAAAGTTCGTAAACTCCAGGTAGCAATTGATGTGTCCCCTCCCCCCACTAAATAGAGGAACGTGTACATTTTTCCTCTCTCATATGAACAAAGTGATCTCTTCTTGGAATCTTGCTTGTGAGTTCGACGGTGACTTCGACCAATATCTTTTCAAAACCCAACAATACAAAACCTGCTTCACAACTTACCAAATAATACTTATGCAAAAGATGGATATACTCAGCAAAATTTAATGATTTCACAATGGCTAACGTTTCCAACCAGTTACTGACTGCAAAAAATTCATCAAGCAAAATCCTACATGAGACAACATTAAGAGTGAAATGTATATTATCTTTTGAAAATCGTAGCTTATCACAAAAAGATAAAATCATCTTCAATGTGTAGTATCTATTCTTTCAGCTTCCACTCGATGTGATAAGAAAAGGAAAAGGAAACGTCGCACAGCAAATGTGAAAAGGTTGAACACCAAATGAGGACAGCAAGTTCTTGGTCAAGCTGGATTGAGAAAATTTTGGGAAGAGTCAATCCAACTGGCACATTAAAACTCGGTCTTATAAATTTAAACTGAAAGCAAAAGACAAAAATTCTTACAGCAACCACGTCATCGAGCCGTAGGCAGTGCAAAGCCCAGATAAATGCCTTGCTCGTCAGCTTTGCATTTACTTCCACGCCAGGAAAATTTGCCTGAAGAGTAGTTCCTGGACGAGCAAGCATTCCTGTCATAACCAGATCTCCCAACAGATCAAAATCTTCCTCTCTGAAATCTATCTTGTGGTCCTTCCCATTTTGTACTTCCTTTTCAGCTGGGGCTGACCTCTTCACATTTTTAGAAAATTTTATGTTCCACCTGTTCTTGAAAGATAAAGCTGAAGGACTGATGTGGCATGGTTTGCCATCAGCTGAATGCCCATTCCTAGAAGGGACAGTTGGAGGCCGTTTATGATTATTCCGGGTCAACGCTCGAAATGGATTCACCTTTTCCCAAGGACCTGGCATCTCTCTCTCTCTCTCTCTCTCTCTCTCTCTCTCTCTGCTAAAGCTTTCTTCTTTCTTTCTTCTCTCTCTGTTGGATGAACCACAGAGCAAACCAGTTCAGCTGGTCTTTGATCTTATTAAAGACAACAATATCACTGCCTACCCAGACAAGCAACACGCATGGCTCTTGTCTGCACGTCACAAAGAGACATATGCTGTTTTGAGGATAGATTGTTGTTTGAGACAAAATTGTGGGCTCATAAGTTTCAAAAATAGTTGCCCGAACATTGATAGGCTCTCAGAAGGCAAAATTCTTGAACAGCTGGGATATTCAGATGGATAGTAAAACCAGACCATCTTCAAAAGATATGATGCTAAATGGAAAGCTGAGGATGCAGAAGCAGGCTGAGAGAATTGCCACAAAGCACCCCTTCTATAGAGAGAACTTATCATTATGTACAAAAGCATAAAGGGTGATTGCATCCTTCAAACAGGAACCAGTGAGCCTAGTTCCATGGGCTGTCTTTCTGTGTGCCCTCATGTGCCTAAACCTAAAACATTTTGATGATGCTCCCAACGTACAAAAGGTACAATTCCTGCAGCTAGCAGTATCAGACGTTGTACGAAAGTTCAGGGTAATGGTCTAATCCTTCCATGTACCTAATCAAGAGAAACTCAATTACCAATGGAAGGAACTAAAGTCTGCCAGCAGAACGAAAAAAGACTTCCTAAAAGAAAAGGTTCGATGACAACAAAGAGTAACTTCAACCTTATCGTTGCATCAATTAACCCCTGACAAGTGATAGCTTATCTTCTAGTAGTAGGGCCAATCATAATCATGGCTTATCAGCCAGATTAGAAATTCCTTCAAAACCCAACTAATGGAGTTCTCAGCACATGAATCAGCTACATGCCAAACTAATGCATCGACAACAAAAACTGAACATAAGATTGAACAGTAGCTTTGGACCCAGTGAAGAAAGACATATGATGGATTTGGCATAGGAAGGTGGACTAAGACTAGCATAAAACAAGTGAAAATCGGTAAAACAGCAACCTTGCACCACCTAGAAAATTAGATATAGACTTTTGAGTCAACCAAGAATCACAAACTAGCTCTGTCCCAAAAAACTGAGGGTTCATTTGAATAAGTCTTTCTAACAGCCCATAACTCTACACATTATTCTATTTTTGTACTTCACTCATTTAGCCCATATCTAGTGGACAGTAGCCTCATTGTATTTCTCTCAATAGCCATTCATCTCACTATCTCCACGTGCTTTCCATCCAAATACAGCAGAAAACCTGCCATACACAAAGAAACAAATTCACCTTTAGACAGATTGAAGTCAAATTGCTTCTATTAAAGTTTAAGCATAATCAGAGTAGAAGTATAGTGCTTAGAATGTATTATTAAAGCTACAAAACATAGCATCTAATCACCTGTTCACAAGTTTGGACATAAGCCCCCCGATTATGCCTACTGCTCTTACAAATCACTTCACAGTTCTAAATTAGAAGAACGGAAAATGCTATACCAGCCAGATATAAACCCTTCCAGTAAAAGTTCACACCAGTTTGTGACTAAAAAAATCAGAAAATGAAAACTAAACTGCGAGATACTAAGACCAAAGGCTCTAGAATATCATATTATTATTTTTATCTTGTATATTCATGTTACTTAGAGAATTGATCTCCAGACCTTCAGGGGAAGAAGGAGCCCTCAAGCAACAGTCTACATTTGATGGATAAGGTTCTAACGATTATTGGACTGGGTAAAGCTATTCTTTCTAAAGTAAAATAAAAGCACCTTGTTCGATTTTCTAAAACTGATATTTTATGATATTTAAGAAGCCTCACATTTTATTGAGAACATAATAATTGAGGTGGCCATCACTTAGAATCATGCCAGCTAGCACCAACTTCAGACTCCCCACTCTGTCTCCACTTGGTGGAGAAGAGATAATCCAAGTCTCTTGAGTGAAGGTCATGTATAACTGCTTGAGTAGGCCACGTCTTTGTCAATATATCTCTTTGATTAGAAAAAGAATTTCACATATAGACCTGGACAGGATTGGGTAAAGTGACAAGGGTATTAACACTAATATAATGAAGAGCCAGAAGGCAGATATTTGGTTTGTGTGAGAGATCCTCTAAATCTGAAGAGAGAGCAGCCTGAGAAGGTTGGGAGTGATGAAAATTGCGCGTTATTTTGGTTTTGAATCTTGATGTGGTGAAACCACAGGATTTGGAGACCTTGTGTTTAGAAAATTGTTGTGAATGAATGTGTTGTGGAGAAAAGCGCGTGCTACCAGCCAACCGGAGACTTTCCATGAAATAAGTTTGGATCCAAAAAAGGTCAGTTGTGCAGTAAATACAGCTAAATGAGGAGCAATTGCAGACATACTATGTGCTTATAGACAGATAAAGATGTCTGGCAGCTGATAAGTATTTTCCAACTTAGATTACCAGAAATCTAGGAAGGTTCACCAAAGATTTAGATCACACAGGAGTTAGATGCACATCAAATGAGAAAATACTAACAGAAAATCCATGGATTAAAAGCTACGCCTCTTGCAAAAATGTATCAAGAAGCACTGGAAGTTCTAGAGAAGAATAAGGCTAAAAGAAAAAAAGGGACAATGTGGATGATGAATGTGTGTCAAATTGCAATAATAATACTGAAGTGATTAATGAAAGTGGTGACAAATATAATTGTGAATTTGAAAGTGATACTGGTCCTGATGTGTTCAATAGTAAGAAAGAAAGTGAAACTGCTGATGTGGTTACATCAGATGGTAATACAAAAGAGTGTGTGGAAAAGTTTTTGAATAAAAACTGTGTTGAACAAAAGGACTGGCACTCCAGGAGAGCAGATTTGATTTTGGTGAGAATAGGTTCAAGTTTCTCATTGGTGAGATTGAAATTTGGATGAGTCCAGAGATCTCATTGCCTCCTCGTACTGTGTTTGAGGATAACCATAGAGCACCCTAACAACAAGTGGGGCTCCAGCGGCATGTGAAGATAAGATATTGGGTGGCTCATTCAGGAGCCTATGACATCACAGTACATGTGAGGTTGGAAGTGGCTCCCTTGATTACTTATGTTGTGACTTGTCCCTGGATGGTGGAAAAAGTAAGCCTATGTTACTGATTGGAGTGACTTCAGACACGGCTACCTAAAATATTTGAGATTTTACAGTGTGGAGAGGTCCTAGGTGCTGGAACAAGTTTTGAAGAGAAGTTTCAAGGTGCTGCATCACGTACTAAGGATGCTTTGTCAGGACAGACATGCAGGACACACAGGTCTTCCATGTGGATTGGCATCAATCTCAAAACAGCAAGCTTTCACAAATCAACAATTCGAACAATGAACCGCATTCTAATTGAGCCAGTTTAAATTGGACGGTTCGAATCAACGTGTTGGAATAAAAGGCCCGATTCGGGCCATTCTGTGTTTTGAAGCGCGGGAGGGGAGAGAAGAAGAAGAAAGAAGAAAGCTTTATTAATGTCTTTTCCATGCCAAAAGGCATATAAGACTAGTAAATGTACATGTCAAGTATGTGGTAACCATAGGAGCGTATGAAACGTCTCCAAAACAGTAACAAAGTAGCAATCTAGAGCTAAAGCTATAAACTGAAATAGATGTGATGCTATTAGAAACATGTGGGAGCATGTATACTGCTAACAGTCATGAGTGAGATATGACGTTATCATCTAGTCCTGTCCTGCTGGTGCTGATGATATAGAAGGATGTAATACGGCCTGTGGCATGAAGGGCCACTGGTGGTCTCTGACGTCGTCTGAAAGGATGAAGAGGTCTCCTCGTGATAGGTCGAGTAGCCTGTGCTGCAACATGGGTATGTGTGGGACGCTATCTCTGGTCTCTGTGGGCAAGTAGGTCATCATCATCATCGTCACCGTCATCAAAACGTCCTCTCCTCCTGGAGAAAAAAGAAGTGATCTGAGGCTGAGAAACCTGACTCGGCTGGGCTGTCTGATACAAATCCTGTCGTAGTATAAACATCTCTCGTATCATGAGTGCCGCGCATCGGGAATCCTCATAAGCTATGAGCGATCGTAAGGTGACAGGTGTGTCTCGGAACAAACAGTGGTATCTCCCTCTGATCTCGTAATATACCGGGCACCTAAAGATAAAGTGCTCCTCTGACTCCACCTCCTCTAAAGAGCATAACTGGTAAATCCGCTCCTCTCTCGGGGTACCCTGGAATCTACCAGTCTCAATAGCCAACTGATGTGATGATACACGGAGCTGTCCCAATGTAAATCTGAGGCAATGTGATAGTCTCAAGTCCAAATAATGCGGTAAGACCGGGACCCCTGCTATGTCAAGCTCAATAAAATGAGTCCAGTAGTAGTCGGGTATCACCCCAAGCTGTCGCCCCCAAGTGCGGTCGAGATATGCTCGATATAAGATGCGCCTGATATACTGATGAGTACCTGAGGGGAGCTCTGTAATGGAGATACCAAATGACTCAAGGAGGAAATGGGATGCCTGAGAGAACCACGATAGTCGATAGCCCTGGTCATGAAGAAAGTGTGAGGAGACCAGTGCTGTTTGTGTATATCTCATATCCTCATCGGGCAGAGCCTGGATTCTCTGAATGTATGTGATAAGCTGGAACGCGGCATATATCTGAATGGGTGGAACGGCAAACTCTGCAAGAAGGATCTCATGTGGAACCGAGGGCTTCGCCCGAATCATACGGGCTAACATGGTGGTCTGCAATCGTGAAATGCTGGCCCAGTGTGATGAAGGGAGGCCGATGCACCATGTCTCTGCTGCATATAAGGCTGTGGGGGTGACAATAGTATCAAAGAGTCTACACTTACTGCAAACATCTCGGATGAGCTTCCTGAAACAGAACCGCTCAAGCTGAACAAGAGAGGAATGCCCCTTCCCAAGTCAGGTGGTGGCAGCTTGCCGCATGCTGAAGGTAGGACCAGAGAAGAGTATCCCCAAATAGGTATAAGAGGAAACTACCTCTAAGGCCTGTCCATCTAAGATGAGCTCCTGGCGCTGCATGAAGGCTCGAGAAGTGTTGAAGACCATAACCTTGGTCTTCGCAGTGTTCACCCCCAACCCCCATCTGGTACAAAATCCCTGTAAAAAATCCAGCTGCCTCTGCAAACCCTCTCTGGTCGGGGATACTAGTACTACATCATCCGCATAAAGGAGAATAGCAATCAGAATGGTGCCAAGTCTACAGCCACCCCCGCCACACTGTGAGATGACTCGCTCTAACTCATCAATATACAATTCAAAGAGAACCGGTGAAAGAGAGCACCCCTGTTTCACCCCAGTGGTGCTCCAAATGTGATCAGATAAGCCACTGCTATGTCGGAAACATCCCAAGACCTTCTCATAAAGAGCCATCACTGCTAAAACAATATTTGTGGAGAAACCAAGGTCACGAAGTCTCTGAATGAGCAGGGAGCGTGGTACAGAATCGAAGGCCTTCCTGAAATCTACAAAACAGCAGTAAACCCTCTCTTTCCTGTACTTAGCTTCCTCGATCAAGGCTCGAAGTGTAAAAATATGGTCAGTGGTAGAATAATGAGATCGGAAACCTGCCTGCCCCAATGCATGTAATCTCCGAGCTTCCGCCTCTGAACTCACTGCAGACTGGAGTATGGTACCATAGAGCTTCGTGAGAACATGTCCGATCATGATAGTGCGGTAATTACCAGGGATCATGGGATCACCATTTTTATGAATAGGGTGGATGATGTTGGTGCACCAGGATGAGGGGAAACCAGAGACAACGGCGGAATTGAGGAGAGTGGCTAGTGTGGGAGCAAGGAGGTCGGAAGCATGGGTTAGGAGTTCAGATTCAAGGTCTTCGATATCTCTTGCTTTATGGGACTTCATTCTCTTGATGGCCGTAAGTACCATGTCAGATGTGAAGAAGGTGAACTCAGAGGGGCTGGGGAGATAGAGATGGGTGCGTCAGTGGGTATGGTATATAGTTTGGTAGCGTATTCGGTCCATATGCGAAGGTCATCCAGGAGGGGTGGTGGAGCACGAGGGATAAACTCACGCCAAACGGCGCCTGAAGAGGAACTGAAGAGAAGATCAACAAGACGCGTTCCTTCGGAGTCATCATATATACGCTTTTTTCGGCGGAGTGTGCGACGGTAAGAGCGCCTGGCGGAGTGGAGGAGATGAGGATCGTGAGTGCGGGCATGGGTGACAAGCTGACGAAGAGAGCGACATTCAACATCATACCACGGGGGGTGTGGGGGTCGTATCGATGAGGAACGGGTGCCTCTGCTTTTATGGGGTTTAGATGGAAAAGCAAGGGAAGCAGCGGTACGAAGAGAAGTGCTAAGAAAGGCAGCTTGAGTCTCGACTATACTATCGCGAGGGAAGGAATGGAGCAATGAGGTTAGGAACTCCTGGTAAACTGGTGTAAAGAGAGAACTGAATGTATACTTGGGTGCCCGTGTAAGCAGGGGGTGTGAGGATGGTTGGGGAGGTGGGAGGCGGCCGATGGCGAAGGAGAGAAAGGAATGATCAGAGAGAGTGGTGGGAGATACATGAAAATCAGATATGAGAGGTATGGAAGATGGTGATCCCATGAGATAATCCACAACACTATGTCCACCACCGTGAGGGTGACAAGTATAACTGCCAGATTTTGGCCAACAAGTTAGGCCATTGTAAATGGCTAACTCATGGGCCTCTCCAAACTGCAATAAATGCTCACCGTAAGGGGTAGTAGGTCCCAAGCTGTCCTCTGAAATCCTGGTAACTCCCATATCATCGCTGTCAAGGGCATGAACGCGGAGCTGGTCGGTGATGTCATAGAACTCTGACTGTCGTGAAGAGGTTCGGGCATTGAAATCTCCAGTGAGGAGAATATGCCCCCGCTCTGCGAATCTGATGATATCAGGCGATAAATCAAGGTAGGGTTAACCTGTGCCCTCAGCAAAGGACGAAGACTCTGGAGGAAAATAACAGGCCGCCACAAAGAGGTCCCTGTCCAACCCAATATCCTGCCCAGTAATATGAATCCATATATACCGTGCATGCTCGTCGTGTCTGATGAACTCAATGCTCGGATGAAGAGACTCTCTGTATAAACATGCAACACCTCCGGATCCACGACCGCTAGCTGATCTAGTCTCAAGTCTGTACACGGAATCCCATCTGTATCTTGGAAAAATAGGTAATCCTCTCTCCTGACTCTCATGAGTCTCCATAAAGAGCAGCAAATCTCTGTCAGTGATGAAATCGATCAAGTCGCCAGCAATGGAGGATGAGTGTAAACCATCACAGTTCCATACTCCAATCCGGAGATGGTGTGGGTGGGGCCCCGGGGCACTCCCAAACCCGGGGACCCCAAATCCCTAGCACTGGGAGCTGCTAGATCGCTGTCAAGAAAACGCACTCGTCCATCTCGGTAAATGACTCGTCTGCCAGACTCACGGGCTGCCTGAAAGGCCTTACGCCTCTCCTCTACCTGGATATATGTGAGGTCGTCGTCCATGTAGATAGTGGTACCACGTAGCTTAGCTCTGCACCGCAAAGCATCTCGACGGCTCTCGAGGGAGGTGAAACGAAGAATGAGTGTGGCTGCATCTCTAGTGGTCCTCCATGCAGTGTCTAACCCCTCTGTCCTGTGCCCGAGAGTGATGTCGAGAAAGCGTTTAGCTTCAGTCAATGCATCCTGTGTATCTAGAACTCCACAAACTCTAATATTGTGGGATTTTTGGTCTCGAGATTTCTCTTCCGAGATGGTGGCTGAGATAACTGAGGAGATGGGAGCGCTGGGTTTGGTGCCCTTTTTCAAAACTGATGCCCAGGAAAGGGCCTCTTCGTGTTGCTTCTCAATCTTGGTTTCTAGCTCCCATAGCATGTTGGTGGTGGATTCCGAAGCTGCGGCCTGTTTGATTCCGATGGATTGTTCGAGTGAGGCAACCTTGGACTGCAATAGCTTCTTCTCGTTGACCAAAGAAGTAATCGTTCCTTTCAGCTGTGAAATTTCATACCACAAAAATTGGAAATCTGCCTTGAATTGATCAATCTGCCAAGATGAGAAAAGTTCAATTGATTTAGAAGGCGTATACGGAATATTGGCTGTAGAGTGTGGTGCCGTGAAGGAGGAAGAGTGAGCAACGATAGGTGTGGGAAGAATAGGGTCAGAAGACAGAAGAGGAGCTGAATCAGAGGAGCAGCCATCAGAGAGGGGGGTGAGAGTTGTAGTAGGAGAGGGAGATGGGTCATCAAGGGGGTGAGGTGAAGTGGCAACGAGGGGGGGGGGCTGGAATGACAATGGGGTGAGGTGAGAGATCAGCGAGGGGGTGAGGTGAGGGATCAGCGAGGGGGTGAGGTGAGGGGGGTGACAAGTAGGAGATCAGGGAGGTCAGCGAGGGGGGGGGATGGAGCAGCGAGGGGGGAAGGGAAAGGAACAGCGAGGGGGTTAGGGAAGGGAGCAGCGAGGGAAGGGGCAGCGAGGGGGCAAGAAGGAGCATCGAGGGAGGGGGCAGCGAGGGAAGGAGCGGCAGCGAGGGAAGGAGCAGCAGCGAGGGAAGGAGCAGCAGCGAGGGAAGGGGCAGCGAGGGGGGAAGAAGGAGCAGCGAGGGAAGGAGCAGCAGCGAGGGAAGGGACAGCGAGGGGGGAAGGAGCAGCGAGGAGGTTACAGGAAGGGGCAGCGAGGGAAGGAGAAGGAGAAGGAGCAGCGAGGGGGTTAGGGGAAGGGGCAGCGAGGGGAGGTGAGTGGTGAGTGAGGAGGTCGCTGGGGATCGTGCTGATCTACGAGCAGGGGCGCGAGGAGGAGCTGCCATGGAGCAGCGAGGGAAGGAGAGAGAGAGAGAGAGAGAGAGAGAGAGAGAGAGAGAGAGAGAGAGAGAGAGAGAGAGGAAGCTTTATTAATGGTAGCAAGAACATCTCCCATATCATAAGTGCAACACAGCGAGGGTCCTCGTATGATATGAGCGATCGAAGTGTAGTGGGCATGTCTCGGAATAGGCAGTGGTATCTCCCTCTGATCTCATAATATATGGGGCATCTGAAGATGAGGTGCTCCTCAGACTCCACCTCATGCAAAGAACATAGCTGGCATAATCTCTCCTCCCTCGGGGTGCCCTGGAATCTCCCAGTCTCGATAGCCAACTGATGTGATGATACTCCGAGCTGACCCAATGTGAATCGGAGACTGTGTGATAATCCTGAGGTCAGATATCGAGGTAGGGCTGGAAGTCCAGTGGTGTCCTGCTCCAAGAAATGAACCCGGTAGTAGTCGGGCTTAACCCCCAACTGACGTCGCCAGGTATAATCAAGGTAGGCTCTATATAGAAACCATCGGATATACTGTTGTGTGCCCGAGGGGAGATCTGTGATAGCAATACCAAACGAATCCATGAGGAAGTGTGACGCCTGAGAGAACCATGACAACTGGTACCCCAGAGCCTGGAGATGGTGGGAGGACGTAAGTGAAATCCATGTATATCTCTGCTCTGTATCTGGAAATGCCTGAACTCTCTGGATGTAAGTGATAAGCTGGAAGGCTGCATCTATCTGGATAAGAGGAGTGGCAAACTCAGCAAAAATGATCTCATGTGGAACAGAAGGCTTCGCCCGAATCATGAGAGCTAACATGGTGGTCTGCAGACGTGAAATGCTGGCCCAATGTGAAGAGGAGAGGCCTGTACACCATACCTCTTCTGCATGCAAGGCTTAAGGGGTGACAAGAGTGTCAAAAATTCTACACTTACTTGGAGCATCACGAATAGACTTATGAAAACAGAACCTCTCTAACTGAACAAGGGAAGAGTGACCTTTCCCAAGTCTAGTAGTAGTCGCATGTCTCATACTGAACGTAGGAACAGTGAAGAGTACACCCAGGTAAGTGTATGAAGAGACCACGTCTAGAGGATGTCCATCAAAAGTAAGCTCCTGACGCTGCATGAAAGCCCGAGAAGTGTTGAAGACCATAATTTTGGTCTTCACCATGTTCACCCCTAGGCCCCAGCGGGCACAAAAAGTATATAAGCAATCCAAGTGTCTCTGTAATCCCTCTCTAGTATGAGATACTAGTACCACATCATCCGCATAGAGGAGAATAGCAATCAAAATGCTGCCAAGTCTACAACCGGCACCGCCACACTGAGAAATGACCCTCTCCAACTCATCAATGTATAGTCCAAAAAGAACTGGTGAAAGAGAGCGTCCTTGCTTCACCCCAATAGTACTCCAAATATGCTCAGAAGTGTCGCTGCTATGTCGAAAACAGCCCAGAACTCTCTCATAGAGAACCATGACAGCCATAATGATATCCGTCGAGAAGCCTAGATCATGAAGTCTCTGAATGAGCAAAGAGCGTGGGACATAATCGAAGGCTTTCCTGAAGTCTACAAAACAACAATAACCCTTTTCCTTCCTGTACTTAGTTTCCTCGATAAGAGCTCAAAGGGTGAAGATATGATTTGCATCAATTGCAATTCCATTTCTTCTAGTAATTGGTGTGCCTGTTGTGCTTGTCGGAAGGTGGAGTAGTGAGCTCGGAATCCTGCCTATCCTAGTGCATGCAATCTCCTGGACTCTGCCTCTGTGCTAACAGCAGACTGAAGGAAGGTGCCATATAACTTCGTGAGAACATGGCCAATCATGATAGTGCGGTAATTACCAGGGATCATGGGGTCACCATTTTTATGGATAGGATGGATAATGTTTGTGCACCAAGAGGATAAGAAGCCCGCGACAACAGCATGGTTAGGGTGGGGGCAAGAGTGTCGGCAGCGTGGATCAGTAGCTCAGATTCAAGATCCTCAATGTCTCTAGTTCGGTGAGTTTAGTTTCTTAATGGCCGCAAGGACCAGGGTTGGATGGTCATGGCGAGATAGAGATAGGTGTGTCTGTGGGTATGGTATATAGGCTAGCAACGTAGTCGGTCCAAATACGGAGGTCATCCAGGAGAGGGGTTGGGGCACGGGGGATAAACTCGTGCCAAAAGGCACCAGAGGAGGAACTGAGGAGAAGGTCCACAAGTCATTCCTTCAGAGTCATCATAAGCACGTTTTTTACGACGGAGTGTACGGTTATAAGATTGACATGAGGAACAAAGGAGATGGGGGGAATGGAAACGAGCATGAGTGACAGCTTGGTGAAGGGAGTGGCATTCCGCATCATACCATGGTGGATGGAGAGGGTGAGATGAATGAAGTGGTTTGCTGTTATGAGGCTTAGATGGGAAGGCCAGGGAGGCTGCAGTATGAAGAGAGGTGGTGAGGAAGGCAGCTTGAGATTCCAGTGGGCTGTTATGGGGAAAAGAGTGGAGTAATGAGGCAAAGGACTCTTGGTAGAGTGGTGCATGAAGGGAGTGGAATGTGTACCAGGGTGCGCGAGGTAGCGTGGAGTGAGATGGGGGTTTATGAGGCGGGAGGTGGCCAATAGCGAAGGAAAGGAACGAATGATCAGAGAGAGTAGTGGGGGAAATATGAAAACTGTGAATGAGGGGATGCAGTAGGATAGGCCATTATAGATGGCTAACTCATGTGCCTCACCAAACTGCAATAAATGCTCACCAGATGTTGTAATAGGTCCTGGTCCATCCACAGAGATCCTGGTGACTCCCATATCGTCACTGTCAAGGGCATGAACTCGAAGCTGGTCCGTGGTATCATGAACTCAATCTGACGTGAAGCAGTCCTGGCATTAAAATCCCCTGTGAGGAAAATATGCCCCCTCTCTGTGAACCGGATGATATCCAATGAGAGATCCAGGTAAGGTGATCCGATACCTTCAGCAAAAGAGGAAGACTCGAAAGTAGCATGCAGCAATAAAGATGTCCTTGTCCAGTGATATGAATCCAGATGTAACGTGAATGCTCATCATGCCTGATAAACTCAATCATCTGATAAAGGGACTCTCTGTAGAGACAAGCCACCCCTCCAGAACCTCGGCCACTAGCTGATCTAGTCTCAAATCTGTATACTGAATCCCATCTATATCCGGGGAAAGTGGGTAGTCTGCGCTCCTGACTCTCATGAGTCTCCACATGAAAAGCAGTAGGTCTCGTTTAGTAATGAAGTCAATCAGGTCACCTGTTGTGGAGGATGAATGGATGTTCAAAGTTATACATTGACAAATTTCTGTTTGTTTTGCCTCCGAATAGCCTATAGGACCGTGGACAACACATATTTACATTCTCTCACTCACACTCACACACTTCCAAGTTTCCTCTCCCCAGAAGCACTTGTCTCACACACCATTCAACCTTCTCTCAAGACAGAATCTGAAATTTTTAATTCTCTCTCTCTCTCTCTCTCTCTCTCTCTCTCTCTCTCTCTCTCTCTCTCTCTCTCTCTCTCTCTCTCACACACACACACACACATGGGCGCTGGTCGCGATGGTGCAGTCCGCTGACTGCCTGTCTCTGTCCCACTGATCTCCGCATCCTGTCCCGCTGGGCACCTAACTGCTCCACCCCCCGGCTCCATCCCCTCTTTCAAGGCAGCGATGGCTCCCAAAAAAAGTCCTGTAGCAGCAGCGCTGCCTGCCAAGAAAAGCTACTGTAGCGCTACCTCACCCCCCCACCCGTCCTACTGTAGCGCTGCTGCCTGAAGAAAAGGCATCGCTGCCTGCTGTACCTCCTGGCTTCACCTCCAGCCTGCCTGCCTCCTGTCTGCCGCCTTCTGTACCTGCCATCTGCCTGTCCTCACATGCCACGTCTTCTTCTTCTTCTCTGAAATCCACCCACGCTGATCTGCCTATTTTAATCAGCCAAATAACCACAATACCCCCCATCCACAGTACCCATCCCATACACTCCCTCCAAATCAACTGAGATCAGTTTAAAGCGGATTTCCAGATTATGAAGAAAGAACTCTCACAGCTACAGGGATTAGTGATCTCCTTAATCAAAGACAAGAATTTGTTGCAGTCCAAAGTTGCCTCATTGGAGCATCATCAGCGCTAAACAGGTTGCAGCCTCATCGGCCACTATTTCGGAAGAACGATCAAGAGAACAAAAGGCCTATAATATCAGGGTCCGCGGGATACCAGACACACAGGATGCCATTGCTGAGGCCCAGCGGTTTCTTGATACTACCCTAGGACATGTGACAGATGGATTGGTACAGCTTGGAGGACTACCAGAGACGCGGCCACACTGATCATTTGCTTTACCTCACTGACCAGTTGTAGAGAGGCTTTGCGTTGCAGAGCCAAACTACGAGGCACTACCATATGTATGGACGATGATCTTACAGGCGTAAGGCCTTCCAGGAGGCCCGAGAGTCTGGCAGACGAGCTATCTATCGGGATGGACAGGTATGATTTATTGCTGGCACCCCTAGTAGCTCCCAGCGATAGGGTTTTGGGGTCCCCGGGCTTGGGAGCACCCCGGGGCCCCATCCACACCATCTCCAGGTTGGAGTATGGAATTGCAACTCTCTCCTGAGTGACGAGTCCTGTTACCCTAAACGGTAAACGGTAAACAGTTAAACCCTAGGGCCTAAAATCCACCGTCCAGTCTCAAGAATTACGTTTCAACAAACTAGTTAGAACTTGGTAGTCATCTGGACCAGAGTCTATTGAATCAGTCTGTTTTGGAAGTCCCAAGGTTTATTTACTAGTTAGAAACTGGAGTATATACTATAAATCATAAATGGCATCTTAAACTCCGAATCTACATTTGTTTTTGGCTATAATAAAATCCAAACAGCAAAAGACCCGCATTTTTTTTGAAAATGTTCAAATTGACCAATTTGAGCCTGAGACGGCCAATTAGAACCAATTCAAATCGGCCGACTCGAACGAATCAAATCGGGCGATTCGAATCTCCATGAAACATTGCAACAAAGTTGGTACATATTGTTAATAAGTATTTTGTACTAACATTCTAAGTCAGACGAAACAATCAGTAAAAGGTCCACACTAAACACCTACTTACTTGAGCTTTGTAAGTTCTTAATTTTTCACGAGGTAGTCCACCACATGGATCGTTTACTCATCTTTATCAACCTTTGGTTGGCATCTCGCATGGTTGATTCTTAAATGGAGAAATGTCCTTTCTTCGAATGGCAACTGAGAGTTTGTTGAAAGCTTGAGTTATAATTGTCTTGTCTTGAGATTTTCTTGGTATGCTAATTTGCAAACTCTTGCCATTTGTCAACTTTGCACAGTTGCTTCTAAACCAACTGACTTTCCAAAATTGCTCATGTCCCTTGGTCCCATGGAAATACGGTTGGATACTTGCCAAGTGTTAGCTAACTTAAAACTTTGCTTAGTCAAAGTTCATGGATCTTTGGCAGGCCTTATGCAACAAAGTGCCTCACTTCCCTTTGGCTAGGTTTCATAGTTGCCAGATGTTCATGTACTCTCAATTTTTTTATCCAATAAATCTTATCACGGAGATAAGGAAATGTATAGGATCCAAAAGGCTTAGTCATTTCTTATCTTTGTCTTCAAAGGGAAATCAAGCAACAGGCTACACTTGTCCACACAAAGGCTACACTTAAGAGCAATGCCAATCAACTAAATTCCTACCTCCCAATAGAAATGCCAAGAAACTCAAAAATCATAACTCGGCTTTGCTAGCAATTCATATCCTCTTTCTCATTCGATATTGTTACTTCTATTTTAGAGTCTCAACAAGTAGATAAAGCATATACCAAATAAGATACTAAACTTGCTATACAACTATTGAGATCGATAAGCAACACTGGATAGTATAACTAAACATAAAGCTCAAATCTCAAAGACCTAGTTCACACATTGTTCAATGTGTATCAGCAACGTTTGAGGATGGAGTACATCCTCAAAAAATTGTACCATCAAAAGCGAAGTTTGAAATTAGGACCATTACTATTCTAGCAAAGCATCGATCATAAAGCTTCCAATTGCAACTTTTGTAAACAAAAGTTTTAAAGTGCAATCAGGAAATCATGTCATCTCATAAGCTCAAACTAATGCCACTATATGTTGGAAAAGATTTACAGTAAAGTGAATAAAGAATAAGTAAAATCGAGATGCCCTCAATCACAAAAGATCCAAAAAGAATAATCATCAAAAGAAGAAAAGAATGGTAAACTATCAAGCCATTAGAATCTCCAAAACAATTATCAAGAATAATCAACAATAAAATACTTTGTAGGTCCTCCTGACAAGGATGGTGCCTTTAAGTTCTCCTCCAAAGAAACTCACAATCATATAATCATCAACCACCTACAGGAGAGGATAATTCGTAGCTATGTGCACTTTCTTTAGTCTACTCATGCTTAGGAATAAGATCTCTTCCATGTTGGTAAATTTCAAAAGGTCAAGACCTTTTTCACATGACTAGTCCCTACTGATTGACTTGAATTCCGAATGAACCCAAAGTCAAGTTAAAATATCTACATGAACTAATAAAGCCCAAGGTTCCACAAAACATTCTTGGAATCCCTATTTACATGTCGTTAGATCTCTCTCACATCTATGTCCACTCTAATATCTATGTGGCGTACCACAATGAGATGGTTGACCCAATATAGACACCAAAATGTCCTCAAATCATGTGGCACAATGCAACAAATTTTCATACAATTTCTGGCTTTGCACAGCCACCAAAATGTAATGATAACTTTGTCAATAGAGACCAAGAAGCCCCAAAAGCACCTTTTAGCTTTGGGAAGCCATTAGAATGTATCAATGAAGTTGACCCAAAGAAGCCAAAAGTAGCTCCAACATTACTGAACAGGATCTAGTATTATAACAAGCCCCATAACATATACGAAATTTGATGAAATGAGACAAAAGTAGTTCCAATAGGTGATAATGGTATTCGGGTTGGGATATTGACTACTAAAAACCTTGGACAAAACAAAACACAATTTGCTCTAAATAGTCTCAATCCAAGGAGAATGAACCTGCACTAATATAGAATGGCACCAAACTTGTCCCAAAAGTATGTATAGCTAAAGATCTTGGAAGCCAAAGAAGAACAACTCATATCCTACACAAACAATAAAATATCACTTCAAATATGTCAAATGTGAACAAGAAATGAAGGTATGGATTGAAGCTCCTTTAATCAACGATGTTGAAGTTATTGTCAGAGAATTAGTGGACCAAAAAAGAGGATGAGTTAAAGAACTCATCCCACTACTCTACAATGTTGAAGTTATTGTCGGAGAAGCATGGTACAAATAACCAAAGAAACATAAGATCGGATAGTAGTGCTTAGAAACATAATCAACTTGAATAAGGAGCTCTTGCAAAAGCACTGGATAGAGATAAAATATTGAACGATGGATTTCTAGCACCCTCTTCAAAATTGGAAACTAATGCCAAATTTTACGTCACCTTACTAGTGGGAACCCTGATTTGTAACCAACGCTAAGGAAGTGTAAGAACATTCGCTTCAACAAAAAGGAAGGATGAAGATTGGAGACAATGATGAAATTGCAACACCAACTTATAACCTTCAGTTTTATCAAAATAGTACTACTTTGTTACAAAATCTAGATGGAGCTTCTAATAAAAACCTATCAACATTCCAAATTAACTAGCCTCAACTTTGATGGACATATCATAAATCTACAAAAGCTGTCACTTGAGATAGTCAAAATGTGTGATCCTATGAAACCTATGACAACAAAAAATTTAGCAAAAATTTAACAAATGCGCACATGATTTATGATTATATGATCATAAATCATGTGCGCATTTGTTATCAACACCAACATAAATCATATAATCTTAAGAAAAAAGATTATACGATTTATGGTGGTCTAGATCAGTACAAATAAACTTTCAACCCACTCTAATAGTATTTGGTATCCATTAATATCGAAAAATTAAAGACAAGATGTTAGACACACCAAAACTATGAAAACCCAAAAATATATCATATAAACTTTGGGAAAACCCCTCCAAAAGAACAACATACTTTCGGAGTAAAACACCTCAAAAAAACCACTTAGCAAATCAATAAGAAGTTTGAGGTACGATGTTACGAGTTAAACCAGGCCATAGTGCCCTAATTCTAGAAAAGGTACTAGGTACTAAAAAAGAGAGTTGAGAAGCCATAAGATGAAACAAGATATACATTACAATAGGTTTGTCGGACTAGAGGTTTTATTGCCATACTTCATATAACCAGGATATATGATATCATCCAACAATGTTAAAGCATGGAATTGAAACTTCAGGAGGGATTGCAGGGTGTAAGGCACTCAAAGAAAAAGTGAATTCCCCCAGATTCAGTCCTGATACAGAGTAAAACTAGTGGCAAATGACATTCCATTTTCTTTAAGAAGGCAAGATTTAGCTTTTAGCAAGCTAAAAGACTCTCATTCCATTGCAAAAAAACAGATCTCAATTTCATGGCCTTATTCATACACCCAATAAGGTATGGCAGCAGGTGATGGATGTCTGAGAAACTCTTTCATATTCTAACCTATTAGTCCCAACTAAACACTGTCATTCCTGCTACACCTTAACCCTTGAGCAAAAAACAGATCTCAGTTTTACAGCCTGATTTCCCTTGCTTCATACACCCAATTCGGCATGGCCGTAGCTGGTAATGGATGAATAAGAAACTTTTCCCCCAAAGAAGAACTGGGGGTCTGATGCTTTGGCTCACAAGATCGAACACAACCTCACCATACTGCAGCAGATAAAGAAAGTTTTCATCCAACCAAGTATTTAGTGTGCTCAAAGAAAAATTGAAGCTTAAAAAGCCAAACAGGTTAAACTTCCTCATCTTCCAAATGAACACTAAATCTCAGCAGCTAAGTCCATGAACCAAACGCACAATAATTTGACAACAAATGTGAAAGGCATAAAAGATCTATCATTGTTTTTTTCTGCAAGAGCCCAAAAATGAAACAAGGCTACAGTAAACGGATCTACAGACTTAAGAGGGTAAATATGCCACTCAATTGACCAACAAATTGCGGTTCGAAGGTTGAAATTATCCTAATACTTCGAACTAAACTACACGAAATGAAAAAATAGGTTGAAATATCTCCAAAAACTTCAAACTGAACTACCAAAATGAAGCAATGGGTTGAAAATTATCCAAATGCTTCAAACTGAACCAGAAAAAAATTGAAACAATGCATTTAAGAAATGGAACCCTCTTAAAAGCTTTCTTGTTCGAATGATGTCTAATCCGTAGCTCAGAAGAAGACGATTATTACAAAAGCAAAACTGTACCAACAGAATAACGGCCAAACAAATCAAATGAAACAAAATGAGACAACAAACTTGAGAAACCTTCGTAGAAACTTTCTTGTGTGAACCATAGCTCAAAAGAGGACTACTATTGGGAAACCAAAACTGTACCATCAGAGCAACAGCCGAAAAATGGAAATCAGCATCACATCAAAAGCATCGGCTGCATCAAGGATGATCCGGATGCCTCCCTAATCCTTCCCTCTCGCCTCTGGAGCTCGCTCTTCCTCCTCCTCCTCCTCCTCCTCGTAATGGCGTGCGAGAAAGAAAGAGAACCAAAGGGGATCGAGACGAAGAGGGGAGAGGGGGTCACTGATCGGCAAGCCGGACAAACGTCATCGACGGGCGTGACCAGTGACCACCTAGAGGACAAAGGATTAGGGTGGAAAAAAAGGGGTCTAGAATGGGGATGTTGGAACAAATTTGTGGGCCCCTACAGCCTATATTTGTGTGATTGATGGATCGTTGTAGTGACTCCTTACATGTGGGGCCTTGGAACCTATGAACAATCACATCTAGTGGAGGCTTTGATTGTCAATCCATGGTCCTACCACCTCCATAGCAAATGATAGGTCTTTATCTTGTGTGTTAGAGATTAACATACGAACAATCACATCATGTGTTTGCTTGATTGTTCAATCCACGGTCCTACAAGGTGCTCGTGAGAAACCCATAAAGTCTTATAGGTCAATTGTCAAATTTGGCATTTCATTACTGATTTAAGATTATAGGCTTCTAACCTACAAAAATCCACTAGTTTTAGTCATAAATTTCCAATCTATAGGTTTCATTGTATTGTTTTACATCTTCCTTGGAAGTGTTGTAGGTGTTTATTATGTTGGCTCAAATCTATTTATAAGCATTGGGCTCCTATTGACCTCGAAGTGAAAGATATGTCTTCCTCTTGTGTGTTGAAGATTGTTCTACAAGGTCCTACCTACTCCATAGCAAAATAGATGTGTTTTTATCGTGTGTTTGTAGTAGACCATATATATACTCATAATATCTTCCTTAACTTTTTTCCAGCTAAGCTTGATGAGCATTTTTCACTTCTAGGGATTTGGTAGGATAGGAGGCATCTAACCTTCCATTTGATGAGTAGTTGATGTTCTAGTATCCTCATTATTTCATTTGGGTTATTATCATGTAACACACTTCTCATGATAAACAACATGGACACATGATGTGACGTTTCTGTATGAGGAAGAAAAACAACATACTTAATAACATGCTTGTGTATTTTTTGATAAGGAGAGAAGCTCTAAGGTGCTCATAAATTAATATTTTAACTATTGATAAGACTCATTCACTTTTAACATTATGCATATATTTGCAATGTAACATTGAAGGGAGATTTGAGATCTTTTGTAAAGGAGTAAGATGCTAAGGCTCCAACTAAATGGACTCAAACAATTTTATGAAGAAGTTAGCTCATCAATACGAAATTCTTCTTTGCTTTGTTATTAGAAGAAGATCAAACGATAATGTGGGGTGGTCCTTAGGTAGTAGGGGTAGGAAGCCTACATGAGCTCATGTTGCATTAGCCATACAAAGTAGCTACAAAAGTTTACAAAAGGAGAACAAAATGGAGAGATTGACAAGAGGCAACCTTCATCACTTATATTTATGCTTACATTATTTCCACACTCATTGTACTCTTTCATATTGACTTCTTTATTACACCACCTTCAATTTATATTGTAGACATAATCACAAGATCATCCAAATGTGCTAGAAGAAAATGAGATATATATATATATATATATATATAGAGAGAGAGAGAGAGGGGGGGGGGGGAGAGAGAGAGAGAGAAAAAAAAAACATTTCACATAGTCCCTCTTGACAAAGCAAGACCAAACCTTTTGAACCCTTTGTTTTATAGCATAACATGTTAAAAAAAAATTGCATGAAATCTTACAGTACAAAGTATAGTAAAGTGAAGAAAGTTTTAAGACGCCTAGCTGTTACCTATTACCATCCCACAACACAAAACCGCACGAGCTAGTATGTGAGAAAGACAAATGTCGTAACTGAGCATCCGTTGTTATCCATGTCCAAAACAAGATTCACTACATGACAGCTTGGATAACAACGTATAACTTTTAGTCCAATCTTCCCTACCAACAGTATCAAGATAGCAATATGAGTGAAGATTTTGTTAATCACTAAGATCCAAAAGCATCTCTTGATCTTTGGTTATGAATGACAACACAATTAGCACCATTGGCAATGTAGAAAATCAACATCTACTTGATGAAAGAGATGCAAACTCAACAAGGTCTTGACCAAACATCAAATATATGAAATAACGAAGTTGTTGTCCGTAGAATAACAGTAAGGTACTGTATTTCACACGTGTGGATCCAATGAACCATAAACGATTGCATTCTACACACAAAATTGCAAGATATCAACACTATAGTGCACCAATGGATAGATGAAGCCGAGAGAACTCATGTATAAGCATGAAATAGAGAGAGAGAGAGAGAGAGAGAGAGAGAGAGAGAGAGAGAGAGAGAGAGAGAGAGAGAGAGAGAGAGAGAGAGAGAGAGAAATCATGTTCTCCCATGCTCGTACACTAGTTATAACATGTCTATGCCCTATTTTGAATGTGGTTTCTCTCCATAGAAACTTCTAGATCCAAAACCCTACTCACAATATGGACTAGATTCAATGTACCAATCATTCAAATTTGGATGGGTCCAAACTCGCCTACTTACTTTCCCTCACTTTTCAAAAGTGATAATTCAAAAACATTTAGACTAATATAACTTTGAAATATCTATCTCTAAGTCTAAAATGCAAATTGACCTCAATTGCCAATTAACCAAAATATGACTAAACTAGTTGATATTTATCACACTCCCTCTCCAACTAGTTTTGGCATAGTTCTAACCATAGAACTTTGATCCAGATTTAGAATGCTCTCCATCCTTATGAAGAAACATTAAGTTTCTACTTTAAAGCCTTAGTATTTTTCCTTGTCTTTTAGACTGCTGCATATTTTAACTAGTTTTTGCACAGTCTGCATTTTTGAACTGTTTGCCGCATAGTTCGCGTTTTTCACAATTTTGATAAAATGCGACAGTAGGTCTAAAATGACTCAGGATTTTGTTTCAAGCAACCTTCGACTTTTTTGGCCTTTTCGCCACATACTCAAAAGGCCGACACTTCAAGTCAGGCCAACACTTCCGAGTATCCACATGCAAGCCAGGGTGAGGACGAACTATCGGACCTCAACTACTCGGGCGTGAAGTTTTCAAACTATTACGATCCACCACCGCCATGCAATGTTAACAAAAACGTATCTAAACGGATGCTTAGCTTAAACTTAGCTAATCAATCTTGTAATCTAATCCAACATGATATATGACGTTCTGTGGCACAAGAGACTATGTCACATGAACCCACTAGCATTGTATAAAGCAAGCCAGAACAGTGCATTCCCATGAGTGAGCATCAAAGATGCAAACATGACACCTGTGATGCATTCAACAAAGGGAAGATGTCACGTACACCTTTCATGCAAGATTTCTTTAGAGTGACAAACTTCTGGAGCTGATACACTCAGACATCTGCGGACCCTTTGACGTACTATTTGTCGGAGGATCAAGATACTATATCACCTTTATTGATGATTACAGTAAGTTTGCAGTTGTGTACATCATCCACAACAAATCTGAAGCTCTTGACAAGTTTATAGAATATGTGAACTGGGCTGAGAAGTGGACCGAAAGGAAAGTCAAGCAGATCAGGACCGACAAAGGAGAAGAATACATCTCCAACCGTTTTACTGAATTTTGTAAAAGTTGAGGAATTCTTCACAGGAAGACAACAGCCTATTCACCACAGCATAATGGTGTGGCATAGAGGAAGAACAGAACTCTAATGGAGGTTGCAAGATCCATGATGGCCTGCTCAAAGGCATCAAGAACGCTATGGGCTGAGGCAGTAGCTACAACCGCCTACCTACAGAGAACATGACATGCAAGTCAAGTGTTGCTCACACTACCCCACATGAGGTATGGTGGAGAAGCAAGTCGAATATGACTTATGTTCGAATCTTTGGATGTGTAGCATATGCACACATACCAGATAAGAAGAGGAAGAAGCTGGACGAAAAGATGGAGCAAGGATTCCTGGTTGGCTATGATATACATTCTGTATATTATAGAGTCTACATGCCTCAAACCAATGAAGTGAAGACTGTTAGAGACGTCAGATTTGATGAGACAAGAACAATGCTTGAAGAAGATACGATCAGCTACGAAGTTCACAATACTCACAAATGAAGACTATCTCATAGATGAAGTAGAACGACAAGCAATGGAGCACAAGCCTTACAGAAGGCTTATCGGTTCTTTGATGTACTTGGGAGACAATACGTGACCAGACATTGCTTACGCAGTGTTCGGATTGAGCCAATTCAATATTAATCCAGTACCAACACACTGGAAATTGCCAAGAGGATCCTGCAATGCCTGCAAAACACAAAGGACTATGGCCTACGCTTTTGTCAAGATGCAGGATTCAAGATTGAATCCTACAATGATGCAAGTTGGGCATCCCAGAAAGATGATAGTAAAAGCGTCTTAGGAGGATGCATCATAGCAGCCGATGTGGCAATTATCTAGATCAGCAGAAAGCAGACAATAACTGCCCAATCATCCTATGAGGTAGAATATGTTGTTGCAGCCAACATGGCCAATGAACTGACATGGCTCAAACAGTTCCTAGGTGGACTAGGACAGAGCACCGATGAACCGTTGATCATGCACATGGACAACACCTCTGCTATTCATCTGACAAAAGACCCAGTGTTTCATTCCAAAACGAAGCACATCGCCATCAAGTATCACTAAATCAGGGATTTGGTTGAGAAGGACAAGATGAAGACCGCCTTCATACCGACAAAGTAGATGGTAGCTGATATCTTTAAGGCATTGGATAAGGAACTATTCGAAAGGCAGAAAACCAGCTTGGAAATCAGGAAAATACACGCTTTAAGAGAGAGCTGAAAAAACATTAAGTCTCTATTTTAAAGCCTTAGTATTTTTCCTTGTCTTTTAGATTGTTGCATATTTTAACTAGTTTTTGCACAGTCTGCATTTTTTAACAATTTGTCACATAGTTTGCATTTTTCGCAATTTTGATAAAATGCGACAGTAGGTCTAAAATGACCCAAGATTTTGTTTCAACCAACCTTCAGTCTTTTTGGCCTTTTTGCCACATACTCAGGAGACCGACACTTCGGGTCAGACTGACACTTCCGAGTATCCACATGCAAACCAGGGCAAGGACAAACTATCGGGCATGGACGAACTATCGGACCTCAACTACTTGGACGTGAAGTTTTCAAACCATCACGATCCACCGCTGCCATGCAACGTTAACAGAAATGTACCTAAATGGATGCTTAGCTTAAACTTAGCTAATCAATCTTGTAATCTAATCCAACATAATATATGTATTGGATCAAAGACAAATATACACACACAAACAGAGAGAGAATCCTGAACACAACACTCAGCGAGGTGCGTATCAAGGAGGAAAGATTGTTCTAGCAATAGCTAGTTCCATTCGTGAGAAGACACACCTCTCTCACGCCGACGTGCTGATTTGGGAAACATACAGCGCTCAATAAAAGAACTTCCATTGTATACTCGATTCTGATAATATAGACGAGTACATCTTCTCTGCTCAATGTGCAATCTGTGAATGTTGTGATGCTTGTTCAATTTTGTTAGTAGATTTATTTCATTAGACATTATCTGTTGTTCATAAATTCATTGTCAGATACACAATAAAAGCACTTGAGCTTTGACCTATCTTTCTTTTTTCCATTTGAAGAAGCCTCCCCTTGATCCTGACTTTCAGACCACTTACTTTTGCTTTTGGTATTTGCCCTTGATGAACATAGCCTCCTCTCCAACTTGAGATGTTGATTCTTGCTTGAAGCCTATATTCTTCATTGATCAAAATCTCTTGAAGATCCATCAAATTTGGCAAAGTTCTTTGAATAGCAAGACTTTGTACAATGTTAGCATGAGAATCCAACAATCCATTAAGATTAACTTGAACAAGCTCTCCTTCCGTAATGCTCTCATCAATACAAGCTAACTCATAATTCAAAGCTTTTACTCTCAAAACAAAAATATTTGGACTCTCTTCACTCTTTTGCAAACTTTGAAAGATTTGTCTTCTTAGAGTCAACACTCTAGATGTAGACTTGGATTCATAGAGCTTCTTCAATGAATCCCAGGCATCATTTGATGAAGTACTGTTACCAACTTCCTTGAGAAGTTCATTGGTAACATTCATCTTTATCATGTGTAGAGCTCTTTTGGCCCTCTTGTCACACCTCACTTGATCTTGTTGTGTTGCTGGCCTCTCTTCCAAACCTACATCATTCATCCAAAACAATAATGATTCCATCCTCACTTTCCACAATGAATAGCTACTTGAGGTAAGCATATCATTGCCTTCCAACATGAATCCACTTGATGTAGCCATGTAGCAATGACCTGATCCTCGCTTTCAACCTATTCCAATGCACAAAGCACTCTTTTGAACAATAACAAATGCTTTCAAAAATCACAAAGATGTGGAACCTCTCAATTATCTTCTAGCACTTATATCTAGCAAATCAACACATAGAATAGAGAAATCTTGATCAACCTATGATCTATCATCAATCTAATGCCTCTTGCCACTTCTTAAGATTGAAACCCACTCAAATGAAGTTCAGTAACCTCACAAACTAGAGATTCGATCTAAATTAGAGTTTCACAAAATCACAAAAAATTGAATATTTCAAATTCTACATGCAATTGCCTAAATCTTGATATGCAATCTTGTAGCCACCACTTAAGCTTTCTAATGCATCAAAAATCAGCCAAATCTAGTATGTGAAGTGTGAAATCAGAATTGATCAAGTATATAAACCTAATTTGAGTTTTGATCTACAAAAGATCCAATCTACTGTTGAAGGGTTTGCGGATCCCAAGGCAACCCTAACCCTAGTTAATAAGTGAGAGGGATTTGGCACCCTGCGTGTGTAAGTCCAACCCGATGATCACATAGTTATTTGATTGATTAGTTAAAAGTTAATAAAAGGACTTTAGGCCTTTTTGCGGGACTTTTAATGTCGCAGGCCCTAAATGTCAAGTTAGTGAATAAAGTTGGGTTTCCCTCCAATTTTGATGGTTCCCACACTTTTTTAAATTTGAATAAAAAGAGAGGCAAGACTGGACCAATAGGATTCAGAGGCCAAGGTCCTCCTCTCTACTATAAAAAGGGACCAACTCAAGTTGCTCCTCATGTTCATTTCCTCATTTCAATAAAGCAGATTGGTTCTCTTTAGAAATGGATTGATGAATGTCCTTGCTCTTCCTTTCTTCTCCTCCATTTCGCATGCTTTCTTTGGATTTTGCTAATTGTTGGATTTGATCATTATTGGGATTGCTACTTTTTATGCTTTTTGTGAGAGAGAAAGGGAGAGAGAGAAGAGTAAGTTTCTATCATTGTTGTGCATTTAGGGTTAATGGATGTAGTGTTAATGCTTAGTGTTAATGGATGTTAGTGTTAGATCCTCCATTCATGTTGAAATCTGAACTATACCATCGCTCTCATGGGAACGAACCTACGCGTGACAACTAACTCCGTCTCTTTGATGCTAGATTGGCTAGATCTTGGATTCAAGTTAGGCAAGGAAAGAAACCTACTACAATTTTGGTACCGTTGCCGAGGATCTACGCCAATTTTTCAGTTTGCAGCATGTTTGGCTGATGGTTAGCTTGCATTAGGCATCTTGTCGTGGCATGAATAGTTTGTGAAAAGTATAGTACTAAGGACCATAAATGGATCTTTGAATAATCCACAAGGTGATTGTATGCTTGTTAAACAATCTATCAGAAACTAGTCATCAGAAAACAAGATCTAGTTTAGCAGCTTGATAGGAAACAAGTAGAGACAATCAAAGCATTGATCAAATAGTCTAATCCAACTCCACATGTGTGGAAATAAGGCTGTAGTACAGCCTGTAGACAATGTTTACAAAGTGCCAAAGCTGGGTTTCATTGGAAAAATAGAGTAATCACCATACAATGAGAGGAAACTCGAGTTTCTCCTTGAGGCTCCAAAAAGTTTCTATCTTCTCACTATGGAGAGAGGGAATACATAGCAAATTCGACTTCCTTCTTGAAGTTAGGTGGATTTCCAGCATGTAATAAGGAAGTTAACTCACTCTCCTTGACCTAAAATGAAACCCTAGTCTATTTCCTAGAGTTATGCTTGGTAGGTAGCTAGTTGGTCAAATTTTCACCTTAAACTTAGGTGTAGGTCCTATAAAGTAGGGATGACCACCAAATAGACATGACCAACTCTCTTGACTTGACCTAACCTACATTAGGATGGTGGCATCATGGCCTCACATGTGTGGGACCCACTTGTGTACACAATTTACACTATTCTACATGGTTTTTGATCAAGCTAGATTTGCCAATTTTTGGCAATTCTTCACATAGTGTTAAATTTTCATTTTAGGGTTAGTTTGGCATTGATTTTGCTTGATTTGAGTGGATTTGCTTGCTTGAAATTTATTAAATAGGGAAAGCTATTCAGATCACCAATCTTAAAATCCATTTGGATCTGAGATATCAGAGAAAATAACAAAAATCGGTCAAATCTGTCAAATTTGGTCAAAAAGAGACAAAAAGCGTCATCAGAGCTCAGAACTTTTTACCCTCTTTCAGGAAACCTTCGTCGAGTTGTAGAAACCTTTGGTTTTGTTTACAAAACCTTCAGCTTGAAGGGAAAAGATCAATTCTCAGCAGATTTCCAGAAACATCGGAAAAACCACCAAAAAAACACCAAAAATTATCAAAACCCTAAAAAAAACAAAAAAAGAACCTTCGCCCGATTCACTGTGCTTAGATGTGATTCAGATCTATCTACTGCCAGGTCGACGAAGAATAATACCAAAAATAGAAAGATTTTCAAAGGATCAGTTGTCATATTGTCATACTTTTGCTAAAAAAGTCACTTTTTTGCAAAATTATCAGTATTACTCTGATCCTTCGCCAGAACCTTTGCCGAGTTTCCAAAATATTTTATCTATAATAAACTACTATTTTTGAGTTCGGCGAAGATTCTTCTTGATCAGATCACAAAAAATCCTGATTTTTACCCTCGTCAGATTACAAAAACAGTATTTGCTTGTGTCAGAAACCTTCGTCCAGTTGTCCATAGTTTTATTTGTGTCAGATCTTCCATCTGAGAAGTCGGCGAAGGTTATTTCCCAAGAAATTGCCAGAAAAGTATTCAAAGAGTTTTTATCCCGAAATAGTACTGTTGAACCTTCGTTCAGACAACCTTTGCCTAGAGAACCTTCGTCAGTCCTATTTTTAGTTTCTGATTTTCCAGATCAAGTCTCTGTCAAAATTTGGATCAAATCTGATATATTCTAAATTAGACTCCGAGAGATTTATCATTTTTTAGAAGTATTGATTGATCGAATTTTGGGTAGTTTTTCATCATATAGAATCAGATTCTTGAAAAGTGGAATAGAGCTAGCAGATCTGATCTAAGATAGTTTTTTGGAAGAATCTATATCCAATCTCATTATCGATTTGATCTAAATTTGTAAAGATGGTTGTCCCTAGAGCTACTCCTGGAGGTGCTCCACAGGAGGTCAATCCAATTATTGTTAGAAGAGCACCCCGATTGGATCTACCCAAATATAATGGATTAACAGATCCAGTTAGATTTCTTCAGATCTATGCTGAATCCTGTGAGGTCTATGGTGAGATTTATCCTCAAGATAAACTTAAGTTGTTTCCTATGGCCTTAACAGGCGCAGCACAAGATTGGTACTATAACCAAGATGAAACTAAGCGTACAGATTGGGAGGTTGTTAAACGAGCCCTTATCACACGGTTCAAACCGCGAAAGTTTATGGAAAACCCTTTCCTACTTTTAAGTAGAATTAAAATGGAAAAGCGGAAAATGTTTCGAGATTACATCGAAAGGGTGAAAAGTCTTAGATCTGAATGTGAGATTGAGCTGATTAATGAAAATGCCATGATTATGTGGTTTTTGTCAGGTCTACCTAAACGGATCAGACGTGAGCTGAAACGCCATAATGAGTACGCACTTTTGCAAAATGCGATGGACGATGCAATTTGGGAGGAGGATGAAGATTCAGATGATGAGCCGAATGTCAGTATGTTGTCTTATACAGCAGGGCAGACTACTACGACATCCACCACTATTGCATCAACAAATGCCAATGCTACTGCAGAAATGATGCTCAATGAGTTCGAGAAACTTGGGAAGACCCAGCAAAAACAGATGGAAAAGTTGCAGTTGCAATTTGATGAGAAGATCAAAGCATTGGAAAATTTCCACAGAGAAGCGAACAGGGAACCTGAGAAGTTTGCAAAGACTTTTCCTACCAGGGAAAATGTCTGGTGTTCTATTTGTACAGGAAATCACACAGTAAACGAGTGTCCTCAATTGAAAAAATGAATGGAAATCAGTGTTTGCCATCTGTGTAATTCACCTGACCATGAGACTGTCTTTTGCAACTTCAACCCTCGGATAATTCAGCAACGGTATGTCCATATGGGATATCGAGATCCATAGTATGGAGGCAATCCAGCAGGAAGACTGCGACAATCTACTCTTGGATACCCGGAACGGCTAGCGTTGCCTGCCCCACCAAAACACTCCGCTCCTCCTTTCAATTTGATGGAACCAGAACCTTACGAAAGTGCTGAGCAATGGAACTATGGTAATGATTAGGAAGGAGGATCTTCTGAACAATATGCCATTTATGTTGTCGCTCAACAACAAGCCTCGAGAAATTGGGCCAAAGCACCTCTTGGATGCTTTGCATGTGGAGAAAATCACGGAATTGCAGAATGCCCAAATAAAGAAAAATTTGTGCCATTCTGTCGTGACTTTGGATATGGGCATTGCTATAAAGACTGTCCAGCAAGACCGAAGCCACCACCAGCTACAGCACCTGTAAATTTGATAACAATTAAGCAAGGATCGGTAGCTCAAAATAAACCAAGTGCACCCTTAATGGTGGTCACCAGAGCACAAAAGCAAAAAGAACCAGTAGTGGATTTAGTACCTACTGATTCCATACCATTGAATGATACACCAACAGCATCGGAAGTCTATCCAAATCTTAATGCAGAAAAACAAAGATATCAGGATATGAGACAGTGGATTAAACATCTGCAAGAAGAAGATGACCTTGAAGCTGCTAAAGTAACAGCTGAAGTTCGGTCTTCACCATTGCAGCCTCCAAGAAATTTGCGTACGAATATGAATGTTCAATTACATCATCACGAAAAATCCTTCAAGATGACTGAACCGGAAGCACCACATACAAAATTACTCATGAATATTTTGTCTAGCAAGATCAATATTTCATTGGGAGAGTTCCTAAAGTTGGTGCCAAAAGCAAAAGAAGTCTTAGCGTAAAAGTTAGCTCAAGAAGAATCAGAAGACCATCAGGAGCCGCTTTTTTGTGCGGGATTTGAAGAATCTAACGATGTACTCCATGTTGGAGCCGCTTGGGAAAGTGAACAAAAGAATATCACTATGTCGATACAACATAGACAATTTTCTAAAGAAGCAGCCGTGATAGATGGCAGTTCAGGAGTTAACCTGATTTCTACAAACCTATGTACAAAATGGGGCCTTACAAAGATTAAGCCTGCTACTTTTGCTATTAAGCTAGTTGATCAAACGACAGTTCGTCCACGAGGAATGGTGGAAGATATACCTATCAGGATTGTAGGAGTACAGTTCGTCATTACTTTCGTCGTGATGGACTTACCAGAAGCACCAAATGTCTACCGAGTTCTCTTAGGACGTCCATGGTTATGAGTTGCGCAAGTAATTCATAACTGGGGTACCGGCAAAATCACTTTTGAAAATCGTGAACGTGCAGTTAAAGTTGATCTTACGACTTGGACTATCAAGCCAGTGGTTCAAAAAGCGAATGACAATTCATCAACAACGGATCACACTTGTGATCGACCAGCAAAAAAATTGGGTTCACTACGATTCTCAAACGGATACTGTCAATTGGAACGAAGCTCTTGCAACAATTGATTGTACAGCAGGATATATGTGTCAACAAGATATTCAATCAGAGATGAGCAAGATTTCCTTGTTAGATCGAACTTTGGATACGCCAATCACATTTCCACTAAATATGCTGAATGTAGCCTGGATATCAACGGAACCTATACCAGATCCAATTGAGGATGATCTCATACCAAACTTATGATGGCAATGCAGAACTTACGGATGAACAGATTCTACATCATATGGATCCGACCAGATTTGGAGTGCGTAATGTTCCTGATGAACCAACAATCAAATTTCCCAAAGCAGTTATATTGAAGGGAGACAGGATGACAGGTTCGATGACGAAAAAACAAGCAAAGCAACATTATAATACGGTCCTGAAATGGGAAAACCCCCCTCAAAATATTGATTCAAAGGAAGTGCCACCTCTATTGGATAAAGGCAAAGGAAAAGTCAAGAATGATTCTTCATTTAGATCTCCAGCAAGACATCATCGTCTAGGAAGTATTCACCTGTGAAGAAAGATTTATCATCCCGAAAGTCATCACCTCCATGATCAATTCTTGCTAAGAAGACTAAACAAAGATCCAAGACAAGTCCTGGGCCAATTGTATTAACATTGCTCATTAACTAACGTACATGAGCAAATATTGTAATCATTCACTAATAGCAAAGAGGGTGTGATTCATTCATAGCCACCAACATCAAGACAGCTCCGTGGCATAGTGACCCTTTAGACTTCATGTATACTCATGAATGTTTATGAACTATGGTAAGTAGTTGATGCAAATCCATGCCATACCAACTACCTAGAATCAACAACCCACTCCTACATATAATAGCTACAATTCTAGCTTCGACCATCTAAACATTGATTCATATTGTTTCTTTCCTTGTAATGACAAAACTTAAAGAGTATACGTCAAATGGTCTACTAAAGACAATTGGAATAAAACAATTTGACATCTCTGATATCGTGTGGATTATGAGTAACACAACTTTATAACCTTTTAGGTAAAGTTGAATAGTTCTTACAAAGTTAATTATTTATAAAGAAGGTATGAAATGCTTTCCCTAAAATTGTTCATATAATTTAATTTTAGGTCTGCAAATATAAGTTATTGAATAAATCTCAATTGAAAAGAAAGTGTACTTAATATAGTACCTGAATATGTCCTGAGCATTAGCCATCTCTCACTTACTAGTAAAATTCGTCTATTATCATTAAATCATCCCAAAAAAAATAAAGTCAAGAAGAAGTTTTGGCATCTTTAATGTATTCAAAAAAAACCAACAAACCCTTAATACATGGATTGGCACGAAAACGGAAATCTATGCCAATGTTCTACACGTATTCGAATTACTAAGCACTACGACTGCCAAGTAGTGTTTCATTGATCAAATATGCATACTTTACCCATATTAGATGTCTATGTATCTGAAAATATGTCATAAGATTTCTTTATACAACTAGGAAAGATATTTCATAAAGAGGACAACAAATGGCAACTAGAAAGTATGGTACAAATTTGCAATCCTCCGTCAATGGGAGAGCGATTTGCTACATATTATTCAACAATGTATTTATGTGATAAATCTACCTCTAAAATAGCACAAAAAGGCTAAGGTCCAGTGCTCTACTGCTATGTATGAAGGGTGCCCAAATTCGTAGAACCAATGTTGTCTAAATGAGGCATGTCATAGTATGGTCAGAACTCATGTCATAGCTGTAAGCTACAATTGATGAGCATCAAGAAATATGAAACAATGTTGTTGCATATCAGTATGTTGTCATGAAACTGCCAAGGAGGCTTATCATGGCCCCGTAAGGAGTATAATACATATTTTGCAACAAGAGCGATGTGTCCAACGAAGGCAAAAATACCTATGGTGCTAGTGCTAAGCTGTAGAGAAATGTGATCAATGTAGCTGGCCGCCCAATATAGTGTGAGCTAGAAGGATGAAGTATGAGCGTGTGCGTGTGCGTGTGCGTGTGCGTGTGCGTGTGCGTGTGCGTGTGCATGTGCGTGTGCGTGTGCGTGTGCGTGTGCGTGTGCGTGTGCGTGTGCGTGTGCGTGTGCGTGTGCATGTGCATGTGTGTGTGTGTGTGTGTGTGTGTGTGTGTGTGTGTGTGAGAGAGAGAGAGAGAGAGAGAGAGAGAGAGAGAGAGAGAGAGAGAGAGAGAGAGAGAGAGAGAGAGAGAGAGAGAGAGAGAGAGAGAGAGAGAGAGAGAGAGAGAGAGAGAGAGAGAGAGAGAGAGAGAGAGAGAGAATGCCTAGGTTGAGAAAGACTTTGGGGGCTCGAGCACCTAACAGACCGCAATAGACCGCAAACAGACTGCAATAGACCTCAATTGACAACCACAGACCACAACAACTGCATTCCGACAACCGTATCCACCGTAACCAGAGTGCACGGGCTTATTTCCACAATCCCTTACGATCTGGATACTATAGAGGACTATCCACCATAGATGGTCTCCCCATCCACCGAACAAGCTCAATTTAATAGGTATTTCCGGATGAAATCCCAAGTCCAAGAGCCATCCACAAACCCAATTGATAGATGAGAACCTATGCGCTATGAAGCTCCATACGAGCGACCACAATTTCATGCTGCCGAATCCTCACATGCACGAGCTCACTTAAATGGAGCTTTCGCAAATAATGTTCCACATACTAAAAAAAGGACCCCAAAGCTAGACTTACCTAAGTACGATGATAACACTAATCCTCAAAGATTTCTCCAAGTCTTTGAGAACGCCTGTGACGTCTACGGCGAGACATCACCAGAGGCCATGGCCCAGCTCTTCTCGATGACCATGATCGATTGCGCACGAGACTGGTTTTTCAACCTTGATCGTGAAGATAAACATGACTGATTACTCTTGAAAGAGGCCTTCATCAAACGGTTCAAGCCTTTTCGCTTGATAGAAAGTCCTTTTGTCAAACTAAGTAATATCAAAAGACAAAAGACGAAAAAGTACGTGACTACATTGAACGATTTAAACGCTTAAAAAGTCAGATACAAGAGCAACCTACTGAGTCTGTGCTCATCATTTGGTTCCTCGTTGGACTCCCACGATGGATACGACGTGAACTTCGTTCCAATGATGAATATACATCGTTGAAACAAGCCATGTCTGATGCCATTTGGGAAGAAGACGAGGGCTCAGATGTGGATGAACCACATGAACGGAGAGCACATCGTGCTGTCCAAGAAGCTCGACCAAACGATGACACACGAGAACAGTTATGGAAAACACAGATGGAGTTGCTTAATCAACAACACCAACAACAGATGGAGAAACTCACAAAAGGGTTTCAAAACACTCTTAAGTCTATCCAAAGTTCGATGCTAGGTCAGTTACCCACTGGCCAAATCCATCATAGACAAGAGAACACGTGGTGCCCTCACTGCCGAGGTACACACACTGGCAACGAGTGCCCTTCATACCAACCGGTCCCAGATACCTCCCTGATCAAATATGGAATCTGCGACTTTATGGGGCATACCTCCCTTTATTGCTATTATAACCCGAGGAATCAGCCTCACAACCAGTCAGGAGGACATTATCAACCTCCTCGACAACCATTTGTTTCACAACAACAACACACGTCCTATCCACCACGAAACAACCAAATCCATATACAAGAGTTGCCTAGACAACCTAGACATGAACCTCAACCACAACTGGCACTCTTAGGACCACCACCACGAGGACAACATGATCTAGGAGCACAAAAACATAGACATCCACGAGAGTTCGCCCACACACACTTGGTAGAAAACTCCTACGATCAATCATATCATCATGATACATCAATTCCATCATCTACCCAGCACCAGTATCAAACCGACAACTCATGTTCATGCAAACAAGCTGAGTATTCCACACCACCAGAAAACCCAACACAACTAGCCATCCAAGATGGTTATACTATCGCCACCGGACCAATGAGCAATCCTTGTTTTATCTGTGGCAAAACAAGACATTTCATGGCCGACTGTAAATTCAAAAACCAATACCATGTGGAATGTCATAACTGTGTTTGCAAACATAGCTTCAAAGACTGTCCTAAACAACCTAACAGGATCCTTCCAGCACGTCATATCACATCCGAACCTATTAGAGTTCTTACTAGAGCACAACGCCAACATCAAGAACACCAGCAAAACCATGGACAATCAGCTGACCCACATGGAAGCCATTCGACGGCCTCCACATTACCAAAAGATTACCCAGACCCAAAGGTGGAACAAAGGCAATACACGCATTTCGAGATGAATTTTTGCAAGAAGAAGAACATACGGAAAGTCCGTTATTAGCTCATATCCCCGGAAAGGAGCAATCCCTACAGGGACTTGAAGTATTTTCTGACCTCCTACAAGCTCAACTCACCATGTCGTTCCATAGTGCTATCAAATCCTTCACCGAACTTCAACGCTATATCCATCGTAGTTTTCAGCTGCCTCCTATCCCTGATGAATAGCGAAAACCAGAAGAGATTCCTGAAATTCCTTAGATTCCTATGAATCTGATGAATATAGGTGTCGTTTTGTCTTATAAAGATTATCCCGCAGTATTCGCTATCCTCGATAGCGGATCAGACGTTAATATAATGGCTTTGTCATTGGCAATGTCATGGGGCTTCAATACCCTCGATCAACCATGTTATAAACTTCGTATGGCTGATCAACGAGTTACTGACCCTGCTGGTCATTTATCAAATATAAAAGTTCGAATCACAGGTGTCAAGTTTATCATCAATTGTGTCATCTTAGACCTACCAGAAGATGCCAATACGTATAAGCTCCTTCTTGGTACACCCTGGCTCCAGATGGTCGGTATTGTCCAAGACTGGAAGAACAGCAAAATTACCTTTGGCAACCACGATAAACGAGTCACTGTTGACTCAAATGGCCATGTCAAGCCCGCCAAGGTATACGATGATTGGTCTTCTACAACATATGACGAATCATATAGTGTCCCGCTCCAACCAAAAGGCCACTATACACAAACCACGGACATAATCAATTGGGGTCATGCACTAGCCACCATGGACTGTGCGGATTCCAATCGATGTCGTATCGAAACGGCTGCAGAAGATGTGGATATTCTCCCATCTTCTACAGACATTGACACACCCATCTGTAAAAATTGTCAACATTTCCTAGCTAGTTTGAGGCCTAAATTGGCAATTTTTGTACATAGTTTTGGATCTAACCTTTCAAATGTGTGAAAGAGGCCTAGATACTTTTATTTTAGTATATATTTCATATTGAAGAAGTCTCAAACTTCAGGACCTTCAAAATGACACCAAAATCATGTTATTTGGACATATAGGCCAAAATTGGCTATTTTAGGCTACTGCTATCCTAAAATTGGGTCCTAAGTTCTAGAGAGAGGAGAGAGAGTCATTTCTCTCACCTATATTAGGCTGAAATTTGTGTAGAACAGGTTGGAGAAGCTTATTGTATTGTTGAGACAGATCAATAGATCATTGTCACAGTTTCTTCCTCCATTGAGAGTATTGCTTTGTGTATTGTCTTCAAGCTTTTGTGTATGATCTTAATAGGTTTCCAAAAGTGATAGGCTGCTGTTGTAGGGCTGGTATGCTGCTATTTTTGGCTGCCATCAGTACCTTTATTAGTTTCTTTTGGCTCTTGAATGCTTTGTCAAGTTCATGTGTATCAAAGGTAGCATTAGGATGCTTTGCCATTTCTAGCTTTTGTAGCTTGTTGTGCAAAGATCTTAGCCAAGTATTTTGGGAGTTTGGATCCATTCAAGATCCACTTTTTTCACATGGTATCAGAGCTAGTTGGATGTTATTTTTAGTAAGGTTTCCATTTATGGTGATATTTGGATGTTTGATCAAGTTCTAGCATGATTATGCATTGCATTGTTGATCAAATCTTACTAACCTTTGTTTTGTGAGTTGAACTTGTGGATCAAAAGCATATTTCAGGTTTATCGAAGATCAAAGGCTGAGAAGAGGCTATTTTGGATTGGATCATAACACCTAATCATTTGTTGATTGTGAGGCTTGTGCATATTCAATACTAACAATGTTATGTTCAATGTATTGTTGACAATCTCCACTTCTGTGGATGAACACTCTCCTTTGTGGATGAACACTCTCCTTAAGTGGATGAAACTTCTCCTTGAGTGGATGACAAATACTCTTTGAGTGATTTTGTATTTCTCCAAAAGGTTGAGCAAAGCTCTCACTTGGATGAAAGATCCCCTTTTGGGTGAACAGATTGTCAACAATCTTTTGCATAAATTTTGGTGTACTTTGTTGAGCATGTAAGTAACTCTCCTAATGTAATTTGATTGGAGCATTTGCTGGAAGGTTTTAACCATTATGCAAATGTGTTTTCAGGTTCTTAATATGTTGAGGAACATTCTCATGTGAAGTGATCTTAGATCTACATCTAAACACCAAGATTTGACAAGCTATGGAGTTTATAAATTTTTAGAAGTGTGGTTTACATGTGCTTTTACATGTTGAATCAATATCTTAGTGTGTTGATCATATGTTGATCAAGTTTGTTCAATTCTAGGTATTCTTGGCAGCCTAGTCTTTTGTATTTTCTAAGAATGCAAGTAACTCTTCACACCATAACTTGATTTGGTCACTTGCTGGAAAGTTTGAGAGCTTAAACAAGAGTGTGTTCAGGTTGGTTTGAGTTTGTAATCCATTCTTAGTGTGTGCAAAGTGTTGCATGTGTTTTCAATCTTCCTTTCTATGCTTGGAAACCAGCCAGGTTCAAGATAGAAGTGTTTTAGGGTCCAAGATCTTCTGAGATCTCATTATCCAACATTTGTTGAGAGAAAAGTGAGTGCTAGGTGCATTAGGACAGAGCCTAAAAGTTGAAGAATCACTATATTCATGGCTTCCAATGGTGGGATCATGTTAGAAACTAATGATAGGTTGAGTTCATCAAACTATTCTACTTGGCAAGTGAGGATGGAGTACTTACTTGAGTTGAATGAACTCATGGACATAGTTGCAGGAATTGAAGAGAGACCACTCATAGTTCAAGAGCAACAAAGGGTTGATAAGAAGGCTAAAAGGGCTCTTCATATCATTAAAATGAATGCTACCAATGAACTTCTCAAGGAAGTTGGTAAAAGTCAAAGTGCAAGTGAGGCATGGAATGCCTTGAAGAAGCTCTTTGAATCAAAGTCCACATCTAGGGTATTGACCCTAAGGAGGCAAATATTTTTTAGTAGACAAAGAGAGGGAGAAAGTGCTCATGCATTTGTCTTGAGGGTTAAGTCCTTAAGTGATGAACTAGCATGCATTGATGAAAGCATAAAAGATGGTGAAATAGTCCAGGTTATGTTGAATGGTTTGCTAGATGAACATGCTAACCTTGTGCAAAGTTTTGCCATTCAAAGAGTCTTGCCAAGTGTGGTTGACTTGCAAGAAATCTTATTGGCTGAAGAACATAGGTTGCAATCAAAGCTTGATGGTGCATCCTTACAAGGTGGAGGTGAAGAGGCTTTCTTCACAAAAGGCAAAGTCAAAGGCAAAGGTAAAGGCAAAGGAAATGGTCCAAAGGTGGTAACTCGGATCATGATGATCACTCTTCCTCCTCCTCCTCTTCTACTTCTTTTAGAAAGAAAGATAAGTCAAGTTCAAGTGCTTTTATTGTGGGATAAAAGGTCATTTTGGAAATGAATGTCATAAGAAACAAGCAAAAAGACTTTTGTAGTTCTAATGAGGATCTAGATTCTTGTAATTCTCTCATGATGTGTTCTTCAAGTCTAATGTCAAGTGGAAGTGACAAGGATTCATGGTGGATAGATAGTGGATCTAGTTCACACATGACTAGTCACAAGGAGTTCTTTACTTCTTTGATCTCTTATGTTGGAACCAAGAAAGTGGTTCACATGCCAAATGGTGGTGAGTGTATGATCAAAGGTATTGGATCAATTCCTATTTGTCTTTCTACTAATAGGAATGCAAGGCTTGACGATGTTCTTTACATTCCTTCACCTTCAAGGAATTTGCTAAGTGTTGGTCAAATGTTAAAGAAAGGGTACAAGACAAAGTTTGTTGGGGATGTTTGCTTCATCACTCCATTTGTATGTTGCTTGAATAGACTTTACAAGCTTGATGCATTTGTTATGTCTAACAAGAGGAATGAAATGGATGTTGGTGGTTCTCTCAACTTTCAAAAGTCAATTCCTAGCATCAATAAGATTGGCATATCTTATGCAAAGTCTAAAGAGCTTCCTTGTGCTAGATCTAGGTTGAGGTCTAATGAGCTTCTTGGAGATAGTTATTGTTGTGCTAACTTGGCAACATTTGGTGAATCTATGATCAATGTTTTGGATCCATTGGATCTTGAAGATGGACTAGTGCTACCTACTAGTCAAATGGAGTCACGTGGTGCTAAATTAGTATCATGTTTGAACTCTTCTACTCATAGATTTTCAAGTCTTGGTGGCTCTTCAATGGAACTACATGGCAAGTGAAAAAATGGAAAAAGTAAGAAGAGAGCTAACTTCATCAATAAAGGTGATGAAAACTTGTCTTTGAAAATGGTTGTTGCTAATGACTTATTTACTCATTTGGAAAAAGATGGTGCTTTGAACATGTTTGAAGAAAAAGGTTCTTTTGCATCTTTATGCGATGAGTCCAAGAAAGTCATTTGTGCAACAAGTGGTGTCACATGTATTCATAAAGAAAGTAGATCAAAAGGTTCTATCATGAGACTTGGTGAGGAAGATCTCAAGTCAAAAGAGAGAGATGAATGTGAAGTGTTCGAAGTAGGATGTACCTTGAATGATGCTTTTGTGAATGATAGTGAGGGTTCATTATCATTACCTATATCACTGATTAGAAGTCCAAACTTGACAAGAAAAAGTACTTCAATCATTCTTATGTTCAAGGTACTATGTGTTCTTTTCATGGCTTCTAATGTTCGAGATTCTTCCATTTCTTATGATGCAACTATCAAGAGGGAGATTGCTAACTTTTGTGGTGTGATCATTAAGAGGGAGTCTTGTGAAGGAAAGGGCAAAGGAAGAGTGACTCTTGAGAAGATCCAAGGCATGGATCTTAAATCTCTTCATCAACTCAAAGGATGCTGTAATTGTGGTGGAGTGTTCATGCCTGATCAAGATGGCAAAAGGTTGGATGAAGAAGATTACATGGAGCAGATCAAGTGGCAATTTCTTCAAGGCAAGGAAGATCTCATTGGTGAGCTCATTGAGGTTTGGTTTGAACTCAAATGGGCTGGTTTGATTAGGTTTGATACTCAATTTCATCTACTCTACTTCATGTTGGATAGAATTGTAGAAATCTATCTTTTGGTTTATGATGGCAATGATGAGATCTTGTGGGATGTTAATCATGTGTTTGAGAGGGAGTATCTTTAGAGGTTCAGATCCAAAGATGTTTATAAATGCAAAGTCCTTGATGTTTTGTTGGAAGATCAAGATGTTGATCTTGAATTGCTTCATCAACACCAAGAGCCAAGTAGCAATTGGAAGCTAGTCGAAAGCATCAAAGGAGAGCCACATGGGTAAAGCATTTTGGATATGTTTTTGCAGGTTCTTGAAGGTTCAAGTAAGGTTCTTGGAACAGCAAGGAAGTGTCCTTTTACTCTACCTTACTTGTTTAATCTCATGTATGAACATTGTCATTTCAATGTGTTGGAATTGTCAAAATTCAATGAATCTAGTTCCATAGGTTTGAAGTGGTCAATATGTTTACTTTTGAGCAAAGTTCAAGATCTAGCATCCTAGTGTTGGCAAATTGGCAAATTGTTGACAATGTAGGATCAAGGGTTGTATGCAAATCTTGTGGAGATACTTCAAGTATTTCAAGTTCAAATTTTGCTCATTCAAATGGGGCAAAGAACACATCATTTTGGCATTCATTCACCTAAGGGCTTTCATGGATTGGAGATCTACAAAGGCAAGGTGGATGGAGATACATGGTGCATTCACTATGGGCATAGTGGAATATGGAGGAGGCATGCAAACACTTGTTGGTTACTTTCTCTTACAACTTGTTTGCTACTGTTTTACAGAGAATTCAAAGGTGGATACATGGAGGAATCCTTTCATTATGATTCTATGTTCTTTTACATGTATCTTGTTCACCATTCTACGTAAAATTGATGTAAGAAAAAGTGAAGCATCCTATATGGACACTATTATCTATATCAATTATGTTGTACTTTATATTGTACATATTAGAACACTTGAGAAGAGATCTATTATCATGATGGAGATCATTCTTAAGTTGGAGCAAAGTAGTGTTGTAAAACTAGCAAGTTAAGTTGAAGAGGAAGTGTAAAAATTGTCAACATTTCCTAGCTAGTTTGAGGCCTAAATTGGCAGTTTTTGTACATAGTTTTAAATCTAACCTTTCACATGTGTGAAATAGGCCTAGATACTTTTATTTTTAGTATATATTTCCATTCAAGATCCACTTTATTCACACCATCATCCCGCTTATGATGATAGATCCCATTCTTATAACTTGGTGCCCAGGAGAACCTAATGTCTCTACTGCCCATGTTTCGGAATAAGGTATTCTTTCCATGGATGATGTCGAAATGACTGATGATCCTGTACTCCTCTATCTAGATGCTCAACGTTATCCGTCCAAAGTCATTTCTAAGGAGATCAAGTCACCAGGACTGTTGGCTCATATCCAACTAACATCCAAAGTACCAAACACACAAGCATATAGGCCCAAATCCAACGTATATACTTGGGACGTGTATCCCGACGAAGTCTGGGATACAATTGATGCCGATGTGATAAGTGGGGCCACAACACCACTTATTCAAAATCCACAAAAACCTCGGTTACAAAAAAATAAAATTATTGATACAAAATTAACCGAGCGTAAAAAACAGATGCGTGCCAAGCTTAAACAGCCAATCAAGCCCTTGTTAGAGGGGACATACAACAAACAGTCCGGCAAAGCTTCCACGTCTGGTAAAGAATCAACTCAAATGACTCCTAAAGTACCAAAACATTTTGTGGACCCACCTTTCGATCTTCCACAGAAGTTCAAAGACTTTACATTGGATGACGCTGTTATCTAGTTACCGCAGCCACATCGGCAACCTACATCAAGTTCCAATTCCTTTGAAGGACCCGCTAAGACAATTCCACGAAACCTTAAAGATTCTAACGAGGACATAGATCGCATAGTTCATGTTGGTGCACATTTGTCATCAACCCAACTGTCTGATCTGGAAACTTTATTACGCAAATACAGGGGTGTATTTGCTTGGAATTATACCAAAATGAAAGGAATCCCCCCTGAAATAGTAGTACATCAGATTTCTCTAGAAGACAATGCTAAGCCTGTTAGGGCTAAACCTTACCGCAGTAACCCAGTGTATTGTGAGAGGATCGATGAGGATATTAAGAAATTGCTAGATGCTGGCTTCATTTATGAAGTCCAACATACTGATTGGGTATCACCCATTGTGGTTGTACCCAAGAAAAACGGCAAGCTTCGTATCCGTGTTGACCTCAAGAACCTTAATGCGGTTATGAAGAAAGACCATTTTCCCTTGTCCTTAATGACCCAAATATTAGAGGAAATGGCAGGAGCTGAAGCTTTCAGCTTCTTGGATAGATTCAACGGTTATTTCCTTGTTCAAATAGCCCCTGAAGATAAACATAAAATGGCTTTTGCCACAGAGAACGGCGTTTACGCTTATAACGTTATGCCTTTTGGCTTATGTAACGCCCCCTCAACTTTCCAATGGGTCATGCAACTGGCCTTTCAAGATCTGTTACATCGGATAGTGGAGATTTATCTCGACGATCTAGGTGTACGTTCTTTTGCTACTACGCACTTAGACGCCTTGGAGAAAATCTTCATTCGCTGTCGTAGGTTTGACATCTCACTAAACCCTGATAAATGCCAAATATGGGTCGCCCATGGGCTTGTACTTAGGCATATAATATCAAAGGACGATATTTAAATCAAGGTTATCGTGGACATGCCCCTACATGCAACAGTGAAGGAAGTATATGTCTTCCTCGATCATACCAGCTATTATCGCATATTTATAATCAACTATGCTGGCAAGGCACGCCTCGTTTATTTAGTTGTGGTAGATCCGCGCTGGACCGAAGAACGAATTAAGGCCTTTGAGGAGTTGAAAACAGCCCTCACGACGGCTCCCATACTCCGCTCGCCAGATTACACGAAAAAATTCCATGTGCATACTGAATATGCCATTGGAGGTCTCCTTGCACAACCGGACGAGTATGGCAAAGATTTTCCTATACGTTTCTTAAGCAGGCAACTAGTGCCTGCTGAAGTAAACTATACAACTACCGAGAGAGAAGCATTGGCAATGGTCTATGCGGTACAACAACTACGACATTATTTATTAGTCCAGACTTTGCTTTCTACACAGACCATCAAGCACTCCTATGTATCGTTAATAAGTCTTGTAAGACGGGACGAATAGCTTGATGGCTACTGATTTTGGAGGAATTTAATTTTCGTGTAGTTGTTGGGAAAGGGACCCAACATTTCATGGCGGATCACCTTTCCAGACTACCAAGTGCTGAAAAAGCAATTGCACCAGTCAACGATGATCTTCCTGATGCGTGCCTTTTTCAGATCGATGCCACATCCCTATGGGCTGAGGAGATCACTCAGTTCCTCACAACAGGCCGACTAAAAGAAGACCTGAATACAACGGAAAAAATAAATTTTTTAATAAAAGCAGCGCCCTTTTAGTTAATTGCGGGACAACTTGACAAAAGGGGCATTGACGACATTATTCGACGATGTGCTTATGAATCTGAGATACGACCAATAATATCTCAGGCTCATGAGGGCATTGCAGGTGGTCACTTTTCTGCCAAAGCCACATTGAAGATTATCCTCAGAGCGGGATTTTGGTGGCCATCTTTGTTTAAAGACACGTTTGCTGTCATTAAAGCGTGTGATGTCTGTCAACGCACAAAGAAAAATACCAAAGCAGACCACACCATTGACCCCCATTATAGAAGGCAACGCTTTCCATAAGTGGGGGATTGACTTTGTTGGACCAATCAGTCCAGCAAAAAAACATACCCAAGCTCGAGACATCCTCATAGCCATCGATTACGCCACTAAGTGGGTGGAGGCTCGAGCAACGAAGGACACCAACGCAAAAACAGTTGCACGTTTTCTTTACGAAAATATTTTAACCCGTTTTGGCTGTCCCATTGAGCTTGTTAGTGATCGTGACACGCATTTTTTAAATGCTGTCATTGATAATCTCCTATGCCATTACCTTGTCGTGCACAAAAAAAGTACACCGTACTATCCTAGGTGTAATGGCCAGGCTGAATCAACTGACAAGATGATCTGTAAAATTCTAACCAAGATAGTTGAAACCAGTCGCTGTAATTGGGAAACAAAACTTTTCTCAGCTATCTGGGCTTACCGCACCACCCCGAAGAAAGCCACTGGGTGGGTTACACCTTTTCACTTAGTATATGGTCAAGAAGCGGTAATGCCCGTAGAACTCTTAGTACCTTCGCTAAGAGTTACAGAAGCTTTTTCAACAAATCTCTGTGAAAAGGCTTCAATCGAACAACAAGTCAAAACCAGGCTATTTACATTAGCCCAGTTATGTGAGACAAGACTAATATCTTATCACGCACAACTAGTTAACAAACAACGCCAAAAGGCCTGGCATGAACGTCACCTGTGCAATAAAGATCTCCACTTAGGTGACCAGGTGCTTCTTTATACATCAAAGAAGCACCCCGACAAGTTGAAGTTCAGAAGTGAGGGGCCATACATTATTAATAAAATTTTTCCTAATGGTGCCGTCCAATTACAAACACTTGACGGTATACTCGTAGACACTGTCGTAAATGGTGGTCGTCTACGACGGTATTACGAAGAGTTGTTTTTTGTTGACCCAATTTAACATCTTTTCCTAGTACATATTCTACATTTCTCTATGTTTATTATTTTTAATTTTAATTTTATTTTTTACTACTTGTACTTCTAGTTTTGCATGCCTTCTTTTTATGTCCCTTCTATGCATTTTTTTTTCCTTCCTGTACATACTCATGGGTCATGAAGGTTCTAGGTTAACAAATGCTAGGCTATACCATAGGAGCTGCTTCTCCCACTTTGGCCACCTCATCTCTGTGACTAACTGGTATCTCCAACATACAAACATCCCTGGAGATACACTCTTTTCATAAAAAACTTCGACTCTGTGCCTCAATCATATTTTTTCACCCTTGAAGTTCTTCACTTGCATACCACAGATCCATTCCTTCATATTGAAAATTTGATCAATCTCAATTGACGGGATCCACTTCAATCTCAACTGACGGGATCCACTTCAATCTCAACCGATGGGATCCACTTCAATCTCAACCGACGGCCTTCAGTTCAATCTCGACCGACACATTTTTATCAGGACTCAACCGACGTGACGTCCTTTAAATCTCGACCGAGGCTACACACACGTCCCATCGCGACCGCATCGACCTGATGACGTCCATAAATCCTCCCATTTCGAATACTTTTTCACCTCAGCGACGTGCGACCTTGGAGCTCCTGGCGAAAGAAAACTCTGGCGATTTTGTGAACACCCTCCATGATCCTAGCACTCTTTCATCCATTGCATCCATCACCGTGTCTACACCATCCCCACCCGTTTTCAGCAAACCTCATCCGAGTTCCACAAAGAGCGCCATCACAGACAATATATGAACCTCAAATTGCCAGAGGAGCACCACATCGTTTTTCATATTTTCACGCTGAGGGGTAGTGTCATGCAAGCTCTCAGAACACTTTCGTGACACTATTGAACATCACTAGTTATTCTGCATATTTCACTGTTTTACCCTATCCAAACACTCGCCTTAACCGCCAGTCACCTTCTTTACATTTCTTCATCTCTTCCGTTTAGTTACACCCAAATACCAAAAGTCCTCTTTTCGCCACTCCTAAAACCCATTCTGCACGCCCTACTTACCTTCCCACAACACCTCCACTTCCCATCCATAGTTCTCACAGTTACCTCTTTCCCAACGTCGCTCCTTCCCGTCAATCTATCACACTCTCATCTCAGCAGACGCCATACACTCCATCTCAGCCAACGCCATACACTCCCATCTTAGCCGACACCATACACTCCCATCTCAGCCGACGGCATACACTCCATCTCAACCGACCCCCCCCCCCACTTTCGTCTCACTTTTCCAGTTTTTTCATCATGTCTACCAATCCTACAACCAGCTCTGATGACAGTGAAGCTCATAAGCTTGACATCCAATTGTCCCAATTGGATCTGACAGAAATGCAACATTGGTATCAGCAGACAACCGCATTCTTTCAAGCAATTGAATTCCAAATACATGTACTCACGGGGTATCAAAGCCCCTATCTCGTGCATATGGTCTATGCAAACTACAATGCCAAATCAAGGTCCTGTAGCTTAATAGTTCCCCTTGTGAGGAACTACGTGTACAACCTCTCCTTTGCACTGGCAGACCTGCAACTTTTGGGTCTCCACGAGGACCTAATGCTGTGACGAGGACACTGAAAAAAATTGCGGAGACAGTCTACTTCAAGTTCATTGACCCATCAGTGCCCAAGTGGAAGAACAAGGACGGGTACCGTGTCGAAGCCATCAATGACCCACAACTACAAGCAGCCTGTGCATATCTGACCAAGTACACGCAACGACCAAGGAAACAACTGCAGAGGGTACCCATGTCCCTGTTTCACATGATGGCAGATTCACGACTGCATTCCCAGAATCTCTATGACTGGGCATAGTTTGTCTCGGACTATCTTCATGAATGCATTAAGAACAAGCACCAGACAACAGTGCTCGGGTATCTCTTGACAGATATCACCCTTCAACAGGTACATAACGGGCCAAAGCTTCAACAAAGCCTGCAGCTTGCGGACAAGGCATGGGACATCCCCATCGATCAACAAAAGTCCAAGCGTGCATGGTCACGAGCCACCTCCCCATCAGGAACACAACCTAAACGGGTCAACACCAGCATCCTACCACTGGTACAGAGACAAACAAGCCCACAGCCGGATCCACAAGCGACGACAACATCTGACCCTCAAGCGGCCAACACCTCCAAGGCCCAGTTGCCTGACACTCGGCAACAACACATGCAAAAAAAGCTTCTTGCTGACAATACATCACCCATCGGACAAGTTTCCGATAGCTCCACCTCGGATCATAGTAGTTCCTCTATGGCATCACAACAACACTCGTCACCCTCACATGTCCATGAAGGGGGTGATGGAGCGACCACATCAGCAGCAGCCCAACCCATCATCACATCACACTCTGCTACTCAACCACTAGATGCAGCCATCACCCCACCCATATCCCTTACGACGCCAACGCCACCAACATCACTATCGGCACAATTATTGGCGGGGGGGGGGGGGGGGGGGGGGGGGCTGGGGGGGGTGGGAGGAGTGGAGATATCCAGTCCCCAAGACACGGGAGCAGCCCAACAGTCAGGAGATCAACAATCACAGGCCCAACAAGTCCATATATTGGACACATCTCAATATTTTGATGCTGCGGACCTGATGGAGATAAGCGACGACGAGCCAACAAAGGGGACGCAGCCAGGAAGAAGTCAGACACCTCCACTAATAACCCCTCCACCACCTCCACCTCCATCTTTAGTTCTAACACCACGCCTACTTTTTGGTTTAGCCTCACCATCCCACACCCCAGATCAATACCCAACCCTCTCTAACCCTGGAAAAGCTCACTGAAGCAGCCAAACGCTCAATGATTGGCCTATCCAAAACGAGCTACCACATGCATTGGTTGGTGAGCCAGCATCAAGTTCTAGAGAGCAAGGTCCAACATCAAAACCAAAGTTTCTATCAAAGGAGTACCATCTCAGATTCAATGACATATTGAATCTGAAAATCAAAAGTTTTCAAGATCCACATTAAGGGGGAGTGTTGGAATTCGATGCTCAGCCTCAAATCCAAAATAATGAGCATCTTGAAAACCCAAAACAGAAGGCTCAAATTTCTGTTCTGAGAATCGAAAAATTCAAGATTAAATTTTTTTAGAATTTTTTGATACCGAATTGACTTGAAAAATTGTATATTTTTTGAGTCAGTAATTTTGAAGTCTTTGTACATTTTTCGATACTGTCGGCCTAAAATCCGAACCAACGACTTCACCTTTACAGTCCGCCCACTTTGTGCATGCATTAGCTGTAATGAGGCGGTTGTAATAATTGCAACAGAAGGTAGTTCTAGATATTTTGTAAGATATTATCCTAGAATCTTCATCAGAAAACTTCTTCTGATTATTCAAGTTTATGTAACAAGAGTTATCACTCTCAACGATTGTTATGTCATCTTCGTAGTATAGGGTCTGAACGCTGGGAGCGTCAACCCCACCTTCACCTGCATAGCAAAGAGAGAGAGAGAGAGAGAGAGAGAGAGAGAGAGAGAGAGAGAGAGAGAGAGAGAGAGAGAGAGAGAGAGAGAGAGAGAGAGAGAGAGAGAGAGAGAGAGAGAGAGAGAGAGAGAGAGAGAGAGAGAGAGAGTTACAAGACATCACTTAGTTCCTCTTGACAAAGCAAGACTGAAGCTCTTTAAAGTCTTTATTCATAATCCAACAAGGTAAAGTACAGCTGAAAAGTAAAATACAATACTAGAAAGCACCATAAAGTATAACCACTTTCAAGATGTCCAGCTGATACATGCCACCATCCCACAAAACAAAACTGCTCAAGTTAGTTTAGTGAGGAAGACATGTGTCATAGCTGAACGACAGTTGTTATTCATGTCAAGAAGAAGTTATACTACTTAACAGCTTTGAATAGCATTTTAAAATATAGTCCAGTCTTCCCAAACGTACAATGTTTTAGCAATAGGCCAAGCTGTTATATCACCGTATCAGGGCGAGTGCCATACTGATCAGCTTACGGTCAATTGGTCCGTATTAGTTCTTTTTAATCACAGAGGAGTATGAAAAGTTTAAACCGTATCCTCTCATGGAACAATCAAAAGCAGACCTCGGTAGCATTATCGTCAACCGAATCAGAGTACATTGTTGTCATGAATGCTACCAATGAGACAATTTGGCTGAGGCACCTGCTAGCATAAATTGACCTTGCACAGTCACATCCAACAACCATCTTTTGTGACAACCAAATATCGTAGCTCTCTCTCTCTCTCTCTCTCTCTCTCTCTCTCTCTCTCTCTCTCTCTCTCTCTCTCTCTCTCTCTCTCTCTCTCTCTCTCTCTCTCTCTCTCTCTCTCTCTCTCTCTCTCTCTCTCTCTCTCTCTCTCTCAATCCAAAATTTCATTCTTGAAGCAAGCATATCGAAATTAGATATCACTATTTGAGAGAGAAAGTGCAAAGCAAGGATGTATCCTTAGTCTACTGCAGGATAGAATCAATGGCAGTAGATTACTTCACAAAGGTTTTGTCAAAGGAGTATTATCTCAGATTCAATGACATATTGAATTTGAAAATCAAAAGTTTTCAAGATCCACATTAAGGGGGAGTGTTGGATTCGATGCTCAGCCTCAAATCCATTCAATAATGAGCATCTTGAAAACCCAAAACAGAAGGCTCAAATTTCTGTTATGAGGATCGAAAAATTCAGGATCAAATTTTTCTAGAATTTTTCGATACCGGAGCGACTTAAAAAATTCTATATTTTTTGAGTCAGTATTTTTGGAGTCTTTGTAGATTTTTCGATACTTGTAAATCTTGATACTGTCAGTCTAAAATCCGAACCAACGACTTCACCTTGACAGTCCGCCCACTTGTACATGCATTAACTATAGTGAGGCGGTTGTAATAACTGCAACAGAAGGTAGTTCTAGATATTTTGTAAGATATTATCCTAGAATCTTCATCAAAAAACTTCTTCTGATTATTCAAGTTTCTGTAACAAGAGTTATCACTCTCAACGACTGTTGTGTCATCTTTATAGTATAGGGTCAGAACGCTGGGAGCGTCAACCTCGCCTTCACCTGGAGAGAGAGAGAGAGAGAGAGAGAGAGAGAGAGAGAGAGAGAGAGAGAGAGAGAGAGAGAGAGAGAGAGAGAGAGAGAGAGAGAGAGAGAGGAGAGAGAGAGAGAGAGAGAGAGAGAAGAGAGAGAGAGAGAGAGAGAAGAGAGAGAGAGATGAAGAGAGAGAGAGAGAGGAGAGAAGAGAGGAGAGAGAGGAGAGAGAGAGAGAGAGAGAGAGAGAGAGAGAGAAAGCCTAGGTTGAGAAAGACTTTGGGGGTTCGAGCACCTACCCAAAGCAATTCGATCCAACGTAGAGAGAAGAGAGAGAGAGAGAGAGAGAGAGAGAGAGAGAGAGAGAGAGAGAGAGAGAGAAGAGAGAGAGATGAGGAGAGAGAGAGAGAGTGAGAGAGAGAGAGAGAGAGAGAGAGGAGAGTTACAAGACACCACTTAGTTCCTCTTGACAAAACAAGATTGAAGCTCTTTAAAGTCTTTATTCATAATCCAACAAGGTAAAGTACAGCTGAAAGGTAAAATACAGGTACTAGAAAGCACCATAAAGCATAACCACTTTCAAGACGTCCAGTTGATACCTGCCACCATCCCACAAAACAAAACCGCTCAAGTTATTTAGTGAGGAAGACAGGTGTCATAGCTGAACGACAGTTGTTATTCATGTCAAAAAGAAGTTATACTACTTAACAGCTTTGAATAGCATTTTAAAACATAGTCTAGTATTTCCAAATGTACACTGTTTTAGCGATAGGCCAAGCCGTTATATCACCGTATCAGGGTGAGCGTGTGAAAGATTCAACTAGTTTCATCACATTTTGCAATATTTTCATATTTGGCATATTGCTTGTTTAAGACTTAGAGGTTGACTTTTCAAAGTTCATTAGTCTAAATTTCATCTGAATAAACACTTTTTGAAAGTGTGGGAAAGCTAGAATGTGAGTTTGAGTAGATTCAATTTGAATAGGTGCGTACATTGAATCTAGACCCAAAATTAGTAGGGTTAGCATTTTGGTGGGAAAGCCAAGTGGCCAAATAGGGTTTGGACGTGCTATAAAAGGATGTAACTCATGGAGAGAGCAATCTTCTCTCTTCTTTATCTCATTTCATGCTTATACATGATACTCTTGGGTTTCACTATCCATTGCTGCACTATCTTGGCGATTGCTTGCAATTCTATGTGTAGAATGATCTATATTTGTTATTTTAGAATACACACGTGTGAAATACAGTAGCTTGCTGGTTTTGTATGGACAACAACAGTACATAATCATTTCATTCAAGTTTGATCAAGTTCTATTGGTGTTTGCATCTCAATTTGTGTGTAGATGCTGATTTTTCTACATTGGTGAGATTGGTAGTGTATTTCTCTTTCTAACCGAAGATCATTCAAGTAGATTGGATATTAACGATCTGAAATCTTTCACATGGTATTAGAGCTTGTGTTTCAGGTTTTGAAGGAAGAAATCAGATCTATCAATGATTTGGTGAAGATATCAAGTCTAGAGCATGCTAGAGAGGATTCTACATCAAAATCGAGTTTTTTGCTTTTGTAGATTGGATCTTTTGTAGATCAAAACACTAAATAGGTCAATATACTTGTTCAATTCTGATTTTTAAATTCATATACTAGATTTGGCAGATTTTTGGATCATTGGATCAGCCTAAGTGGTGACTTATAGATTGCATATCAAATTTTCAGCATTTGCATGTAGATTTTGAATAGTCAATTTTTTGTGATTTTGTCAAAACCCTAATTTTGATTGGATCTCTAGATAGTGAGGTTGTTGGACCTCATTTGAGTGTGTTTCAATCTTAGGAAATGGAAAAAGTCATTAGATTGAGGATAGATCATAGGTTGATCAAGATAATTTGCTTGGATAAGTGCTAGAAGATAATTTGTGAGATACTTTCAAATCTTGGTGATTTCTTTTGAAAGCATTTGTTGTTGTTCAAAGGACTGCTTTGCGCATTGAAACAAGTTGAAAGAGAAGATCAAGTCATTGCTACATGGTAACCTCAGTTGGAGTCATGTTGCATGGCAACCTCAATTGGAGTCATGTTGGAGGCCAATGGTAGGCTTACTTCAACTAGCTATTCATTGTGGAAAGTGAGGATGGAGTCACTTCTTGAGATGAACGATGTTTTGGATATTGTTGTAGGTTTAGAAGAGAGACCAGCAACACAACAAGATCAATTTAGGAGGGCCAAGAAGGCTCTACACATGATAAAGATGAATGTTACCAATGAACTTCTCAAGGAAGTTGGTAAGTGCACATCATCTTTGGAAGCTTGGAATTCATTGAGGAAGCTTTATGAATCCAAGTCTACTTCTAGAGTGCTGACTCTAAGAAGGCAAATCTTTTCTTGTTTGCAAAAGAATGAAGAAAGTCCAAGTACTTTTGTTCTGAGAATGAAAGCATTGAATGATGAGTTAGCTTGCATAGATGAAAGCATTAAAGAAGGAGAGCTTATTCAAGTGATTCTTAATGGCTTGTTGGATGCTCATGCTAACATTGTTCAAAGTATTGCTATTCAAAAGACTTTGCCAAGTTTGATGGATCGTCAAGAGATCTTGATCAATGAGGAATATAGGCTTCAAGCAAGAGGCGGATCTACATCGACACTTCAAGATGATGCTATGTTCACAAAGGACAAATTCAAGGGCAAAACCAAAAGTAAGTGGTCTAAAGGGCAAGATCAAGTGGATGCTTCTTCAATGGCAAAAAGAATGATAGATTAAAGCTCAAGTGCTTCTATTGTGGCATCCAAGGACACTTTGCAAGTGAGTACTACAAGAAGAAGATAGATCAAGGAGACAAGCAAGGTAATCTTACTCTTGATGAGTGGTTTGGATGTTCAAGATGCAAATGATGATGCTTTTGTGATGTCTTCATGTATGCTTGCTAATGATGGAGATCTAGATCCTTGGTGGATTGATAGTGGAGCAAGTTCACACATGATCTTTCACAAAGAGTACTTCAGTTCTTTGTTGGCATATGGAGATGACAAGAGGGTGATCTACATGGCCAATGATGGTGAGTGTGAAATCAAAGGGGTTGGCACAATTCCTATTTCTCTCTCTACAAATAGGAATGTTCACTTGGAGGATGTCTTGTTTATTCCATCTATTACCAAGAATTTACTTAGTGTGAGTCAAATGCTAAGTAAAGGCCTCAAGGTGGAGTTTGATCGAGATGCTTGTTTGATCAAAAGGAAGGATGTCTTGATTGGAAAAGGTAAAAGGCAAGGGAAGTTGTTCAAACTTGATGCTTGTGTTATTGCTAACCAAGTTGGATGTGTTGCAAGGGAGCAAATTTCTATTCAAGAGGTTTGGCACAAAAGGATGGGACACCTCAACTTCAAGTCATTGGAGGTAATGGCAAGGAAGAAGGTTGTGATTGGTCTTCAAAGTTCCTTAAGTAATGTCAAGCATGTTTGTGAGTCTTATGCTTTGTCTAAGTCGCATAGACTACCTTATACTAGATCTATTTCTAGATCTACAAAGCCTTTTCAACTTGTACATTCAGATATTCATGGATTTACTACAATTAGTAATCGTGGAGCTAAGATGTATGTAACATTCATTGACGATTTTAGTAGATTTTGTTGGATCTATTTACTAAAAAACAAGGATGACGTCTATGGTTTCTTTGTCAAGTTCAAGAATGCAAGGGAGAACCAATTTTCCACAAAGATCAAGTGCTTGAGAGGTGACAATGGTGGTGAGTACATATCTAACAAGTTCAAGGACTTTTGTGATGAGCATGGGATCAAGAGGAAGTATACAACATCAAGGACCCCACAACAAAATGGAGTGGCTGAAAGGAAGAATAGGACTTTATGTGAAAGTGCTAAAGCTATGAGGTTAAGTGCTAATCTTGACAAACCATTTTGGGATCAAGCTTGGACACTTCAGACACTTCGATGTCGGGAAAGTCGAAGAAAAACTGTCATCGACTTTTCTTGTATTTCTGCAGGTTGTGCGACATTTCAATGTATTTACATACTTCAAATGAATAGATCTAGACTAGTGAAGAGATAAGGGATGGAGAGGATAGGAATCCAATTTCAAGATGGATACACCTGGTAGGGTTTTTGATCTAACAGTGTGCATTATGGTGTGCTTGGTGCACCAAGAGGGACTCAATAAACTATAAGAAGAGGAAAGGTGTACCCTAACTTCACTCTTCTTCTTTTGCCTACTCTCTCTCTCTCTCTCTCTCTCTCTCTCTCTCTCTCTCTCTCTCTCTCTCTCTCTCTCTCTCTCTCTCTCTCTCTCTCTCTCTCTCTCTCTCTCTCTCTCTCTCTCTCTCTCTCTCTACTGCGACCTAAGGCAGCTTGGAGACTTCATTATGTGGGCTTGCAAAGGCTTGTGTGGAAGAGTGATACGTTAACGAAGAAGCTTGGAACAATCACAGGTAATGGTGTGGCCATTTCATAGCATGGGAAGGTGTTTTGTTCTCTTATGGCATTGGGATACTAAGCTTGCTATGCTTTATAAGTTGTTCGGAGTGGTACACTAACGTATGTGATGATGAATGTTGATAGACAAGTATTCAAAGCTTCTCAAGAAGCAAATTTAGTGTGTGTTGTTGTTGTTTGCGCTGTCCCAGCAAGGAGTTAGATACAATTCAAAGGTATGATCCTCATCAATAACTCATTTTTTTTTTATGCAAGTCAACGTTGGCCTTCCTTGAGGAAGTGCGCATTTTTTCAAAGACTTTTGCATGCAATGTTGTTGATACTTATACGTATGATGACACACTACTACGGTGGTGGCCACCTTTCCAGATGTGATTTCCCAGTTAGTTTTGTGATCATTTTTTGGAAAAAAAAAAAAATGGCACACCACACTTAGTGGTGGCCGCCCTTCCCTCCACCTTATACACACAAAGTTAAAGCTTGTTTTTACTTACGGTGTATCTCCTCTTCAAAGAGGAAGATGGCCACCCTTCTACTTCTTGCTTAGCATCATATTATGAATCTCTTACTCAAGAAGATGGGCACACTACTAAGTGGTAGTAGAATCACTCTTTATGTCTTTTTTTTGGAATAATGATTGACAAATGCATTAACATGAAAAAAACATGTGTAAATGTATGTGATAACAAAGTGCTTGCTAAAAGTAATTGCCAACACTATATAAATCGAGACAAAGGTAGCACTTTTGTAGGTTTTCTACTTCGATACTAAGATAAGATATTGTACGTTTGTTAATTGAAGGATTTTCACTAATGGTAAGTTTTCGATCTTAACCTATCATTGTCGTATTTGAATTATTAGTATATAAGAAAGGGTGTCACATACTTGTTGGAGGATGGGTAGTTCTCAAAAGATCTCTTCACCACGAATTTGGGTACAAGGCAATGCAGAACTTTGTATTAGACACCATTAATGCTTGTTACATAAATCTATGATTAGGTTTTTCACAAATGGATATGTTGATCATGATTTTCATAATGATATGAGATACGTTTGCCCTCACAAATGCTAAAAAGATATGTTAGGCTTGTACACCAATGTAAATGTGATGTGGAATGCTATGCACAGTGCCTAGAGTTGTTTGTAAATGTAGAATGATATTGTCATAAGATACATGACAAAATGTGGATGCAGTATGTAAGCTAGAATTCTGATTAGGGTTCGACTCTTGTAGGCTTGAATGCACCTTGCATGCCTCTCCTTTGAGTGATCAATGTACTGGTGCTGGCATCAACTACATTGCATGTTTCATTTGTAAATGTCACACACATGCCTGCATTTGCTATCCTTGCAGCTGATAATTAATATGTATTTGTTTCTTACGCCATCAAAAGCATAACGAAGCAAAGAAGATGCAGTAGGATGGAGGATCTGATTCTATCAAAACCTCTCATGAAGACCCAACTCTACTAATGATACAAGATGAATCCATATTGGGACTTTTCAAAATGGCTAAAATATTCTTTGGAATATCATCCTACAACATCACTCAAGAAACAAGCATGATCAAAGAGCTCAATGGATGCACCAAAACTCATGGAGGCTCTTCTCAATTCAGCATGGAGTAGGTATATTTCACAAAGCTCCTCTTCTCAAAGAGAGAGTCTCTTAAATAAGCAAGAGAGCTTCTTAGGTGGCATCCTAGTGGCATTTCCACATTACACAAATTACAAGTGGAATAATGCTCTCCACTAGATGTCACCATCAAAAGGTGGCTCACTCTACTTTCTTTAAGAGAAGTCTACTTGCATTTATTACTTTGCCTAGAAATACTAGTTCCTACATGGTCATTCCATCTTCCCGGATTCACCATGAGGCTTACACAGTTCTTGCTTGTCATTACTAACTAGTATTCCTCGGCTCTCAGTCTTCGTTCGTCTCATCTTCTCAAAGATGCCAAAGCAGCAAGGCAGCGAGAAAAAAACTTGTGTAAGTTGTAAGCGAGAAGGCCACACAGTCGATACATGCTGGCTGAACCCAAAGATCAAATGCATTCATTGCCACAAGAAAGGTCACGCAGCCATGGATTGCTACCCGAATTCAAGAAATAAGAAGGCCCAAGGCAATTGAAAAAACCACAACAGTTCCTCCTATGTGGAAGAAACGGAAAGCTCCAAGATGGGCGAAGACAAAGCCAACAATGACAATATGGCATTCATATGCACGGATGTCTGTGCAACCTTAACGTCTGATACACAAGAAATCATCCTCGATTCAGGAGCAACCTCTCACTTTGTTACATCCAGACGCATAATAGCTTACTTTCGCGACTCAGACCCCTCCAGATACATGCTTCTTGGAGACGGATCCAGACACCAAGTGAACGACACCGGTTCGCTATGGCTCAACACCTGTGGGGGTACTGATCTTCTTACGAGTCATTTTAGCTTGTGCACGTACTGAGCTTCTTATGCGAGTCATTTTTGTCTGTGCGGGTATCGACCTTTTTGTGTGAGTCATTTTAGCCTGTGCGGGTATTGAACGTCTTATGCGAGTCATTTTTTGCAGTATACACGCCTGTGCGAGTAGTATGTTCCCTTGTGCGAGTCATTTCTAGTTTTTTGGAAACCTTTCAAACATGTGCGAGTCATTTCCAGGTTTGTGCGATCATTTTGTTCCCTTGTGGAGCCATTTTCGACTTCTTTTGAGAACCGTTCAACCTTGTGCGAGTTCATCAACCTTCCGAAAAATCGATGTGTGGTAAGCTGATCTATCTGAGACCAAATGGTACGACATTAAAAAAAAAAAATCCTAAATTCGTTCAAACTAGTGACATAAGCTACTCGCCCACCACATTTTGGGTCTATCCTGATCAAACTTGATAACTTTTATCAGTAGGCGAGTACGTTTTTCACACAAATTCTCGACATAGAGAGAGCCTGTTTTGTAACAAGTTTGCCTGAGACAACTACTTTTCTCATAAGGAGTTCAATGGTATGTTAAGAGCATTCAGATGGCAAGGAGCAAATGGCCTGTCATAATCTCAAGTAAAGAGGCTGCTCTCAAGTAAAGAGAGAAAATCAATGCTAGAACACTTGCTTAGAGAGAGAATGAGTCCAAAACACCAACACCTCATTATTCACAATATGGCAAAACATGCCAAGATTTCCCTACATCAAAGAGACTCGAATTCCTACAGTGGAGTTGCATGGAAAGTCCATTTAACTCAGTTAACTCAACTACCAAGGATTAACATGTGTAACTGCATGCATGGATATTGCATGTACTGCATGTCAACTCATAAAACTGCCTAGACATGTGTAGATAATAGAAACCACTTTGCATGTTGCATGCACTGATTGCATGTGGCTTGCATGCATACAAAATGACATTGCATGCTATCTAAACTTTTGCATGACATCAAATTTGAATCTACCTAACTCAAACTCAACCTATTTTTAGAAGGATATGTGCTCAGTTAACATACCTTTATGTACAACATAGATTACAATGGAAATAATCATGGACATGGCACCAAAACTCGAGATAGGAAGATAATATTTTACTAATCTTCACACTCCTCCTTAAAATATATGTTCCTATCCAACATAGACTTCAAAATTAGGCCAAGATTAGACCTCATCTTGATAAAGACATTCTTGAGTAAGGGCTTGGTGAGAAGATCTGCAACACAATTTGAAGATCCAACATGCTCCAATAAGATCTCTCTCCTAATGACTTTTTCTCTTATAAAATGATGAGCTACCTCGATGTGTTTGCTCCTTGCATGGAACACATGATTATTTGCAAGAGCCTGAGCAGAAATGTTATCATTCTTGATAATTGGAGGGTCTTCATCTCCATAACACTTTAGCTCCAAAAGTAGCCTTTTGATCCATAAAACCTCCTTTGTTGTGGTTTTAAGAGATTTGTAATCAACTTCACAGGATGATAAGGATATAGTTGCTTGCTTTTTTGATAGCCAAGAAACTAAGTTTCCTCCAAGAAAAATCGTGTAAGCACTTGTGGAGGATTTTCTATCCATTTTGTCTCCTGCAAAGTCTGAATCTGAAAAGGCAATCAAAGTTAGATCTTCTCCTTTGTAGAATAATCCATTATCTAAGGTAGAAGATATATACCTCAAGATTCTTTTGGCCAGCTTCCAGTGATATAACTTTGGATCCTGCATGTGTTGACTTAGCTTATGAACACTAAAGCTTAGATCAGGCCTAGTCATTGTTAACCATATAAGTGAGCCAATAAGACTCCTATAAAGAGTGATGTCCACAAAGGACTTTTCATCATCTTTCATAGGAACTTTTACAATGTGCTCCATAGGTGTATCTATGCCTTTACAGTTTTCCATTTGGAATTTCTTGAGCGTGGAAAGTGCATATCTACTTTGACTTATAAAGGCTTGACCTTTCCAAAAATCTATTTCAAGGCCTAGAATATAGTGAAAAACTCCTAAGTCCTGCATCTTAAACTCACTACCAAGTGCTTGCTTAGTTCTTCAGCTAGCTTTTCATTATTTCCACAAAGAATGATATCATCTACTTAGATGAGAAGAATAATTACAAAGTTATCTACAAACTTATAATACAGAGAAGGGTCATATTCACTTAGACAAAATTCGAGTGATATGAGATAGGAGTTGAGCCTTGTATACCAAGACCTTGGTGCTTGTTTCAGTCCATAGAGACTTTTGAACAAAAGACAAACTTTTGATTCCTCACCTTCTTTCACTCCATGTAATTTTCCCCTCAAGGTAACCATTGAGAAATGCATTAGAAACATCAAGCTGGATCATACTCCAATTGTGAAAACATGCAAGAGATATGAGTATTCTGATTGTTACCATTTTTGCAACTGGTGCAAAGGTGTCTTCATAGTCAAGACCTTTGATTTGTGAGTAGCCTTTGGCACAAAGTCTTGCTTTATACTTATTGATAAATCCATCATGATTATACTTGATTCTGAAAACCCACTTACATCCAATCACATGCATGTTGTTTGGTGGCTCCACAAGCTCCCATGTGTTGTTTGACATCAAGGCTTCAAACTCTTGGGTCATTGCTTCAACCCACATCTTGGATTGAAGTGCTTCTTGGACATCTTTAGGCTCTTCATCTGATATGAAGAGAGCATGATAGGAAGTTTCACCTTCCACTTGCCTGCCTTCTTCATCATATGTGAGCCTCCTTGGCTCAGATCTTTCTATTGTAGATCTTCTTGGTGTGGTTGCTTGAAATTGCTCCTTCTCAAGCCTCGGCCTCACCACTTCTTGAGCAGCATCAAGATTGATGATTGTAGATCTTGCATGAGACTCCTTGGCTTGTGCTTCATCCAAGTTAAACTTTTGATCTTCATGGAAGATCACATCTCTACTAGCAATATTCTTGTTAGTAGAGGGAAGATATATTTTGTATGCTTTTTTAGTAGATCCATATCCTACAAAAATTTCTTTAACATCACTAGGATCTTCCTTCTTCCTAGTCTCTAGAGGTACATGCACGAAGCATACACAACCAAAAATCGTAAGATGATCTACCTTAGGCTTTTTATTATACAACATCTCAAATGGTGTTTTTCCTCCTATTGCAAGATTAGGAAGACTATTACAAAGATAGTTTGCACATGCAACTGCTTCTCCCCAAAATTCTTTAGGAAGAGAAGCTTCTAGCCTAATGGCTTTTGCACATTCACACAAAGTTCTATTTTTTCTCTTAGCAACTCCATTTTTCCAAGGAGTATATGAACAAGAAAACTCGCTTTGGATTCCCTCTCTCTCACAGAAGTCTTTAGAGTTATTGGAGGTGTATTCTCCTCCACTATCACTTCTCAAAGCTTTCAACTTGAAAGAAAATTGCTTTTCTACATAAGCTTTGAAAGTAAGGAAAACATCATAGACCATGGCTTTAGAAGACAACATATAGATCCAAGAATATCTTGTATAATCATCTACAAAGGAAACAAAGCAATTTGCTCCTCCTTTGCTTTTAGTTGATGAGAAATGAACATCAGAGTGCACGAGTTCAAATGGTTGCTTTGTTTTGATGCTTGATCTAGGAAAAGGCCTTTTGTGTGATTTTGCCAAAACACAAGCTTCACAAGGTAGAAGCTCCTTTGACAGTGTCTTTGGTAGTCCAACAACTTTTCCTTCCTTGACCATAGATTGCATGGCTTTGAAATTGGGATGTCCCAATCTCTTATGCCGCAGATCCTCCTGAAGAACCTTGGTCTCATAAGCAATATCTGAAATGTTAGCACTCTCCCTAGAATCTAGTTTGTACAACTTACCGATTCTAGATCCTCTAGCAATAAATTCATTCTCTCTTGAGATTATACACTTGTCAACTTGAAACTTGACATCCAATCCACTATCAAACAACTGTCCTACACTAATGAGATTTTTGGTTAGTCTAGGTACATAAAGTACATCATGTAAGCAAAAAGATTTTGATGATGATGCATGCAGTGGAATACTACCTATTCCTTCAATTCTACACTCTACATCATTAGCAGTATAGATTGATCTTTTTACACCTAGATATGGCATGAGACTAGTGAAAGGGTTTCTAGAACTAGACATATGGGAACCAGCCCACTATCTATCCACCAGACTTCTTCATTCTTAAAAGGAAAAGATGAAAAAGTAGACATCATTAAAGAATCCTCTCTTTCACTCTCAACATTCTCACACTCATCCTCATTAGTAAGGTTAGCTTGCTTAGATTGGTTCTTCTTCTTGAGACAGTTTGATGCATAGTGTCCTTTCTTGTCACAAAGTTTTTAGCATGTGTGAACTTCACCACACACAAGATCTTACTGAGGTGTTGTGTTTGCACAAGATTGATCAGAGAACAGAATACTTGAAAAATCTATGGCAAGAGCACAATGGCATACATCTGATTGAAAAATATAACTTCTTACTATGAGGAATGAATGTAAGCAATAATTCTAAGTGCTCAGTATGGGAAAAATAGGCTGCTCTCAAGTAGAGAGAGAAAATCAATGCTAGAACACTTGGTTAGAGAGAGAATGAGTCCAAAACACCAAAATCTCATTATTCACAATATGGCAAAACATGCCAAGATTTCCCTACATCAAAGATACTCGAATTCCTATGGTGGAGTTGCATGGAAAGTCCACTTAACTCAGTTAACTCAACTGCCAAGGATCCACATGTGTAACTGCATGCATGGATATTGCATGTACTGCATGTCAACTCATGAAACTGCCTAGACATGTGTAGATCACAGAGACCACTTTGCATGTTGCATGCACTGATTGCATGTGGCTTGCATGCATACAGAATGACATTGCATGCTATCTAAACTTTTGCATGACATCAAATTTGAATCTACCTAACTCAAACTCAACCTATTTTTAGAAGGATATGTGCTCAGTTAACATACCTTTATGTACAACATATATTACAATGGAAATAATCATGGACATGGCACCAAAACTCGAGATAGGAAGATAATATTTTACTAATCTTCACATGACTTAGTAGAAAGCCATAGATTTCTCATGATAAGATCATCATCTTGTGAATACCTTCCACATTCATCATTGTAGAATCATCTATCTTAGATCACAATGTCAGGGGAGACAAACAATCTGCCTCCACCACGAGTAGATAAGAGGATTCCAAGAATCAATGCCCAAAGTACGATGGATAATTGGAACCAGTCAGGTTCCTCCAGGATTTTGATAACACGTGTAAGTTCTATGGAGACAACTCCAAAGCTGAAAAGTTAAGGTTGTTTCCAATGATTCTCAATGGCGATGCGAAAGAGTGGTATTTGTATGTAGAGAGTACGAATATTGAGTCATGGAAAACCATAGAAAAATCTCTCATCAAGCGATTTAACCATCTAAGCTGACCCAAAGCCCATTTAGCCAAATGACTCAGATGAAAATGAAGGGCAAGGAGTCGGTACGCACCTATTTTGAGCGTTTTAAACGTCTCAAGGTAGAGTGTGTTGATGATACAATCACCAAAATATGGCCATTAAATTATTCCTAGTCGGGTTACCCAAGACCATTAGAAAAGAATTGAAACCCGCAGACTCTCACCAGAGTCTTATTATCCAAGGTCGATCGCTCCCCATCCAAAACAACAGTCTTTTGTAGAGAGTCAACATATTGCTACATCGTCTATCACACAAGTTGATTCCAACTACATAGACCCAGCGGTGTATTATCTAGAAGATACCAATGTGCCTGCTCATCAAGTTGATCCATTTGTACCTTACGTAAAGTAGTAGTATTAGATGTGTCCAGGCTCGTCTAGTCTTACTGATTCTTTTGTCATCCACGGATACATAGTTGCTTCCAATCCAAATAGAGTTACATCCTATCTAGCAACCATGTAAGGTCTATCTCAAACACCATCCATAGATAAGACCGAGAATGTACCACCTCAGATATGTGTCTTCATTACGTCTCTATGACCAAGCAATTGATATCATACCCTAGAGCCAAGTTTTGAGCTACCACATGATGAATCATGAGTTTTGTGTCTAGATGATAACCCATATGTTTTATCTGAGTGAAAGTAAGCTAAGACATAATTGTCTTATTGCATGCTACGTAAATGTTATATGTTATGACTTGTTTTTCTTTTGTAACACTGTAGCTATGGCCTTGTGCCAAGTTCAATATTGGATTGTAAGAGTCTGGTTCAAGAGTGCCATGCAATTCCTTCTATAGCATTATCTGCTACAATTTTTCATTTTTTTTCTCTTATTTCAAGTTTTGTCCTGTCAACTATGTTGTTTGTTATTGTCTATTTGCTTGTTCTATTGTCATATGGTTTAATGTGTTTTCTTTTACAGCCGCACAATAGGTGATATTTCATCGGCAATTTTATTCTACTTCTACAGTTGCAGTATGACACGAATTGTCATTGGGATATATCTCTACATCTTTACCAATGATTTCAATGGAAAGGAACAACAAGAGCAGTAAAGGGACTTCAACAACAAATGCTCAGTTTGGCAACAAAAGGAGCATCTTATCAGACTGCAATCGTGATCCAGCAAAAGATTCATCTTCCCAACAAGATGGAATATTTGAGACAACAGCACCACTGCCATCATCAATAAGCAGTTGGTTTTACGTAAGCGATACAATATCCACGCTTTTCCAATTGCCTCACAATTGCCATCACATAATCAACAACGTCAAAGTTTGTACTAGTGACGGGCTCTCAAGTCACATCAAAGGAAAAATCTATATGCAAACCGACGCAGACGATGAGTGTTCCTACCAACGCCAACAACGATGCTTCATTGGACAAACGTACATTGAGAAGTGGTCATAATCGTGTCTCAAGCATATATTACCGTTGTTCTATTCATTCATTTGATTATCTGTGGAGGCCACAAGAAGCACAAGTCATCAATGAGCAACATCCCATAGGCCTATGCAAACTGAAGAAATCTCACGTCAATCAGAGATTGAAGTTATGAGCGCACAACCTCAATGACAAAACTAGTTTCAAAGGCGAGCAATGATGATTCCGAGGAGAATTGTACAAAGAGCATTGGTTATAGTGGACAGATATGAAAAATCACACAAGACTCATCTCATTCTTTTTTTTTACCCATTCATTCCCTCATGTTCCACCACATAATACATCTTGAAGCTTCATCTCACTTTCTCCATCCTTGTCTCAAGACCTCATTTCCACCTGATGGATCGATCTGAGATTACTATGGGTTATGAATTGAAATACTTTGTAAAGCAAACAGCTCTACGACATCTGCAGCAGACCACTGATGCTGCTTAAAAGCTCCAAGGGAATAAAGCAAGAATGATAGAGGCTCTCACCAATAAAATGCTAGTCGTGTCGTCGCAAAAGAGACCAGCTTCTTGATAACTCAAAAGCACATGACTATGTGTATGAAAAAAAAAAAACCATCATACAAGTCTCTAGATACAATTGCTACAATTCAAAGAGCTCTCAAACTGTGCAAAGAGCTCAAAGAAGTTGCAGTGGCACAACAACATCAAAAGAGGAGATATTTGTCCACAAAGTATTTTTCGAGACAATAGTTTATCAACTATAGTACCTTTGTGTTCGTGAAATGGACAAATCTATACCATCCACAACATACCATTGATATAGTTTGGCGCTTGAAGCAATGAACTCAAGGATGTTAGAAGTTTCCAACAATGATTATGATCCATGGCTTAAGTCCAAAAAAAAAAAAATCCCAAACAGTTGCAAGAAACATCAAATGGGAAAATTCTACTGACAAAAGTGCTTTCAAAAGACAGTAATGAGAAAAGGAATTTTGATCCATCCAGCCACTTCCATATATCCACCTTCATCACTTCCGAGATTACAGCACTCCCTATCACACCACTCCATCTTCCTCTCACTTCCATTCAATAACCCCTTGTGTGACATTCACATCATGTCTCAAAATACTAAGCTCGTGTACATCATCCGTAGAATCATTTGTGTGAGCAAATGGAAGCAAGTCATCAACGAGCCAACTCCAACATGATTCAATCCAAATCTTCTGGAGATGCTTGTACTTCTTCAAAGCTTCATCTCCTACGGAGCAACACTTTACAAAAAGTTTTCCATCTACAAGCTACATCGACTTTGACTCCTCCAGTACCATAAGGAGCGGGGTCTTAACATTGCACTTGGCGTGGGACCACCAAGTTTTTAACGAAGGGGATAATGTAGGATGATATTCCAAAGAATATTCTAGCCATTTTGAAAAGTCCCAGTGTTTGTAATAAAAGTCCCATGAGAATTAGCTCTTAATATGGGCATTTAGTTCACAAAGTATAATATCGGCATATGTACCATGGCATGTGTATTGTAAGCCCACGAGAAAGGTAGTCCTCTTGTCTCGGCATGTTGTATAAATGCGAGAATGAGACTGTTAACTCTAGGATATAACCTTTAAACAGGGCCTTTACTACGACATAATTGTAAGGTAAAAGTTCAGCTAGTTCTAGACTTAAGAATATTGCAAATAATTCTAGTTTTACAGCTTAAACTAGAATATTCGGCCTTTTGGGGGTTTGTCCCAGAAAGCGCAACTTTGACGGGCCCTCACTCTTGCCTATAACTATCAGTGAGGGCCTCCAAAGAAGAGGAGAGTTCATTTTGTGTGCAAGCTTGTTCCTAAGAGTTGGATCTTCCTATTTTGCCTCTTTGTCCTCCCTTTGTGATTGTGCTTTCTTCCTCACATCGTATGTATGATATGAACGGATCAATGCCAAGTTAATTAGATTGACAGTAGGATGACCACCTTAGTCTAGAAGAGAAGCCTTAGATTAAGGGTTGGGATTAGGGTTTTATCCTTTAGGTTAAGCCGTCGTTTGTTAGTTGCTAAGGAGAGAAAAGAAGGAAGAGTGGATCTTATCTAACACTCACCCTATGCTCATTGTGCTCTTCCCATCATCTTGCTCAAGCTAGTTGGAGAAGCCATATCATAGACTAGTTGGGAGACCGCCATAGTCATGCTAGATGGAGCCATAGCCAATGAGGGATGCAAAAGAGACAATAGATGCATTCATGATCTTGCCCTTCCATCCTTTGTGTGTGATTGTGGATAATAGAGTGGATTAGTTTTCATGCTTTCCTAGAGTGGATTAGATTTCATTTCTTGTTTGTGGATTAATGTAGGAATTAGCACTTACGTAAACTAAATAGGCTATGTTTGAAATGTAATTCTTGCATATCCCCTAACAACCATGTTCTTGATGTTGTTGGGATGTCCAAGAATCAAAAGACTGGTTGGTTTCTTGATTCTTGGACTTCTAAAATGTTGTAGAATAGCTTCTTGTTTCTCGTTTTGTGGATTTATGCAAGTATAGTAGTGTTTAGGATCTGATTGTAATTCATTTTGCAGCGCTAGTGTAGGATTTCAGTCATTGTTCAACAGATTTGCATGCTAATCTGATGGTTGAATGTTTTGGCATGCATGATTGATTGATTGTGGTCGTTTATGCATGTGCTTCATTGCAAGAGTGACAAACCTGAGTGTCCTCTGACAGGCAGGACAATACTACAACGTTAATCAGTCCATTCTGTCTGGTTTGGGCATTGTAATAACAAGAAAACATCTAATAAATGCCTACGAAGCCTGATAACAGGCAAAACCAACCTTGGAACTATTCTAAAACAAGAAGAAAGAACCAAAACAAGAAACAAGCTATAAGTAAAGGAAAAGCCAACAGATCCTCTGGAGCATGGGATATGTAAACATTTGGACCGTTGCCGCTTGCACCACTCACATTTCCAAACTATTAATGATGCAATGCTACCCCTGATCAGATCCATTCAAGAAATGTAGAACATTTCAAGATTTGTTCACAGCTCAGAATGACCAGCAACCAGTTAAAATAGCAATGATCGACTTATACAATGCTTTCTTATTTTGACGGCAGCACGTGTGCTTAGTTCTAGAGTTATCGGGCCAACTTTCTTTTACGAGCCCTTTGAGTGTTTTTAAGTAACTTATCTTTGTACTTACGAGTGGGTGGTATATACAGTTTGAGGAGAGCAATTTTGTGTTCTTGTTGCACTTGACGTTGTGCTGTGGTGATTGATCCGGTCGGGTGTTTTCAATTGTGTTTTCTTAACTTGGTATCAGAGCCCTTGGTGGCCATGATCACTGGACAAGGACGAAGAATTTCGAATTCACGACGATTTCAGCTAAGTTGTGGGTATCACAAAATCGAGTCGTGGAAATTCGAAGAGTTTGCTCAGAACTGTATTGTGGACAAGGAAGCTAAACGGAAGTCTGAAACTCCGTAGGACAGCTTTGCATTTGCAGCTTGTATGCACTCAATACTTGATCCTTTCAGGAATCGTCTGGAGTTGTGGATAACTTATAGTAGGGTGACCTTGGTGGAGAAGAAATTTAAAAACAATTGCCATCAGAGTGACAGAAATGCTACAAGCAGCTGACTGTTACTGAGCAAGGGTTTTGTAGCATAAAAGCGTGGATCTTTCTCATTTCATAACCATTTTTATAGTTGTAAAAGCGTATTGGAGGGCGCCCTGTTGCTACACTATTTTGTCAGCTAGTTGGAAGTTTAATATATCTTATGTCTACACATCCTGATATCTGTTATGCTGTAAGTTTGATTAGCCAATTCATGTCATCACCTGCTATGGACCATTGGAAAGCTGCAAAAAGGACTTTGAGGTATGTGAAAGGTACACCGAACCTTGGTCTACTTTACAAAAGACAAAGTGTTTTACCCAAGTTGCAAGGTTATGTTGACGCTGATTGGGCAGGAAGTATAGATGATAGAAAGTCAACAACAGGTTATACCTTCAATTTTGGTAGCGGTTGTTTTTCATGGTCTAGCAAGAAGCAAGATACTATTTCTCTTTCTTCCACAGAAGCAGAATATAAAGCGTTGAGTTCTGCTACCCAGGAAGCTGTTTGGCTACGTAAGTTGTTATGTGAGATTGGCATGAAGCAGGTAAATCCCACTGTTATTTTCTATGACAGTCAAAGTGGAATACAATTGGCTAAAAATCCAATCTTTCACTCAAGAACAAAACATATTGAAGTAAAATATCACTTTGTGCGTGAAAAATTACAATTTGAAGATATAAGTATTGTACATTGTTCTATGTTGTTACAAGTTGCTGATATATTTACAAAAGCTTTAAGTAAAGAAAAGTTTGAAACTTTTAGAGCCAAACTTGGCTTAGACCAGGTCATGTAAAAAGCCTTTACTTGTAATGCTATCATGCAGGTATGTTCCATGAATAAAGTAAACTCTAAAATAAGAAGAGACGTTGATCATTGAGGGAGAGAGTTAAAATAGCAATGATCGACTTAAACAGTGTTTTCTTATTTCGACGGCACCACATGTGCTTAGTTCTAGAGTTATCGAGCCATCTTTCTTTTACGAGCCCTTTGAGTGTTTTTAAGTAACTTATCTTTGTACTTACGAGTGTGTGGTATATACAGTTTAAGGAGAGCAATTCTGTGTTCTTGTTGCACTTGATGTTGGGCTGTGGTCATTGATCCGGTCGGGTGTTTTTAATTGTGTTTTCTTAACTCAACCACCCTCCACATGTCCTACATACAATCTCAGATCTTTCAACATCCTCTTCTATGCACAGTTTACCCATCATCTGCACCTCCCTTCGTCATCGTCTCAGTCGAGCTCCCCCATCACCGTCTCAACCGAGCTCTCCCGTCACCATCTCAGCTAAGTCGCCTTTCCGTTACCATCTCTACAGACGCAAATGCTTACCAAAAACAATAAAACAGCTAGATCTCGACCGAAGAATTTCAGTCAGATCTTGACCGAAGCATTTCAGTCAGATCTCGACCGAAGAAATTCAGTCAGATCTCAACTGAAGACTTTCAGTCACATCTCGACCGAAGCATTTCAGTCAAATCTCGACCAGAGCATTTTAGTTAGATCTTGCCCGCGTCCGCACTTAAAATATCGACTGAGGCATTCTCTTTCGATCTTGCCTGCGTCCGCACTTCAAATCTCGACTGGGGCATTCTCTTCAAATCTCAACTGTGACCAAACCTTCAGCTCTCAGCCGTGCCATTCCATTGCGCTCTCAACTGAGGTTGAGGACTCCATAAGATCTCAACGCCATCTTGACCGCACCTGAAATGACTTAAAATCTCGACCGGGTCTGAGCTTCAAATATCGATCGAGCCTTACCTTCATCAGATCTCGATCAAAGCCCTTCATCAGATCTCGACCAAAGTTCTTCATCAGAGCTCGATCGAAGCCCTTCATCAAATCTCGACCAAAGCCCTTCATCAGATCTCGACCGAAGCCCTTCATCAAATCTCGACTGGAGCACTTCGTTACCATTTCGACCGAAGCACTTCATTATCATCTTGACTGGGTCCGCACTTTGTATCTCGATTGGGTCTGCGCTTCGTATCTCAACCGGGTCTGCGCTTCATATCTCGACTGGGTCCGCACTTCAAGTCTCGACCGAGGCGTTCTCTCGAATCTCAACCGAGGTAGACACTTGATATTTTAACCGAGACATAGGACTCAGCTTTCGACCGAGCCACATGGCTCAGTTAACACCACCAGAAGTCTCAGATCTCGATAGGCGGCCTTACATTTTAAATCTCAACCGCGTCCTCTCTGAGAAATTTTGCCCGCACCTCTCGTTCAGATCTCGATCGAGTCTGGGACATCAAATCTCAATCGAATCTCGACCGGACCAAACAAGATCAAATCTCAACCGAATCAAGACCTATCGAATCTCGACCGGATAACCAACGTCAAATCTCAACCGGATTTTGACCTTTTCACATCTCGACCAGGTCCACTAATTTGAAATCTCGACTGAGTCAAAAAACCACAAAATTTTTGATACTTTCTTATTTTTTGCTACTTCATTAATTTTTCGAGCCTGCTCTAATTTTTTTCGATACTTGTTAATATTCGAGACTTCATTACTTTTTCGAGCCTTTGTTATATTTTTGAGCCTTCGGAAATTTTTTCAGCCCTTCGTACCAAACCAAAACACAAATTTTTTTGACATAGTCTACATTTTTTTCTTCTTTTTCTTCTTTCCGATCCACTTCCGTTTTTCGACCGCGACTCCATTTCTCGAAAATCCACTCTTTTGAACATCCATTTTTCGACTTTCAAAGTTTTTTCGAGTTATTCGAGATATTTTTTTTGAGTCACAAATTTTTTTGAGTCACCAATTTTTTGAGTTCCCAATTTTTGATAAAATTTCCAGCAAGCTCACACGTGTGGGGAATGATCCTCAAGTGTGAATGATCTTATTAAGCTTTGTGTTTAGCAGATAACCTGATTCTAGATTGAATACCAAGATCTAGTACAAAATTTTATGGCTAAATCACAATCTAGCATGCTAAGAATCAAAGGATGATAGCTTTGAAAGACGAGAAAAAAAGTACAAGAATTTAATGCATTAGCATAAGCCACAACTCGAGTTAGAGAGAGAAAGAGAGAGCAATATTCAAGCAAATGATAGTGTAGATCCAAAATAACATGGAATAGTTTCAAAGCTTGGTTCTTCATCGAAAATTATGAGAATGTCTACACATATTTATGGAGTTTGAAGTAGCTCGAGGTAGAACCATCTCCATCTAACTTCCATCCACATCTACAAGTGAAAACTAGAGTATTAGTGACATTTCTCACTTCTCATGCATGCATTTCTACCTACTTTTATCAAGTGTCGTATTTTCAACTAGAATTGCACAAATCATTATGCATGTGTCCATTTCACTTTGTGCATGCCTTGCATGTCACTATGGATCACTTACAACCATTGCATGTGATATGCCATGAGTTTCTACAAGCATATTATTAACATTTCTAAGTCTACATTCTATATGCAAGTTGTATACTACCAACTAGACTTGAAGAACCCATGTAGCTCGAGTTTCTTCTAGGCCAAATTTGGCATTTACAATATGAAACAACAAACTTAAATAGAAAAAACTTTGTGACAAGCCTAAAGTCAAGATAGATGAATTTTCATTTTTAACAATTTTTTCGAGTCAGTTTTTTTTTTTTCAAGTCCTACCTTTTTTTATACATCAGTTTTTTCATGTTTTTGGCCCTTTTTATCGTTTTTTTTTTTTCGCAATTTTGCCAAAACAATCGGGTTTTTCTCCAGTGCCTTCCAACTTTTTGCATGTTTTTCCATCACCCTCGCAATTTTCGCTTTTTTCCACCACCCAAGACCTTCGCTTTCCTCACTTTTTTCACCGCCCAAGACTGTCGTATTTTTGGTGTTTTCGTTTTGTGAAAACCTTCACATTTTTTGCCTTTTGAAAACCTTTGCATTCTTTGCCTTTATTCCATCGCTCTCAAACCTTCGCTTTTTCATTTTTAGCGTTACCCTCGACCTTCGCATTTTTTTTCTTCGTATTTTTTCGGTTTTTTACCTTGCCAGGACATCCATATATATCATCTAGCTACCACGTTGCCACCACGTATTACTCAGATTATTTCGCTTTTCTACTTTCATATTTTTGCTTTTTACCTTCGTACTTTTTGCTTTTTACCCTCGCATTTTTCCAAACCTAAATCGTTACCTTGTTCGCTTTTTCCTTTTTTACCGTTAATCACCCTCGACCTTCGCATTCTTCTGTTTTTTTAGACCTTCGAGTTTTTTGATTTTAGCTTCACGTTTCTACCTTCACATTTATCCTAAAATCGTCGCGTTCTTCGCTTTTTGATTTTTACCATTAAATTCCACCTTCGCGTTTTTCGTTTTTCTAGAATTTTGTTTTTCAGTTTTTTCATTTTTTGTAGACTTTCGGTTTTTTCGCCATAACTCTAAATTTTAGCATTTTTGGTTTTTTACACTACCCCTGAATTGTCGCATTTTTAGTTTTTTTAACCTAACCCTAAATTGTCGCATTTGTCGCTTTTTTCACCACCCTAAACCTTCGTGTTTTTCTTCTTTATCTACACCTTTGGGTTTTTCGCTTTTTTGTTATTTAAGTTGACATTATTTTCATTTATCGGAAATTTCTGATCTTTAAAATTTTTCGGATTCTAGAGATTATTTTTTTATTTTTTTCAAAACTTTATCGTTTTCGAGATTTTTTACGTCTTTTCAAGATTTTTTTTTTTCAAAACTCACAATTAAAAAAAAAAAACTCACACACAAAAACACCAGAAACCCATCCAAAACAAACTACCCCACAATATACAATGGACCACCATACTGATTCTCTTATACCTGATGATTATCCATACGAGATGACATCTCCTACAGCTGAACAAATCAGACGTCATAGGTTCTATCGTATGCGGTCCCAATTTCACGAGCCATCCACAAACCCATTCAAGGGACAAGAACATGATAGAGCTGAGTCTTCACACGCACGAGCCCATGTTCATGGTGTTGAAGTATCACATGCCAGAACACACCTGAATGGAGCTTCTGCCACTCACGGAACTCATATTGAGAGACATATGAAGAAACATTTTGTTTCTAATGCCAAAGCTTTGCTAGCTTTCAAATTGGAACCTTTGACAAAAGGCGACATGACACGACACAAAATCAGTCGTGCCCCCATGAACAGCCAAGAAGATCAGCCATGTACCAAGGGGTACAACTATTTGATCTGATAACATGACATCAGTATTCTAGATCGTGGCTAATCTGCCACTCTTGTAATTTGCGAATTAGTTCTAGATGTTTAATCTTTCTAATCTGTAAGTTACAAGAACGTGACACGAAATTGTTCGCAAACTATATACTTTCTAATTGATGCACATTACAGTAAGTCTAATGCTAGTAAGCAAGACAAGAACAAGAAGACAAAATATTCAGAATACGAATTCGCTTGCGTGTGAGATAATTCTGTAATAGGATCTGTAGATCCAAAGGTTCTTTAGTAAGCGAGACTCAAATTCGTGAGAGAATTGTATTTCTCTCATCGCATACGGCTCGCCAGCAGGCTTGTGAGCCTTTCAGTGCGTGGTTCCTCGGGCTCCACTATGTGGAAAGGTGGTTTATGATGATGCAATCGATCATTCTGATTAGTGTCCAATGGTGAGCCCGTTTGTGGTTCTCATTCATCATCAGCAGGAGGGTTCATAGGGTTGTCCTTTTTGTGCTCTTTTTCCTCCGCTTATGCTCTTTGTACCCAGTGTCGTACTATCTTCTTTCTTCCCTCACATTCGAATATGGCACTGAAGTTGAGGGTTGGTCATCAGTGACTGATGGTGGTGGTGAGGGAGCCACTTCCTTCCTCTTTTGTGCTCGCGTAACGGCTAACACAAGAGCATGGAATTGTTGCCTTTCCGGTGGCATCCCCGCTGGAACTGTTGCTTGTTGTATTGCAATGAAGTTCAATGGTGCGCTAGTCCCAGGTCTCAATGGACAGTTCTTGTAGCAGTGTCCATAACTACATTCTTGGCAGAAGGATGTATATTGTCCCTTGTAAGGACATTCAGCAATTCTGTGTCCTTCGCCACATCCATAGCAGCCGTAATTTCTTTTGCCTTGATGTTGAGTTTGAGCTGCATAGGCCGCAATATATTCATTTATGGCTGGATCCATATATGGTTCATCCGGCCCATACCAGTGCTGCTGCTCAAGTTGAGGTGGTACTGGCATCTCTGGTTCTACTATTGTCAAATTTACGTGGACCACTTGTTGATTGGCTGGCCCCGGTGGTGCAGGTAAGGCCATACGCTGTTGATTATTCGGTGCGCCGTACCGGTGCCGGTGCCCCTTGATGATAATAATAAGAATTCTGATAAGGACTCCTTTTCTGTTGGACGATCTGGGGGTTAAATAGGCAAAATGTCGTATCGTGCGATGTTGCATTGCACAAATGACAAAATCTATGGGTCAGTCTCAGATTTTGCTTTAGAACTGGGCACTCGTTTGCCGTATGCTTTTGAGTGCATATTGAATACCATACATTTTCGTGTCGGGGATACTATAGCTGGTTCTGTTCCGATAGATCTGGCGTTGTTGCTACAGCTCCTTGTAAGGCCTTCAATTTCTGATCAAACTATGTCGTAAGCTGTTCCATCTACTGTTTGTGTAATTTTGTCATTTGTTCCATCAACAGTTCTGTGGATAGAGTGGAAGAAGTTGATGATGATGATGCTATCAAGGGAGTAGGAGTATGGGTGGATGGATATTCGTCATCTGATCCCTCATCCTCTTCCTTGATGGCATTCTCCATAGCTTCTTGCAGAGTAGTATACTACTCCCGTCGTTTCAATTCTCTCCTGATGCTACGTGGTAGTCCTGCTAGGAACCACATGATCACCGCATGATCGAGAGTTAGGGCTGCACTGCACTTGGATCGTAGATATTTGACCCGCTCAGTATAGTCCTTGACCATTTCTTTTTTTCTCATCTTGACCTTGCTGAATAGGAGAAATGGGTCTTATAGGAACTTCCTTGGTTTAAAGCGCGTGATGAGAGCTGCTTTAACCGCTTCCCAGGCAGATTTCTCCTCCTCCAACATGTTGAAAAATCAATCTTGAGCCACTGCTACTAGGGACATGGGGAACAACATCAGCTTCTCTGTAGGTGTTCGATCGCCGTAGATTTCACAAGCTTGTTCATAGATCTGGAGGAAGCGGATGGGATCCGATGATCCATCGTATTTTGGTATCTCCATCCGAGGTGGCCTCCAGACTGCTTGCAAGAGAGCAACAGGTACGAGTTAACCCATTGGATCCATTGGCACTGTGCCTAACTATGGATAGATGCTACTTTTAGTTAGTTCTCTACTTTCTCCCTTAACTCTACTCACCACTAACACTACCCATAATTAACTCTACTCCACTACACTAGCATTCATCATGATTTTGTGTGAAAGAGAAGAGAAGAATAGAAGAGATAGAGAGGAGAGGAGAGAAAGAGAGAGATAGAGTGAAGAGGGAGCTAGCTCAAAGCTCAAGATGCATGCATGCTAATGGAGAAACCATAACTATCAAAACAACAACATAGAAATGGAAACAATTAGAAACACACAACAAAAGCATTAGCATGAGTGCTTAGCAAATGAGGATGCTTGGCTCTCCAATTTGGTAGAGTTTCTTCCTTCTCATTAAGCATGAAAAATAGAGTACATAAGGTGCCTTTTTATAAATGGGAAAGGCCCTTGGCCCAAAATACTATTGGCTAATATGTACACTAATCCTATCCATTCATCTTGGACCCAAGTTGATCCAAAGGTCTTAAAAAAGTACATTGGATTTTACATTATTCATGTGAGTCTCCATTTGGACCCAACTCTAAAATGATAGACTTCTAAGTTTAAAATGACTTTGGGCCTCAAGTTTTATTTTAATTACAAAGGGACCCAAGTCTATTATTCTATTTACAACTCAACTTGCATGCTCATTGGGCCAATGGGCTTATATGTGCAGGATGCCATGCCCTCGCAACATATTTTATTAGCCGATATTATTTATTTACAATATGTTGGGAATACCCCCAACAATGGTCTTAAGCAAGCACCAAGGAGTTGATATGCCAAGCTTAACACGTTTTTATTCTCTCAAAATTTTGTTATGAGTAAGTATGATCATTCATTATATTTTAGATTTGCTGGAAATGACGTTACTATCTTGCTAATCTATGTGGATGATATCATCTTGAGGAAACAATCAAAATGTTGATGATATTAAGAGTGCTCTCAAGAAGGTTTTGAGATGCATGCATGATCTTAATCATTTGTATTACATTTTAGGAATAGAAGTGATTATATCTTCTCAATCTAATTTCGTTTGTTAAGAGAAGTATGCTAATTCTATTCTAAGAAGATTTCATATGGTAGATGCAAAGTCTTGCGATACACCTATGAAGCCAAATGTAAAGCTAACTATAAGAGGTAATGAAAGATCCTTCGAGGACATTACTCTCTATAAAAAACTAATTGGTTCACTTATATATCAAGACCAGATCTAAGCTATTGTGTTATGCAAGATCCTAGTGAGGAGCATTGGAAGCTAGAAAAAAGAGCTTTGAGATACATCATGGGAACTCGAGATTTTGGCATATTGTATGAGGGATCATCACCTAACTTGTTTGGATTTTCAGATTCGGACTTTGCTGGAGATCAAATGGATAGGAAATCCATAACTATACACTGTATTTTCATAGGTGATGGAGCTATATCATGGATGTCAAAGAAACAAGCTACTATCTCATTGTCATCTAGTGAGGCTGAGTACAAAGCCCTTAATCATTGCACAAAGGAGATGGTATGGATCAAGAGGGTGATCAAGGATCTTCACTTGCTAGATTTTTTAGAGAGCCCAAACATCTTCTGTGACAACCTATCAACCCAAAAGTTGGCAAGCAGTTCTATATTTCATGATAGGAGCAAGCATATTGAGGCGGCATATCACTTTGTGAGAGAGCAAGTCATGGCAAATGAGGTGGAGCTTCAACTCTTCAAGGGAATGTATAGCTGATATCTTCACCAAAGAATTGGGAAAAGACTTGTTTACAAATCATAGGACTTCACTTGGAGTATTCTCAAAGTCTATGCTAAAAGTAGTTGAAGAGGGAGTGTGAAAATTTGTCAACTAGTTTGATATTTTGGTCAAATTTGTTTATTTGGCAATTGAGGCCAATTTGCATATTATACTTAGAGTTTGACTTTTCAAAGTTATATTAGTCTAAAGGCATTTGAATTACCAAATTTAGAAAGTGAAGGAAAGTAGAAAGTCGAGTTTGGACACATTCAAATTTGAATGTTAGATATATTGATTCTAGTCATATTGTTGATAGCGTTTTTGATCTACAAGTTTTTATGGAGTGTAACCAAACTCATTAATAATGCATGGACTTGTTATAAATAGATGTAAATTCATGGGAAAAACGATTCTTCTCTCTCTCATCTCATTTCATGCTTATAGATGAGTTTTCTTGGGTTCATCTATCCATTGGTGCACTATATTGATGATATCTTGCAATCTTGTGTGTAGAATGCTCATATTTTGCTATATTCGGATCCACACTTGTGAAATACAGTAACTTACTATTTCTGTACGGACAACAACTTCATTTTATCATAAGTTTGATGTTTGATCAAGATCTTGTTGATTTTGCATCTCTTTTACTAAGTAGATGTTGATTTTCTATATTGCAAATGGTGTAAAGTGTGTTGTCTTTCTAAACCAAAGATTAATAAGTGATTTTGGAACTTAGTGATTCACAAAATTTTCACAGGAGATCCATGTGTTTCTAGCTTTCTTTGGATATGCTATCATGAATGGATTGTACTTTTCTTGCTTGTAGCTTTGATTTCATTGTTATGGCTATTTGTTTGGGATTTGGCACATGACATTTGTGGTATCAGAGCCTTAGATCCATGACTCATGATGATCTTATTTGAATTTCATTAGATTTGAAGAGTTTATTGTTTTTGTAGCATTGTTTTTTTAAATTTCTAGAATGTTTTGATTTAAATTTTAACCTATTAATCTTTGTTTTTTGTGTGCTTTTTTTATTTTAGATTAGTAGATCTTTTTCTTAGCTTTCTAGAAGTATTGAAATTTTTTGATTTCATTCCAATTTTAGTTAGTTATAGGTTTTTTGGTCTGTTTGTGGCTTAGATTATAGCCGAATTTTCTGACTATTAAACTCTCTGTGAATAGAGCTTGACGTTAGCTTTCTAGAGGTACTATGTTTATTCCATTTGGATCAGTATTGAGGAAGTTATCACCATTTTAGTGAGAGTGGATCGGAATTGGCAAATTCCATGTCCATTTAGGAGAGAAGCACTTCAATTTACATTTTTGAAGTGTCAGCTATTTACAATTTTTCTTCAAATATTTTATTTTGAATTTTTTTTTTTTAAATGTTTGCCAGTCCAAAATGGCTCGCCACTCAGAATGGTTCGCCTACCAGGTTCTAATTTTTTTAAATATTTTATAACTTTGTATTTTATTCTATTTGTAATTAATTAATTTAAGTCCTGCCAAACGGCGAGCTATCGCCCCACTGGCGATCATTCTTTTTCGTTGACCGTTCCCCCCCTCCAACGCTGATCTGCTCAATCTTCCATGCGCAACACGTTGACTTCTCTACCTCCCCTTGCTACATCATCTCTCTCTCTCTCTCTCTCTCTCTCTCTCTCTCTCTCTCTCTCTCTCTCTCTCTCTCTCTCTCTCTCTCTCTCTCTCTCTCTCTCTCTCTCTCTCTCTCTCTCTCTCTCTCTCTCTCTCTCTCTCTACATGAGACCAGCCTCTAGGCGTCTCCTTTGCCCTCCGAGAATATTTTGCAAAAAAAATTCTCTACAAATATTCCTCCCTTTCTCCCTTCCCGTGCCCAAAATTTTTTTTGATTTTTCTTTTGCGATTCTTTTTATTTTACGAACATTTGAACCATCCATCCAAAAGACCGTTTAAAAAATTTATCGTAATTTTTTTAAAGATTTTTGACAATACAAGCACAACAATGTTTCCAAGATTTCAACACACTATCCAATTTATTTTGTAACAAAAAAATTGGACCCCAATTTCTAGTTCCTAATTCATTTGTTCTTTGTTAATCTCTTTTTCTCACATCATCTAGCCATTCCTACCACATGTCGTTATTCCAAAATTTATCGCTTCATTGTTCCAACAATATTAGTTTATTATTAGCCCCTCTATGTTTGGTAAAATCAATACAATAATCTTTAAGAATGGCTAAAAGCTTATACATTCTAGCTCAATAGCACTTGGTATAAATCATCTCACTTCTTCACTATGATACATATTGAAAGATAATATTACACGCGTATATAAAATGTTACCAAACTTTTAATCAAATTATTTTTACACTATATCTTGCATTGACACTATTTGATCACCTTAGATCTATAATTATCCATAATATCTATGTAAGATTTATCTTCTACTTATCACCATATCCAAAAAAAGAAAATTGTTTTCTTCAATTTAGGATAATCATATGTCTAAAGTCATGCCTTTTGAGGTAAGTAATAGTCTTCCATTCTTTAGAACTTAATGAAGTACTCTAGTTTTTGTAACATTGAAAACTTTCTTCAAACATACTTCGATGATTTGCCTATGCATACTGAAGTAATATCATCATTCCATCAAAATAAGCTTTTGATTTGTTTATGTACACTTTAACATCAATTCTTTGCTAAGAACAACACATATTTTTTTCGTTATGTATGTTGTGAGCACTTATGAATTATTTACTAATGATTAGTAAAAAGTGCCTGTCATTGACGGACAATGGCGGCCGATCTAGGTGACGGTCGATGATTCAGAACTTCAGTATGTCGTTGACGGGCAATGACGCGGCCGATGATCAAGTGGGACCTAGGCGTGACATTAGGTGTGAATGGTGATAAAAATACAGCAATATAATCCCATTTGATCCTAGAAATGATGGAGAAAGCACCTACTTAAGATCCAAACAAGATCTAGAAGCTAGATTACTAATCAGTACATTTATTCCTAGTTTATCTTGGCTTAAACTCCAAGAATTAGCTCCAAAACTCTTCAAACGTGTGAAAGTACAGCCTGCTGCTGCCTGTGTACTATACCTGCAATTCCAAACTCATTCAATCATCACAAAAAACCATATGCCAATAGCAATCATCAATCAAATCATAGACTCAAACTAGTCAAAAAGGAAAATCTCGATTTTGCTCATTATTGGATGGAAATCCCATCACATATTTATACATGAAGGAGCCTATAAGTTGCCTATAAAGAGTGATGTCCATAAAGGATGCTTCATCACTTTTATTGAGCACTTTTACATCTTGCTCCATTGGTGTTTCTACATGCTTGCAATCTTGAATCTTGAATCTATTGAGCAAACTTTGAGCATACTTAGTTTGACTAGTGAAGATGAAATCTGAACCTCTAAGTACTTCTATGCCCAATATAAAGTGAAGTTGGCCAAGATCTACCATCTTAAATTCTAGTGAGAGATTTTTCTTGGTTTTCTCAATACCATCAATGTTATCACCACTAAGGATGATGTCATCTACATAAATCAATAAAAGTACAATGCCATTTACATCATACATTATGTACAAAGTTGGATCATACTCACTATGAGTGAATCCAATGGAAACTAAGAAATCATGAAGTCTTGAATTCCAAGATCTTGATGTTTGCTTTAAACCATATAAGCTCTTTTGAAGATGACATACTTTATCTTCCATCCCGAGCTTGATGAAGCCTTGGGGCTGCTCCATGAAAATGTCTTCTTCCAAATAACCATTCAAGAATGCAATAGAAACATCCACTTGAAAGAGCATCCAACCAAAATGTGAAGCAAGTGCAAGAAGTAATCTTATTGTGACCATCTTGGCCACGGGTACAAAAGTTTCTTCAAAATCTATGCCCTTTGCTTGAGCATATCCTTTGGCAACTAACATTGCCTTGTGTTTGCTTACACTTCCATCCATATTGAGTTGTAGCTTAAAAACCCATTTACATCCAATCACATTCTTAAGAGGTCTATCAACAAGGATTCATGTGCCATTCTCCATCAAAGCATTATATTCATCTATCATAGCTTGAAACCATTCCTTTGAACTCAATGCATCTTCTACACATGAAGGTTCTTCAAAACTTGAAATGAGTGCAAAGGATGAAGATGGATTACCCTCGGCTTGCTTCCCCTTGCCTTGGTATGTGAGCCTCAATGGTTCCATTCTTACCCTTGATGATCTTCTTGGAGTGATTGGTTCACTTGGCTCTAGCTCCTCCTCAAGATCTATGACATCTTGATCCTCGGCCATCTCCCTCTTGATAGGTGATTTGATTGAGCCATCAACAACTTTATGCATATTATCCTCATCAAAAATGATATCTCTAGAAACCACAAACTTGTTGGAAGATGGAATGTATACCTTATATCCCTTCTTTGCTTTGCCATACCCGAGCATAATACCTTTGATTGATGATGGATCTTCCTTGGTCCTTTTCTCCAAAGGTGTATGCACATAGCAAATGCATCCAAACACCTTTAAGTCCTTGAGATTTGGCTTCCTCCCATACAAGACTTCAAAGGATGTTTTGCCTTCAATAGAGCTACATGGAACTCTATTCATCAAATGGTTAGCACAAGTGAGAGCTTCTCCCCAAAAATCTTTTGGTAAACATGCATCAATCCTTAAGGCTTTAGAACATTCACACAATGTCCTATTCCTCCTCTCAACTACCCCATTTAGTTGAGAGGTGTAGGGACAAGATAATTCTTTTTTAATCCCTTCTTGATCACAAAAATCTTTAAAAATATTGGAGATATATTCTCCACCATTATCACTTCTAAAAGTTTTGATCTTGTGATCAAAATGCTTCTCAACAAATGCTTTGAACTTAAGAAAGCTTTCAAATACTTGTGCTTTAAATGAAAGTAAGAATACCCAACAAAACCTTGAGTAATCATCTATGAATGTAACAAACAAGGTGGCACCTCCATTGGACATTGTACTTGCAAAGTGTACATCCGAGTGGATCAACTCAAGTTGATGAGTTGTCTTTGTGATTGAACTTAAAAAGGGCTTCTTATGTGCTTTTGAGATAGCACATGCTTCACATACTTTCTCCTCTTAGAATCTTGGAAGTCCTAAGGCAAGCTCCTCCTTGCGCATGACCTCCATGGACTTTGAGTTGATGTGACCAAGTCTTTTGTGCCAAAGACTATGGTTGGATAGTTTGGTCTCCTCGGCTAGCATCACAATGTTAGCATCCACATAGGCATCTAATTTGAATAATCTTCCAAATCTTATGCCTCTAGCAATGATCTTGCCATCCTTCTTGATGTTACATGCATTTGTGGTGAACTCCACAATCAAACCATTGTCAAGCAATTGTCCTACACTAAGCAAGTTCTTAGTGATACTAGGAATATAAAGTACTCCATCAATCTTGATCTTCCTTGAAGATCCCAAGCATAAAGGTATGGATCCTATGCCTTCCACCTTACAAGCATAATCATTTGCTATAAAAATTGACTTGATAGGTCCATCATAGGTATATAATTTTGAGAAATACTCCCTCTTACTTGTCATGTGGGAGCTAGCCCACTATCTATCCACCAAGGGTCTTCACCTCTTATGCTTGAAGATGAGAAACTTGACATCATGAGTGAATCTTCATGAGAGCTCTCCTCTTCCTCTTGGCCTAGGTTTTCTTGACTTTGAGATTGCTTGTTCTTGAAGCACTCCGAGGCATAGTGTCCCATCTTGCCACAAAAGTAGCATTTGATCTTCGACTTATCCTTCTTTGGCTTGCTCGAGCTTGGACTTGAAGATCCTTCTTGATCTTCACCTTTGACTTGATTATTCTTGAATGCAGCACCCTTGCCTTTGGATTAGCTCTTGCTCTTGGTGAAAAGAGCTTTGTCATCTCCATCATTGAGGGAGAGCTTTTCCATCCTTGACTTGATGTGAGTTCTCCTACTCTCCTCGGCCATGAGGACTCCTTGGAGATCTTCAAGTGAGGGCAACTTGCCCAGAATTGCATAGCCTTGCACTAGGTTAGCAAAATCCACACTCAAACCATTCAAGATTAGTTAAACAAGTTCACTTTCCTTAATGGAATCTCCTATGTAAGCAAGCTCCTTGTTTAAGTCCTTAACTCTCAACACATATGAATGTCCACTCTCTCCTTTAGCTTGAAAACATTGAAAGATTTGATTCTTCAAGGATAGCAACCTTGAAGTATTCTTGGATTCATATATCTTTTGAAGAGTTTCCCATGCTTCTTGAGCCAAGGTGCAAGCACCTACCTCCTTAAGAAGCTCATTAGCTACATTCATTTTTATACAATGGAGAGCAACCTTGCACATCATTTTGTACTTTGTAGCTTCTTGAGAGTGAATGGGCTCATCCTCTTCACCACTCACTATATTCATTAGATTTTGTAAAATAAGAATTGATTCCATTCTTAGCTTCCAAATTGAATAATTACAAGCATCCAATCTATCATGTAAATCCAACAGATATGCATTCATTGAAGCCATCTATCTTTAAACAAGATCTTGATCACAAAAATAGATGCAAAATAGAAATGATTGAAAGACTAGCTATCCCACTACCTAGGGACTTGAGAAAGCTCAAAACTTGACCTCTTAATAAGATCCTACCTGATCTTAAGCCAAATCAAATCTATGAATGTCAACAAGAATGGAAACTAGCTTGAATTTGCATAAAAAATGGATCTAGAATTGCCTCCTCCTTAATCTCGATTTCACAAGGATATAAGATTCACCTAACCTGAACCAAAAGGAATCATATGCACATAAATGCCTCTTCAAATCATTCCTACAAAATCAGGTTGAATCATCATGCAATAATCAATCCAAACTATCTCACAAATCAAACAAAAATTGAACACAATCTTGACTAGAATTGCATTCCTTGATGAGCACTTATCAAAGTTTTTGGGCTGACCCCAAAATTGAATTTCTAAGATCTCAATAAGTCTAAGAACAACATATTACAGTACCAAAGATAAGGATCTACCTTCCTTTTGATTGATTGAAAACTATTCCTTGAGATAGACTCCACAAATTGAGTAGCATTAACATGATGAAATTACAAAATACTTGCTATTTTGATCCACTTGATAAAGATGACGACAATTCGGATTTTGAAGCTAAAAAGCCAATAAATAAAAAACCATTAGATTCCTCTTCACTCAAATTGATCAAGAATTGAAGGTACTACTCATAGATGATGTCTAGATAGCAATTTATGCTTGAATTGCATCAAAATCTATGTTTCTAGCATGAAGTGAAGCTCATTTCTTGGAATGGCTCTGATACCATGATAAAAATGCAACAAAATGATCCCATTTGATCCTAGAAATGATGGAGAAAGCACCTACTTAAGATCCAAACAAGATCTAGAAGCTAGATTACTAATCAATACACTGATTCCTAGCTTATCTTGGCTTGAACTCCATGAATTAGCTCCAAAACTCTTCACACGTGTGAAAGTACGGCCTGTTGTTGCCTGTGTACTATACCTGCAACTCCAAACTCATTCAATCATCACAAAAAACCATATGCCAATAGCATTCATCAATCAAATCATAGACTCAATCTAGTTAAGAAAGAAAATCTCGATTTTGCTCATTATTGGATGACAATCTCATCACATATTTATACATGTAGAGCTCGGATCTGAGCATATTAGAGCTTCTATGTATTCATCATAACCTAACCCTAACATCTAAACTAAAGATCCACTTAATCCACCCTATTTGGGGTCAATGCCTCGAGATCCAAAAACAATGAGAAAAAGCTCCTACTTTTTCTCTACCCTATCTATGCACTCTTTGGACATATCCCAAAGTTACTATTCCAAAGCTAGGTTAATAATTTGACTTAGAATAAAGTATCCTATGCTTTTGGCACATGTGACATCCCACAACATGGCCTCAAAGTTATTTAAAAGTGGTAATTGTGAAAACTAGCTTATGTAAATTTAACAAATGGTAGGCTGTTGCCATGAGAGGGGAGAAGTAGGCGTGACATTAAGTGTGATGGGTAGGTTATAGGCATGGCAACAATCTCACTGAAACATGAAAGGGAAGAACCTAGATTAATTGGTACGTTGTAGCCGTGAGAGAAGGGACCTAAGCGTGACGGATAGGCTATAAGTACGGCTACACTCTCTTACTAAAATAGTTTTAATATATAGAATAATATCAATTCCTTCAATTTGATTTCAGCTACAAGTGCTTTAAACCTATATACCTATTCACAATATCTATAAATTTCTTAAATTAGCTAACTATTTACAACTTGATTCATTATTCTTTTCAACTGACTTGAACACTTGTTAGGCTCACCAACCACTTGTCACTTATGCTCTTCATAAAATCAATTACCATATCCAAAGTAACGAATTATTGATGTTAACATATTGTCAAAAAAAATAATTCCAAAACAACATTGTATGCATAAATATACAAGCTTATAAAATATCGATTCATAGAACATAAGTTTTAAGTCCAATGTTTTAGTAATATAAGCTTCATCTATGAGCAATAGTTAATAGATTAAAGTGGCTACTTTGCAATCTATTTTTAAACTTCTTGAAGAAATAATATGATTGTCTAAGATTGGATGCAAAGCTAGCTATTTTTAAATTGTGGCATAATGGTGAGCATTTAATTATTTTAACTCAAAGATTAAACTCTGTTATAGAGTGCGTGCACAAGTGTAGATATGACAACAATAAAAGAAACAATCAGTATCTTCAGCTCTAGTGGACCAAATTTAGAATGTTAAACAAAAAAACTTTTTTTGAGTGCATTTCGACCTAAAAAAAGTAGTGTCCTTGTCTATGTTATACCACCAAATTATGCTTCTGGCCATTAAGGCATCATGCAGCATTCTTTACAAAAAATTATGAAAGTTTCAACATATGGTCATCATGAGGAACGTAAAAATCTCATTGGCAAGCTGGAGCAACGTTCTATAAAAGCACACAACATGGTGAAACCATCACAAATAATAGCTCCATTTTATAGCTTTTCCAATGGTTTTACAACAAAGTACAAATACGTTATAATATAAACGCCATGTAATATTAACTACATTTTGTCTCTAACTACAAGAAGACATTAATTAGAAACAAAAATTTCAATGGATTTCAATGTGAAACAACTTTGTAAGTGACATTGTTTGTCTCCACTTTATACTACTAATAATTCTCTCAATGTCTTTTGAGATGTGTAATGACAATTTTTGACACATCTTCCTTTTATGGTATTGTATCCACTTTCATTTTTTTTCTTCTTTATTACGTATAAAAATTGACTCTTCATTTTTCAATACCACAAAAGGCTTGGACGTCATAGCTTGAGCCACTGTATCATGTGAATCATTCACAACCATTCAACTTTCTCATGTAAAACAAAATATATAATGTATGTGACAATAAAAGTACCAAATTGTATAATCTATGTGACAATTCGTACATCAAACAATCACTGCCATAAACAATGTTTACTTTTAAAATATTACGTCGTATTTGTGTGGATACATTACAAGTTGATAGGTTGAAATTGAACAAGGTGTTTTGACACATTTGAGAACTAAATTTTAAGTAAAAACATTATTTCAAAATATTTTTGCAATCTCCAAACATAGAACACCGATGTGCTAAGTAAATCAACTAAATTTTGTTTTTCACCTTTCAAAGATAGCACATCTACGTGCTAAATGAAACATGAATTTATTTTTAACCTCCAAAAATAGCATGCCAGTGTGCCACTTGAATTTGCAGGCATAATTTTTAGAATAGTGTCAACAATACTTAAACTACATTACAAAATGACAAGCCTAAAAATCATTTTCACTCTTTCAAAAAAATAGCAAGTAGATACCTTTAACAAGAATTGGTCAAAACCTATGCGCTTCAAAAGTGACGAACTTACTTTATTGAAATTTGCATTTGAGTTTATAACCTAAACAATTTGTGCATCCACTCCTATAATTTGTTAGACACGTTCTTCCTTGCACAATAATATATCTCTATCCTTCAAAACAAATATTGATTTGATCATCTCTCAATTAGTAGTCATTATTAACCAATGACCCTCAATCACCTTGTTTTTCGAACCTATCAACTTCTTTAGATGAAAATTGGATGACTTCTTATTTGCTAGGTGATGATTTTCTTTATTATCATTCACACATTCCATCTAGACGTTGAGTGTTGCTACAATATAGTTTCTAGATACAACTATCAGCCATTAAAGGCCAATGGTAATTTCAAACAACCTTACAATGCATGGTGCTCCATTTATCTAGGCCTCACCATAAGTCCATCTTCATACCAAGATTATGGCTTGTAACTTCTCCCTTCAAAACAATGTGTGCACCTTTTATGAAGCGTCATTTATTGATTGTCAGATTTGTATTAATCTCTATTGTTTACTCATCCTTTTTTCAGTGACCAACACACAATGCAAACACTATTTAATACTACAAGAATTCACACCTATACACATTATACTTCAAACAAATGATAGGACAGGCATTCATCAAGCAAAAAGTTCATATATGTCAAGGACATTGGCATTATGCATTTAAGCTTGCACCTTCTTACCACAATAAGCAAGTCCACCCATCTCACCCACTTCAAACAACATAATCATCATATGAATCTACAAAGTTTTCCAGCAACCCCTTAGTTTTTTGGCATTAAAACTCTCATGGGTTACTAATCATCACTCTTCTATTATTGGTGAATCTCTGCTGTGGGAGACGCCTCTTAGTCCACATCAAGTCTTTGCCAAACTGCAAACTTGATGCTCACAACCAAGGACCCTGAGAAATTACCAGAGCCCTTATGCATGTCATTCATTAGATCAAGCTCCATCTTGTCTACAGGGTTATATTAGTGTCCATCTCTTATGTGCTGTCAGATGCAGATAATTCAGCTTTTATCAAGACCATGACCTTTTACCTTGCATTCAAGTGGTTATTATCAAGATTGGGAATATACATCATCAAAAATTTTGGCGCACACCTATCAACTTCCAATGGTAGTATCCTATGTTGACGAAGCAACCACTTGTTTTTTGGTGGAGCACTTTTTGATACATCATTCAAATACTCTTCAACATGAGGCTTTCAAAGGTACTATGGTTCTCACTAGATTTATAAGCTACACTTCATTTTGTTAATGACAATTGGAAGGAACATTGTATTGGAAGGAACATTGTCTAACCAATGACTTGGCAATCCTTTTAGAATTGTGGACATTGTTACCAGTTAGCGATTATATTAGAACCTTGAGCATATGGATTGAGCTCTAAACTTTCATTTATGCTTAGGAATCAGTGGCATCCACTGATTATGTGGCTACTGTTGGTCACTGAGTAGCGCTCGTTGACCTAGTACTAATTCTGACCTTCAAAAGTATAAACAGATGTACACGTCTCATTATTGAGTAGGTAATTGATGGAGGTATTCAGCCGCCTTTCATTCACAAGCTCATTCACATTTTCAAGTGACTTTAACAACTTGTCATTCTGTTATCTATTTGATCAATGTGATTACAATTATTTCAGTACGCATTCCAATACTAGGTTCTGCAAGAAGCTTTGACACCGGTATTAATTTCTTTAATTTTTCCAACAGGAAAATATAAAATCAAAATAACAGACCACTCAAGCCACACATAGAGATCAATTTTTTGAACATTCTCCTGAAAAATTACAGGAATAACAATTTGAAGTTTGATAACTTAAAACATACAACCAATGATAATAATGCAAAAAAGCATGCATGTATGATACCAACATGCAATGTTTTTGCAAACGTGCATATGAGGTAACAGTACAAACACAGAAAAAAAAAATGCTGCTGTTTTCTATTAAGTTATTTATACATAAGAGCAAGCATAAAATGAAAAAATTCTGAACACTGTCAGCTAAGCCAGGAAGCAGCAAGCTGAAGAGTGCAATTAAATCATCTGCTGGTGCTGATGAATTCAAATTGTGACATTAATTTTTAAGACTGTTCATTAATATCATAGCAACTACAACGTAGAAGATCCTTGAGTATTTCCCACACTTTTTTACAGGGAATGGCAGGAAAAAGTGCTATGCACATGCTAAGGGCATATCTGATAAATTCAGGGATCAAGACAAGAGCCTTTTAGGGATTCAAACTAAGCAAACATATTTTTACCAGGAGAATACAGGCGTAATTGAGGGCCTCAATGATCCCTTAAAGAATAATGAAATCATGCTGAGCACGATCAAAAGCATCCTACAGTCTGCAGTAGGCAGTGTAAGAGTAAAGAAAATTTCCAATTTTTGAGGCAATTTTGAAGTACTGTTTGAAAGGGCTGTAAATTGACACCACAAAAATGAAAACATTCTCATATCATACAAAGCAGGTAAATCACCTTCACAAGTCCAAATCGGGGTGTAACTCAACTTTGGAGAGCCAAATTCACCACACCAAAACTGAGCAACTTAACACAAGGATGACACAGTGAGCAGTATGCACAGCTCGTTCATTTTCTATAGTGAAAGTTAACAACTGATGGCTGCATAAAGGACTGCTGGATAGAAATAACAAATGGAAGTGTGGGATGGAAAAGGAAAGAAGCCACCTTTTTGACTCTCCCATCATTTGATCCAAGTTCCAGACCTGTAACACCTCAAAAATGTATTAGAAACTTCTTAAGTTTATCATGTGTGGGATGTCAATCATCTTGACTCAGAGCAAAGTAGCGATGCACAATAATTTCAACACTCAATCACAAGAATAGGAAGAAAAGTTCATATCTTGACTTTCCAAGAACTAAAATTATCTAAGTAAAATCGTTCACTTTGTAATGACCAGAGATATAGTGTAGTTTGAAGAGAAACTAGGTCCATGAGAAGAAATTGTGAAGCTTGAACACATATTTACAAATTCCTAATCCTTTGTTTCTTTTTGTGTTCTTACATTAACACCCGGGCTGACCTCCGTGAAAACTTTATTGATTGGAAATGCCACTTTTCTTTAGATCATTATTAGACCATGTAATGGCCCAAAAGCTAGATGATAAGCAAGTCTCAGAGCATCTGCTTAAGGTCAAATAAAAAATCTCAATTGAGCCTTTCTCACCAAAATCTTCAGCCAAATGTACATATCAGGCAAAATGATTATATGCTCCTAAAAAGCAGAAGTTTTCTTGCTCTATGAATCAGGAAACTGCACATTTTTACTCAGTAGCATAAAATCAGTGTCTTTAGAACATCTAGAAGGCTGTGGAAACTACTGCTGCTTGTAGTGAAAGTCCATGAACATGTGAACTGAACCAATGAAAAAGAGGGGACGTGTGCTATGACTGTACTACAGTTCATAACAGGGACTGAACATATAAGAAATGGTTGATAACTTCCTAACATATCATATTGTGGATTTCAAATTATCCATAGGCAATATTCTGTAGAAAAGTTAAGCCAACAGATCAGAGAGATAAGCATAGCAGCAGCTACTCTGCTCATAAAGAAGTCGTATCGATCTAAACATCACTTAGAAGCATGTTGATTCAGAACAAGTGTTAATAAGCATTTTGATGTAGTTCAGGCACTAGGTTTCCAAGCTCGTAATAACCTGGATTGATTTTGAACTTCAAGGAATTTGGTCTGCGCCTTGACAAAAACTTTATGGGATTTTCCATGCAAGGTTTATGCCGCTCCGTAGCAGAAATCAGCTGCACATGTACAATCCACGCAATGAGAATACTTATCAAGGTAGATCAGCTTTTGAAAAGTTGAAACTGCCAAGAGACAACATGGAGGATTCCATATAATTCCTGAGAAAATATGCAAAAGAAAATGCACTCAAGGACATAGAACCTTGAACTAATTTGTCTCTAAACATAAATGTAGAGAAAAAAAGAGCAATTTCGTTTTTCTTTGGTTTACAAGAAAAGCCTAATTTCCCTCAAACCAATCAAACAATGCAAAATAAGTAATTGAAAACGCAAGCAGGGGTTGGCAGTCTATTCAAGTTACACAAATTAGCTGAAGGATATCGATTTCGTCAACCCTTTATATCAGTTTTACCCAGCATAGAGGAAAACTATTCACGTGATACCATATCTAATATTTACAGCCGTGTTTCTAAATTGAAGCATTTTTTATTACTGTGGCAGGAAAAAAGCCACAGCTCATCAGCAGTTGCAACAACTAAAGAACAAATCGCCTCTTTATATTTCTCAGTGTTTTGGTGCAGATTCCGTAAACATAATGTAAGAATGCTATTCTAACTTTTGGAACCAAAAAGACACAAAGTGACGGCTGGGAGACAAAACGTTAAAGACCAACTGAGCTTCAAGATACACTGAAAAATGTTGCAGCTAAGCAGTAACAAGGAACAAGGAGGAGCAATTCTAGTTCGCTGAAGTTTGCACATTCTTGAACTTCTCTCAAGTGACCTGCTCCTTTATCAAACTGTTGCACATCAACTTATAATATATGCAGAACTCTTGTGCATGGTTTTGCACCATATCGAGGCTATCTAACCGGGACCGAACAGATTGAATTGACTACACAAAGTAATCATACAAAGTTTGTACAGCAATTAATGTCTGTAATTAATCCTTTCATCTTAAGGCTGTAGATGTAGTCACCCACAGATCAGGCAATGGCAGATATCTTTCTTTCCCACCAAGCTTGACCATGATACTCATCACCAGTTCTGTTATATTCTTAGATCCTATGATTTAAAGGGTCCACAACCAAATATTTGTCTAAATCGATTCTTCCATCTTGAACTCGTTGTCTATGAATGCTCCCCAATGCAGAGCAGAAATTGTTCAACTCAAGCATTTCGCTAAAATACCAGAAGATACTCTTATCCTAGTCTCCTTCAAAATGACTTTTTTAACCTATAAAGTAGGGTTACTGATAAGTAATCAAACTGAAGGTTCCATGCCAATAAATCACTCTCATGCAGTAAGTGGGGACCAAGTAAAAGATCAGGAGCATCTGAGATCAACTTGTTTTCAATCAGCAAAAAGAGACTGGTTTAAAAAAGGTGGCTTAGTTTAATGATTGTGAAGCCGAAATTCACATCGTATCAAGTAAAGAGAGCTTACTAGTTACAGTAGACTGCTTCGACAAAAAGGCATGTGTCACTTACAGGTTATAGAAATGATGTTTCCTAACAGCATGTGATTGTTACAAATAATTACTCTCTTTTGAAATGCACCTGGAATTTTCTGGAAACTTGCTTCATGCGTAAAAAAAACCGGCATCATTGTTCTGAACAATGTACTCATATATGGGAAAAGTTCCAGCTAAAAATGAAAAGCATTTGAACTTTGCTTATATTATCACAACTAAACCCTCGTAAAAAGTCACTAAGTCTCTCTAGAAGGGATGACAACTCCCTTTCGCATATTATTACTCAAAGCAATTTGAGACCACTATAAAATTTTGAATGCTTAGAAAATTGCTGATTCAAACTAGTATAGATGAAACAATCCCTTAGCTTTATGATTTCCTGCATAGGACAACTGATGGATACGCTTAGATGTTGACAAAACCTACTGGAAAGGTTAAAAGAAACAGCTGAAGTTGAAAAATCTGCTGTCGTATGCATTAAATTAAACTTAAGTTTAAGAGGATTAATAAAAGGATCTACAACTACAACTTCCACATTGCATAGCACAGCATACAAGTGCACCTCTTGTGATTAGATTGATGCCAACGATTCTTGTGTTAGTGTCACTTCAAATGATAAGGTATACTTTGGTGGTTAAGCTCTGGCGCATGTCCGAGATCAATCGTGGGCATGACATTCTTCTCCCCTTATTCAAGTTTTGACCTCAGAACTTAAAGTTGAGGAAGTTCCTCCTCAAGCTACCTTCTTGTTCCCAGGAATCATCATTGTCTGTGCGACCCTTCCATCAAACCAGATGCTCGGTTACTATACAATTCCTCAATCCTTTAGTTCTTGTATCCAAGATCTTTTTGGGTTCAAGTCGAGTCACACCCGATGATTCATCCAACAAGTCCAATTGGTCTCCAGAACCAATATGCCTCCCTTCACGTAAACTCTTCTTGAGTCGACTTACATGAAAAACCGGGTGCACTTGTGTTCCTTCAAGGAGGTCCAATTAATAAAAGGATCCAATCTTTTTCAAGATTTTAAACGGTCCTCTATATGTAGGGGACAATTTGTAATGCTTGTCGGTTACCCGGTTAGTTGTATCGGATTTAGAAAATATTGGAATGTCTAGGTGTGGATCCAAAATACCACATTCAATCTGATTCTAATCCCTCATAGGTCAATGAGCAATTCTCATCGAGATATCACTATTATCTAGCGAGAAATTGTTTCTATACAATTCTCATCAATATGCCTATGTTTTAATGAATAGTTTATGCATGCATATAAACTCAATCCACGAAACACTTTGTAGATCCACAGGATTATAAGTTTGTACAAAGAATTTATGATCCCACAAAGATTCACTACATAGCATATCTCTACAGATCCTACCCGATCTGTAAACAATTTTTTAAACTGAGAATCCTGTAACCCAGTTACCTCTAAGAGAGAATACTTCTCAAAGAGTGCTATTTTGTAACCAAAATCTCAACCGGAGATCATCTCAAAAGAATATATTTTTAGAGTGAATTTCATTCCTTGCGTCAACTCACAGATCCTAGTTCACACTCTGATCAAGTTGAACACAAGGAACTAGCTTCATCAAACTACTTTCATGTAATAGACCACTTTAGTTCTAATACAAATGGATCGGACATGTAATCAGCCACTTTTCTACTACAAGAACGTCTCTAATTTTTCTTCCCTTCCATCTTCTAACTAGATCAATAACATCCTATCCAACCTGATTCCAAAAACAAGTCCTCCATCTATTCATATTACGGATTCCTCCTTGAATCTATGCAATAAATGTTTCCCCTAGATAATTCTATCCTTCCTACTTCTCCCCCTCTTAATAGGAAACCACACGGGTGCATATCAATCTAGATATGACCTAGGAGAAGTTTCAAAAAAGAGTGTTGCAAAATCTTGAAAGTCAAGAAATGTGTTGCAATAATCTAACCAAATACAGGTAATGTCCCAACACTTTTCCCTAAATGACTTATCCCAAGATTTTCTTTGTTATCAATATAGAGAACTGACCTGTATAATCAGAGAAGGATTTATGAAATATTCAAGTAAGAGAAAAGATATATTAGAAGTGTTATTAACCATTCATGTGACAACGTCCAAGGTCAACGGGTAATAAAAAATACCTTCCAAGGAACCGCATGAAATCGGGTTAATTAATGTTAAGAAATTCACGAATATATTCTTAGTATAAAGAAATAGCTTGTAGGGTTTCCAGTTTGTAAATTTGAGATCTCCATAAGGGGTCATGACCAAGACCTCAAATTTCCAACAAAACACCCTCTTGTGACCAAAAGTATTTAGCATCATTAAGATTTACAGTCGTACAATGGTCAAACCAAATCCAGTTAGTTTCAAATCTCCATTTTGGAATTGCCTGTGTCCCATACCACAGCATCTCCCTCCACGAAGACCATCCACTTCCCGATCAAAACGTCCAAAAATCGATTGATTTCATTGGAATAAATTTTGTCTCATAGAGATTTTCAAAATCTGTAGATTTGACAAATGACTCATATAAGTTTTGAGTCCAATAAGTCGATACTTATCAGAGTTCTCAAGAATTCCTCTGAATTCCAACTCCATAGTACAAATTCCATCTCACAAACACATTTATAAATGGGAAAGAATGAGTGGGAATTTTTTTCCAATTAAGAACAAATTTGACTAACCAAGGATACACTTGTCACTATCACTAGCCAAGCAAGCCGCCACAAAGCAACACAAGGGAATCGGATGGTGGACAAACTAACCCAACCAAACCTAGATCTTACGCATCTAGCCTCCAAGCTATGGATTAATCACTCACAAGGGATAGAGGAGTCATTCCACCAACATGTAGCTACTAATTAGCATCACAATCAAGCATACACTAGTGAGAGTCTAATAGGTATACTTATACCCTCCAAGGCCCGTGCACCACTAGTAGTGCATTGTGACACCTCACTGGACACCTATGCAGCCTATCTAGGCCACATCAACCAGTTCCCCTATGACTCACTGATAGACCCATAAAAATCCAGCCCCATGAGTTTAGGCCTCCAACCATTAATTATGACTCTATGCACATGAGGACCCCAATCCCCTCATAATTATAATTAACTTACGGGTCGAGGTAGGCCTACTAACCTCTATTCAAGATAAACTATCTGAGATCAGTCGTGGGCATGACACCGTGTATGTCAGCTTTGCTCACTTGGAGAGATTGAGGGTGAGGATCATTTCATTTTGAGATGTCCTATGTGAGAAATTGTCAACAAATTAGCTTGATCAAAACCATGTAAATTGTACATAGGTGGGTCCCACACGTGTGAATCCTTGTTGGCACATGTAAGGTGAGGTGAAATTAGTTTAGATCTCATTCATAGGGTTAGTTAGGCTTGTTTGATCATAATTCCTAAATAATAGGGCCAAATTCCTTGAATCATGGAGGTGGATAACCAACCTAGCCACCAACTTGGCAAGACTCTAGGATTAGGTAAGATTGACAAATTAGGGCAAAAATGGTCGATCATCTTCTTTATTACATGCTGGATTTTCACCTAACTTGAGGTGGGGAAGAGCTTATTGTACATACAATCCATCATTCCATAGTGAGGAGATAGAATTTTTGGAGCAAATTGGCAATCTTGAGTTCTCTGCACATTTGTCTTGAGTTTTTGTGAATGCTTTGGTATCTAAACTTGATTCCACTTAATCTCTGATAATAGGCTGTACTGGAGTCCGTACCACATGTGTGGGGTCGGAATTCCATGTTTGATCAATGGTTTTGATTGCTCTTGATTGTCGGATCCAATATTGCTTTTCTAGATCAAGATCTTGTGACTAGTTTTGCAATAGATAGGTGTATCAATCAATCACCACTCTTAGAGCCTTATGTAGGTTCATTTATGGTCCTTTGTACTGTACTTTCAACATCCCGTCTATTAGGAGATTCGAGGAAGATACTATTGCTTGTATCGGGATCCCCCTAGGTCACTTCAGGCTTTGATCACATACGAGGATCCTCGCTGTGTAGCATTGATGATATGAGAGATGTTGATTTTGAGACAGGACTTATCCAGTGACCAGATTAGTATGGATACCCAGACTACTATCATAGATTTCTTCTCCAGACGCCAGCAGAGACCTACAAATGATACAGAGCCTAGATTGGAGTCTGAGACAAATATACCAGTCAGAGATAGACATGGGGATAGACGACAATGTGTCATACTTCCAATAGATCAAGACATAGGGCCCATAGACTGAGACATAGTGCGAGACATAGGGCCCACAGTCCTAGTAGCGGCCGCAGCACTCATAGGGCGAGACATAGGGCCCACCGTCCTACTAACGGCCGCAACACTCATAACGATCAGAGCATTCCACGAGTTTGTTTACGTCCTACTTTATAGCATTGGCCGAGTCCTGAGGCCTGACTTTGTCTCATGATATTCAAGCTCCTTTTCTATTTTTAGTACAGAGAACAGAGACATGTATTAGACTTACTTTTGTTGATCTAGTTTTACTTAGTACGTTATCTTTTATGGAGATGTTTTTATACGCTCCTAGTGTATCACACACACTTGAGATGCACATATTTGGTCGGGTACATACAAGACATTAATAAAGCTCTCTCTCTCTCTCTCTCTCTCTCTCTCTCTCTCTCTCTCTCTCTCTCTCTCTCTCTCTCTCTCTCTCTCTCTCTCGCTGCTCCATCCTCCATCGCGCCCTGCTCCATGGCTACCTACTCCACCGCGCCTTGCTCCGTCGCTGCACCCTGGATAGCGCCCTGCCCCATCGATGGCTCCATCATTGATTGACGTTGTTGCACCTGGCCAGCGGATTGCTAGTGTACTTTGTCTAGCAGACCTCCTTGCATTGCCATCTGCCAGCGGCTCCATCTTCCTATTTTCTATTTGTCAAGATCTGAGCGCGCTCCCAGCGCTCCATCTGCCAGTTCCACATGGCTCCACGCAAGAGGGGGGGAGGTAACTCCCCCCATTCTCCATCGCGCCTTGCTGTTAATAGGAATCCATTATAGCCGATCCTTTGACCCCAAATACCCCAGAAGAGGAATCACTTTTTCCTCCAACTTTTATGATCTCTGTCATTCGTGCAGATCAGTTATGTTCCTATGAATATCTCAACGACCATCGAAAAAAGCTTCTTTCTCTTGAAGCTATGATCCAAGCTGTTCAATCTCATCTTCAAAAACTAGATTCGTCTATCGATGATCTCCAGAAAGAAATTGCAGCTATCAAAATCGAAGCTTCCTCTTATTCGACTACTTCAGCTAAGATCCAACAGCTTGAAAGTCAAGTAGAACAGCATCATACTGCTGTCCGATCATGGGCAGATGTGCTTAAAGGTCCTAATACTGCTATTCTACCACCTCCACCTTCATTTATCTCAGCTACGTTCACAGATAGCCGTTTGCAAGAGCAAAAGGCTCTTAATGTCCGAGTCAGAGGTATTACGAACTCCCATGATGTTGTTGGTGAAGCTAAAAAGTTTCTTGAAGAGAGTCTTCAACACCACCACAAAGATATGGATACTGCATGGCGGTCTAAGAAAGATCCAGATACTCTTGTCATACGCTTTGCATCTGCAACTGGTCGTCATGAAGTGCTAGGGAAGAGATCTACTTTGCGGGGCACCACGATATACTTGGATGAAGACCTTACTTTCATTCAGGTTCAAGAACGGAAAAAAGCAAAACAAGAGGCTCTAACGAATGGAAAGCGGTTGATCTACAGGGATGGTATCATTCGTTTTGTAGATATTAAACCTGTTGCTATTAATGAGATATCTGAGATTGTTCAAAGTTAGTGAGAGAGTTAGAGCACTGAAGAGATGCCAGTTGAATCTGTAAATGGTCTTCGTACCATATAATCCTGGACATTATCCTCTTCTTAGTTAGTTTTGGTTTTAGTTATGTTGTTTGATGGCATTGCTCCGTCTTGGCTCCACTTTATTTGATGTAATTGTTCATCTTATACGCCTTTTGGCATGGAAAAGACGTTAATAAAGCTTCTTCTTCTTCTTCTTCTCTCTCTCTCTCTCTCTCTCTCTCTCTCTCTCTCTCTCTCTCTCTCTCTCTTGGCTTCACGCAACAAACGTAAGGGACCTTTATTTTTATGGATTATGACCTTACACACACACAATGGCAAGCCAGGAAACAAATTATCCAAGATGCAAATGCAAGAAATCAACGGGTGGTTTTCATTGAAGGCAAGCCAAAAAAATTTGATAAGATTTCTCAATAGGGATTCGGGGCTCCCGGATGCCGACAGAGACATACAGATGATACAGATGCCAGATCGGAGGATGAGACTATTTACCAATCAAGGACAGACATCGTTATAGACGTCAATGTATTTGGAGGAACTCACACGAATCATGGGAGGATCCTGTCACTCCAAAAGGAACTCACACATGAACCATGTGAAGGGCATTTTTCTCATTTTAATATCATTGGATATTACATGAAGGGCTTGGATTAAAATCCTTGCCATCTAGTAGCAAAGGGACAGGGCCTTTCCCAAAAATAAAAAGGCACCTCTTGTACTCACTTTCATGTTCATACCGGAGGAGGAGACTATGCCCGTTTGATGACCTGAATATCCTTGCACTTCTCTGTATGTTCTTTGTAGGAGATTCATGCAACAGTTTCTTTGTAGGTGGGCTTGTACACCACCATATTATGCAGGCAACAATTTACTATGGCAGCAAGTGTGGATCTTTGACTCCAAGGTAGCTCTTGGAAGGAGCTTCTAAATAGGAGAGTCCCTCTATACTAGTTGGTCAACAAACTTGCAGGAATTGATTCATATTGGATCCGTATAAAGCTTGAGAGATTTGTAAAATGGGTGCTCAGACAAGGCTTCCATCCAGCTCATTGTTTGTTTCATTGTTCTAGATTACAATAAATGACAAGAGTGAATATTTTTGGGCACCTAGCATCTAAATCATGGCTGAATGCAAAATGGAAAGCATCAAAGCAACTTCGAGAAACATCTTTTAAGAGTACCCACACAGAATCACAAATGCCTAAAGCTTTGCTATAGTGAAATCATTAAGTGTTACCTTCTCGTCAAAATGGAACAATGACTGGTCAAAGTAGACAGATGGACTCTGGCATTGTGAACTAAATGGCAATGAAGCCAATGTCCTTTTCACAACCTGCATACATCAAAATGTCAACCTTAACTCTCTCTCTCTCTCTCTCTCTCTCTCTCTCTCTCTCTCTCTCTCTCTCTCTCTCTCTCTCTCTCTCTCTCTCTCTCTCTCTCTCTCTCTCTCTCTCTCTCTCTCTCTCTCTCTCCAAAATAAAAAATCCATTTTTGTGATTTGATTGAAACAATTTCTAAATGCATGTGACACACACCTCTGGTGCAGATTTTACAAATGTATATAGTCAGCAGTACTCCTGAACAGCTTCATTAAGCAAACATGTCAAGTGACTCAAGGCTCTGGTCTTTAAATAAACATATTGTATTAAGGAAATTGTCAACGGCGAACGCATCATTTGCAAAACAATAACAAGGTAGAGCCAACAGGGCTTACATGTGCGTAACTTCCGGATTTGGTATTTCCATATGTTGTTTTTTGCTTTCGAAGTTGCTCCCTTGAAAATACATTATTAGAATGCGAAGTGATGTAGCTCATTAACATGGGAACCCGAGGTACAACACGAAAATGATCACAGTAGTGCTCAAAGGACTGGAGAAACACTTCGGATGAATTCTGCAAGTTTCAGCCAGCACAATCTTTTTCACATCAGCTGCAAAAATCTGGTCATCAAATGTAAGTTTGTCAAAATAGTAGCAACAAACTGTATCAATAAGTCTTCTAAGTTTCACTTACAACCCAATCAGCCCAGGTTGCGATGACCACGGACGTTAGTGAAATAGATGAGAAAACTACATGATTTGGTTGTGTAATTGTGTGTGTGTGTGTGGTGTGTGTGTGTGTGTGAGAGAGAGAGAGAGAGAGAAAGAACTCAATGCTTTATCAGCATCTGCTAGAGATTGGGATCTCTGGGGCCAAAGCAAATATACATCAAATTGCACTGTGTTTTACAGCTTCAGCATAAGTTTACATAGCTACTTTGATGTATTCATTTATTAAAATACTACTTAGTATAATGACAAGACACGTCAACTATTACACTCATACACCTAGCCCTAGTTTCGGACCTTCATTACAAGTAGGCCCTTAAACACTAGGATAATTCACAAGAAAAAGACATTGGAGAGCTATGCCACTGCACATTGATTGGTGAAACTTCTTTCAAATAAAATTGGTTCAGCCATCTAGAGCTTATAAGCATCTCTTTGTTAATGGATCTCAAAGTAGGTTTCAACCTTAGCCAACCAATTTTCTGCACAAACATGTCATGTGAACAGAACATGTAGCAATAGAACACATAGGTGATAGCTTGTGATCATCAAAATGTGCGAATGGAACATGCGTAGACAAAGAATGAGCATCAGAAAGTAGAACATGTAATGGGAGTGGCAGTAGAGAAAGCTAATGTGTGCGAATGGAACATGCGTAGACAAAGAATGAGCATCAGAAAGTAGAACATGTAATGGGAGTGGCAGTAGAGAAAGCTAACGTCCTTGCTGCCGAGTAAAGAACCGCCTTTGCCTATCCTGCACTTTAGCCCACTGGGTATTGATGATTGGATAGAATTAAAAGATGACTTCATCAAAATCATGTTGTCTTGTAAGTATCAATGATGATAATACTCAACCAAGAGCTGATTATTTCGTCATTAAAACCGCTTAGTGATAGGCTGAGCACCACACAGTATCCCTTTAGCAAATAAAAAACTGTACACGGAATGTCGCATTAATCACCACCACAGAAGATATATCCACTGTATATAGTCAACTAACACACCTGGTGTATATGCCAGATTATAGATGGAGCCATCAAGAAGACAATTGGGCATAGCAAAACTGAAGAACCAAACTTTCTACTTAGTTTAATCTTTCATAGAAAGAACTTTGCTAGAATCTGGCATCTATTTGATGGAGATCCCAATCAAGATATGAGGAGAAGGCCGATATGGTCCTGATAGATGTCATCTTAGCAAGAGCCATCAAAGTCTAGCCACTCTTGTTGGGTACACTGTAACCTTTTGCCACCAACCTTGCCTTGTAATTGCCCACAGTTCCACTAGCAGTCATACTTCTACATGGTTTGCTATCTTACCTCTTCCTTCATGACATCGAGAAAGAATTGTGGCATGTCGGCTTCTAGAATTGTGGACATAAGGGCAAAATTAGTCTTTTTCTCTCATGAGAGTTTGGCACCCTGTTCATTGCTCTCTCCTTTCTCCAAAATGTGTTCGTCTAGAATTGTTTCCCAATACCACTTAGGTAGCTCTTGCTGGTGGTAGGGAATGTGGATAGTGACCACATATCCCATGATATTGTCCTAGTCTTATGCTTTTCTCCAATTTCGCTCTCTTGCGAAAGCTTGCTTTAACTAATCAAAGCTTGCTTGTTGCAGTTCAGTCCACTCTCCAAACTTGTTCTTTTGAGTTAGATCTGTCAAAGGTGCTGCGATACGGGAGTAATTCTTACTATAAAACACCACCAATCCTAGAAAAGACTTCAATGTTGTTAAATCAGCTGGCACAGGCCACGCAACGATCACAACAACCTTTTTAGGATCCGGTCTTACTCCATCAGCAGTCACAATATGACCTAGATACTCAATTTCCTTTTTAAAAAGTTCGTTCTTTTGGCGTTAGCAAACAATTTGTTTTCCCTCAAGGTAGACAACACAATCTTAGGGTGGGTCACATGCTTGGCCTCACCTGCACTGTAAGTCAAAATGTCATCAATAAAGTTTACAACAAACTTACCCATATACAATCTGAGTACATCATTCATCAACATCATGAATGTAGTTGGGGCATTAGCCAAACCAAAGGGCATCACAAGATACTCATAATGACCAAACCGAATTCGGAAGACAGTTTTATGAACATCCTCTTCACGAACTCTAACTTGATGATACCCACTCTTCAAGTCTATCTTACTAAATACAGTGGCACCATGAAGAGCATCAAGCAAATCATCAATACGTGGCATAGGATATCGATGCTTGTTAGTAATCTTATTAAGGCCTCGACAATCCACACACATACGCCAAGATCCGTCCTTTTTTACTAGAATGATCGGCGAAGCAAAAGGTGAGAAGCTAGGCCTAATCTGCCCATGTGCAAGATAGTCCTCTAGCATCTTTCTCACCTCCTCTTCCTCTCTCAAACTCATTCTATAAGGTGGTCTATTTACAGGACAGGATCCGGGAATAAGCTCAATCTTACGTTCAACATTCCTATTAGGCGGTAAAGCAGATGGCAAATCATCAGTAAACACATCTGCAAACTCACTCCTAATTTCACAGTCTGGGTTAGCTGAAGTATTGTCTTGCACTGCCACATGCTACTCTTCACAGCTTACCTTACGCAACCGCGTAGCTAAGACCAATGGTCTTGGAGGCACATCCCGCTCACCACGGATGTGTTGCAGAATGTTTAGTTGCAAGCCACGCACAGAAAAGTGTCGTGGGCTTGAGCGCCTAGTGAAGGCCTTGAGAATTTTGAATATTCCATAAGTAACTGCTTGCCTTAACTCTCTCATATACAAGTTGGGGTTAGACGGATGGCGGGTGGCTAGGCGACTGAAGTTGGGATCCCAGTACGCGGCTCGCATGCGTACGTGTGTGTGCGTGGCCCTGAGGCCCAAATTCTTTACATGGTATCAGAGCCAGTTGGGGTTCCTTTGACTGTGCTTGCTTGAGTGGGGGTGTTGCAGAATGTTTAGTTGCAAGCCACGCACAGAAAAGTGTCGTGGGCTTGAGCGCCTAGTGAAGGCCTTGAGAATTCTGAATATTCCATAAGTAACTGCTTGCCTTGAACTCTCTCATATATAGGTTGGGATCCCAGTACGCGGCTCGTGTGGGTACGTGTGTGTGCGTGGCCCTGAGGCCCAAATTCTTTACATGGTATCAGAGCCAGTGGGGGTTCCTTTGACTGTGCTTGCTTGAGTGGGGGTGTTGCAGAATGTTTAGTTGCAAGCCACGCACAGAAAAGTGTCGTGGGCTTGAGCGCCTAGTGAAGGCCTTGAGAATTCTGAATATTCCATAAGTAACTGCTTGTCTTGAAATCTCTCATATATAAGTTGGGGCTTCTCTATATCCTCTATCCCCTGGTACCAGCCCTTTTTGGGGTTAGACGGATGGTGAGTGGCTAGGCAACTGGGGTTGGGATCCCAGTACGCGGCTCACGTGGGTACGTGTGTGTGCGTGGCCCAGAGGCCCAAATTCTTTACAAGATGGAATGAAGCTTACCACCATGCTGAAACTCATACACATGAGTATCGGGATGGCTATGTAAGGCTTCCGCATCGTGTGCCAAGACATCCCCAGAACGACATCAGAGCGCGCCAAACGAGTTACCTCAGAATAACTCTGAATAGTTAAAGGTATACTCACAACCCTCGTATCCCAAATCTCTGTACCCTTTCCATTAGCCATCTTGACTGTGTATTGGTACTTGGACGATTGTGTGCTCACTTTTAACTTCTTAACAAGAGTCGAATTTATGACATTATGTGAGGACCCAATGTCAAATAGAACTAAAATACTTCTACCACAAAGCTGTCCACGCATAACAAAGAAGTGTCAGGAAACTAATACCCATGCTGCCCGGCTTTCGATAGCGTCACTGAAGGAGCCGTGTCCACCTTCCGCACCACAGAAACATCCATCAAACGAGGAACGTCAGGATTAGCCTCTTGCAAGATCTCTTCCACTTCCATTGGTTGCTGCTGCTGCTCTACTTGAAGACTATAGGTGGTTCTCATCTCGTTTTGTGGACATTCCTTCCACCGATGTTGTCCCCCAAGCATCCAAAGCATAAATTCTCTCTTTTTGCTCTCTCTTGGTCTTGTGGCGACAACATAGAGCGTTGACCCCCTTGGGCATTAGGCCGCCCATAAAACCCTTTGTCTTTTGGAGCACCAACCCCTTTACCCTTTTGGCCACCTGGAGCTTGCCCTTGTCCTTGCCCTTGCCAGTGGCCTTTGAACATTTTGAATTTGCGCTCACCCCAAGGCATTTGGCCCCCTTGGCCTTGACCACTCGAGGTTCCCGCAGCAGGTTCATGGGACTTCTTCCCATCTTCATAATAAAGAGCCATCTGAGCATTCTGAACAGTGTGTGTTTGCTCCTTTCGCACAAAAGGCCGCAAACTCTCCCTAAGTCCTTCGATGAAATAAAACACCTGTAAATACATATGCACATCCTCAGGAATCCTCAGCAACGCCTCTCTATACCGATCAGCATATTCTTGAACCGACCAATTGCCTTGCTTGAGACCTGTCCATTGTTGCATGCTCGATTCTTTTCATCCAGAGGCATCCAATTTTGCACAAACATATGTCGAAATGCCTCCTAGGAATCCGGTACAAGGCCATCTTTTTCAACTTTTCTTCACCATCGTTGTGCCGATTCCTGTAACCAATAGGTACCTTCAGCAATCATCTCTGACTCATCGGTAATTCCACACATTCCAAAGACCTTTTCCCATTTCTGTAGCCAATTTTCCACCGCATCTATGGTTCTTACCGCTACTGCACCTGTAAACTTTGGAGGTTTCAAGTCCTTAGTGGACATCAACTTGCGCTTCCTGCCAAGATCTGTATCTCTTTCAGTTGAACCAAGATCACCAGCACTTACTCTTTCAGGTGCATGGCCGGGCTTCAATTGTTGTAAGATATGCTTTAACATCTGCTCCATGCCATCAATTTTGGCAGAAAGTGCATCGATCCTCTGAGAATCATGTGTAGTAGCACTAGAAGATGCCATAGCAAAAACTAGCCAGAATACACAGAGCAACTTGCAAAATTATGCAAAAAACCAACAACTAAAGCACTTGAAACAAAGCACAAATAGGCTTTTCTCACCCCAAACAAGCTTCACAGAGGGAATACCCTGAATTCCTAAAAGAACTGGATAGAATAGATCCTTTACAACCGAAATCTGGCATAGGCATGTTTTTTACGATGGAGTATGGTGGAGATATCAACGAGATTGACAAATTGATCTCCGAACAAGCAATGGCAACTTCCTTTGATTTCAAAGTAGATGGAGATCAAAAGATGAAATACTCATCTATCTCAACATCTCCTAATGTGCATAATCGGCATATATGCTCCTCTCAAGCAAGCCCAGAATCTACCTGTCTCACACTCAAATCATTTATGTAACTAATGTACATAAAGTGTTTAGTAGAATTCTACTTTGACCCCTAAAAGACCACCAACCCAAGCTTGTTGAGTATAGGCAAAAGATAGGTACTAGCACTATGTGACTAATTGTCATTGAGGCATTTTGGGAGTGTCAAATCATTTATGTAACTAATGTACATAAAGTGTCTAGTAGAATTCTACTTTAACCCCTAAAAGACCACCAACCCAAGCCTGTTGAGTATGGGCAAAAGATAGGTACTAGCAATTATATTGATTGTCACCCACTATAAAATTGCTCATAGACATGTCAAGCTACATGTACCTTGGCTATACTATGATAAGTAACATCCCTACTAATGTAGGACCCTAAGAGGACGAGCGAACCACATACGAATGCAGTAATCGGCCACATTAGTACTATCAAGTGCTCTAGCCCACTGAATTTAAGTGAGCAATCGAAATTCTAGTAGGATGACCTAGTATGGTATCAAAATTTAACACAAAGAGAGAGAGAGATTTATTAAGGTCTTTTTCATGCCAAAAGGCTTATTAAGAGCATGTATCAAGAATGATACTAATATATTCAAGAAACCTTCAAACAAAAAATATTTCGATTTGCAAAAATGGAATCACAGTACGAACCTGCTGAAACTCAAGCACCTCTGTTGTTTCCATGTTGTATATTGCTAGAAAGGCAGTTTGATGCGAAGTATCTAAATTCCGAGAAACCTGTTTGACGATCACTGATGGGTCATAAAGCAGCTACTGAAATGATTAACAACAACTAAAAACCAATATTTAACATTTCTTGTACCCAAAAACATACTTTTGGAGCTAAATGAAGGTAAGAGATAAATACATCAAAAGATGAGATCGATGATTGCACCAGAAATATTGAAAAGCAGAAGCACGCATACCACATTATCTACGCTGCCAAACTTGATAAGTAGGTGGTACCGATCCAAAAATTGCACCTGGCACCAATGTCATTCATCTGACATAAGACTTAAATCGTCAATCATGGTATTCTAGAAATATATAAGTTCTAATTACACTTTCTCTCCTACAAGGAACCTGCCAGACATTCATCCCGACTCCCCAACCTTGTCAACTCCACTGAAAATGACATCGCACTAAATACACTGATCATCTACAATAACAAAACCGAAGAAAGAACTGCCTGTACTAAGCTGAGAGAAATCGTTTCTTCTTGTAACCAATGATACATAGCATTAGAGACTTTAAGAAACTTATTCTTCTTCACCTTCCACATAACCAAATCAACATAGTCCTGAAAATGATAGTAGAATCGCTTCAATTGCTGTGCCTTCTGCATAAAACCAAGTCACAAGAACTGTTTGGGTAAAAATGATGTGCACGTGGTAACTGTCAGGAAAACCATAATGTCATTAGTTTTTAAAACTTTCTTTCCTCTTCCTCAACTTTTCCATCACGTCCGACATCCAACTACATAAATTGAGCAAGTTTCAAGTACAGAGATCCTATTTTGAGCAGAGAATTACAGATATTAGTTATATTTATTTGTGAAATTAGATATTAGTGTCTGGAAAATAAACTTGTCTGGAAGCTGAAAGCAAAAAGTAAACAACATATTCATTCTTCATGAATTCACCCTATCATGTCCAACATGCTCTGCAAAAATACAGCAACAAGGCAAAAACGACCTTTCTAGGTTCACAGCACTTTCAGGAGACAAGAAGTTGGGACAAACACAAACTCCTACTATGATGCACTTACAATAACAGGGTTCACATCCTGATTCCAGATGCTTCGAAATAGAAAAGACAGGAGACGTTGTTTGATGCCTCCAAGCAATTGGTTCGCTACACTACCCAAATCTGACAATGTTATGCTTCTATCTGTTGCCTCCAGAGCAACTGCACTTGGAGTGTCTTCCACTGCCTCCAAATGAGACAGTCTCTCAGTGACTGAGCCTTCCCCTACTTGTCTCTGTACAGCTGAGATGTTCACATATGAATCATGCCCAGTCAAACTGGAAGATGGAACAGGAAGGCTTCCACCTGACATCAACTCTTCGACTGTTCCAAGGTGCTGCTGAGAACCTAAAGATCTGCTGCTGACAATATACTGGACAGCATTTCCTTCTGTGCGGGCGCTTGCTGAAAATTCACCATAGCTGGTACTTCCTCCAGATACAGATAAATCCCTGCAACTGCTCTCACTCTCACTTCCATGACTGCTACTGCTTGCTATGTTTGGGCTACCGAAACTAACAGAAACACCAGTGCGTGAAGTGATTCCGAGGTTTCCACTCTCCCCACCAAGGCTGGGGTTCCTTTCATGACCATTGGTAGCAAAATTGGGGTCAGGAGAACTTGAGCCCCATGAGGTCCCCACTTGTAACCCCAGATTGGGTCTATCAATTGCAGTATGCATTGAACTTGCTTGATTGAAAGAAGGTAGGGCCTCCAGCCCTGAGTTAGCATGAAAAATGCCAGGTCTTTCTAGCCTTATCTGGCCAATACTCGATTTAAATTCCCCTGAGATTTTTGCACTGCACTTTTCCTCTAAACCTTCATTTCGAGATCCACCATTCATTTCTAGACTCCCAAATAGGCCCCCAAAGTAATTATCATACTGCACATCAATATCTGCACCAAAACTTCCACTTTGAGGCCCTCCTTGGATTACATTATTTTGATCATGATAGGCTGCATTAGCTATAGAGTTAAGGTTTCTACTGACACCCCTTTGATGCCCTCTAATGCCCTGTTCTTGGACACTCTCCATGCCACAATGTGAAAGTAATGCCTTACCTCTTATTTCATGCAGCTTCAAGGGCAAAGCAAGTCCTTCCAATTGTAAAGATTTACCCTTTCGAGCAGCTGCCCGTCTCTGATATACAATCTCCTCCTGGTCATGTTATTGAGAACACTCATGAATATTCAAAAGCAACCAATTACTTGTGCACAACTCAAGTTTCAACCATACCCAGTTACACCATACTGCTCTTCAAATTTAAAATCTCCATTTTCATAAGGTGATAAGCAAGGCCATGATAAAGTTTCAAGTTGACATTTCCCATCTTAATCCCATGTTCAAGACAGTTCTGGTAGAGTTTGAGCTTGCCAAACAACATACCTGGGCTTGGGAGTTGATGATGAGCTCATCGTCTTCCCTACAAAAAGTACCAATTGTATGCACGTCCACAAACATCCCAGTCTCCCGTACTTGCAGAATGCGAATGGACTGATATCTAATGGATAAGATTGCCAGAAGATCGTCATACATAAAAACCCCTGCATTATGGGCAAGATGAATGAAATCATCGCGATAGACACGCTCATCAATGACAGCTCCATCAGCCAATCTGTGGTCACAATCTTACTTCTGTCAATGATTCACTAAGAGGATCTTCAAACATAAACAGAAGTTTGCATACTTTTGCACCTACCACATTTACTAGATCACATGTGCTGCATAATGCTTTTAAGAAGGGCAGACACATGTGTGGAATGATGTTATACGTTCGAAGAACTATATTAACATTTTACACCAATCAACTGGATAAACTGCTTAAGCATGGGCGAATAAGCTTTTCGGACTATGACTTACTACGAACCTCACAATGTGTATGGTAGTTCTCTCTATGGATGGCACCCCTTGTACTGCTTCTGGAGTAGCTGGAGCATCATTATCCGGCCCTGTTGTTGTTGCAAAAATTCCAAAACAGCTATTTTCAGTTGAAAGAAAAAAGTCTTTGCAAATGAGTTCTGTTGCTGACCCCAGAGAGATGGTATAGAGCTGCAGAAAATAGCTTTCGAACTTTCTAGCTTTGAGTGGAAGCTCATCCCTGATGTCTGAGTCTGCTCCCTTTGTGAAGTAGTTTAGCCAATTGAACCGATAGACAATCAATTCCTGATGGTTTCGGCTAAAACAAATGAGATACTGTCCATCATTTGTGAATTTCCGAAAGGAATGGTCAGGACATTCAACATCGTACACAGTGTGACTTGGAACAATATTCTCATAAAATTGCCTCACTCGATGGACCTGCCAATCAGATATGGCCAAATTGGAGGCATGCATCAGAAAAAATCCAACCACAGTGAATATAGCAAATAGAGCAAACTTTGGTGGATCAACAGTGTCACAGAGGTCAATCTTGACGCAAGTCCTTAAATATACCAACCTGTAAACAGATGAAACTTTGCTTTCTTCATGCAAATGGAAAAAGATTGAGAAAGGAAAAGGGAAGGGAAGCCAAAGCCAGTCAGGGATAACATAAGAAATATTTTGACCTCCCTACAGAAACCAAATAAGTTCAAATGCACAAACAAATTGGGCCACAAGATACAACTATGATTTTACTAGAAAGCAATCATCAATGAACTTGGAAGGCCTTGAGTCACCTTTTTGAGAAATGCCAAAAACCAACCAAAAAACACCAAAAACTTGAAGTTGAATATTTAGTGGTAGTCTTTTAGCACATGTTCAAACAAGTTGTACAAGGGCATTTAAACAGAGTTAAGGTCCTAAAATAAAACTTGTCCTCTGACACTGCACATAAATACTGACTGGTGATATGGAATGGACTGTTTGTGGAAGTGAAACTGACACTAATATGTCTGTTTGAATGGTAGTACTGAAAAATATAGTAAGACTGAAATTTATGATAAAAGTCTGATTGTGGATTTCATGGTGAAAGAACGAGAAGTGTCTTGGAAGGTGTCAACGAGTGAATTTGAAAATGGCAAAATGGCAGTTAGATGCTTTGGGTGGTGAATTGGCTGCTAATGTAAAGTAAGAACAGATATGTGGTGGCAAAGTCCCTGGATACATACTGTATGGATGTGCTGGTCGTCAATGACATGTAGAAGGCTTTGAAAAGTCCAAAAAAAAAACCTTTACAAACTCAAATCACATACAAGGCATCACATAAAGAACAGTAGATATTGTAATGTTAATCAAATAATAATCATCTACAAAAATCACCATAAATATAACATGAAACTAGTGTGCAGGTCCTCCTACAAAGGAACAATACTAAGCGTCTCCTACAAAGAAACATAACCATCAGTATCGTAAGTTGTAGAATCATTTGTCAAAATCCTATTTGCGCTAGTTTGGAGTCCCTTAAGAGAAGCTTCCAATAACTTATGGTTAAGAGTAGGGCTAAAATCCCCCAACATGTCCAAGAACTCCAGGTTTCCCAGTTCAGCAAGTTCCAATAAAATATACTCAAACCCTAGAACTCAATTAACATGGTCGATAATGAAACACTAAACTAAGGACCATCAAAGGCCATTATAATTTACTAAAACCATGTAACATCATTGCTATCAGATGAGCGAGAATACATAGTGAGTCATACTTTATCCTTGAAATTGTAGACAAATGATGTCGTGTAGCCTCCAGGATACACAAGAAGAAATAAGATCAAATTGAACATTAATGACAAAAGGTAGCACTACGACCTGAAGCAAGTGTAGGTAATGTGTGTGAAGAGAGTTGTTGCAAGATCTATTGCATAGATGGTGAACAAACTGTTAGATAGACTGTTGGATAGATTGTTGGAAGGGTTATTGCTTATATCAAAGGTGATTCCATTAACTTTTGTAACAAAGCCCGTTGTTGATGTAATGTACCTTCCTAAGGTAGCCATCTAGAATGCTAATGGAGCACGTGATCAAAATTACTATGTTAACCTATGAAAGTACTATGAGAAAGAGAAAAAGATTTCAAATTATCTGATCTATGAACTATGGACAACAAAGAAGAAAGAAAACTAAATAGCATCGTAAATTAGGAGTGTAACTCGAGAAAGTGCGGAGCTATGGATGATAAACGGCGCAAGGAAAGTGCTCAAATATCATGCTATGAACTCACATCACAAGAAGAAGAATACACAATATCATGTAATTTTGATCAAATAGTAATACCCTACAAAGAACACCATACAACCACATGGCAATGGTGTGCAAGGCCTACAAAGGAACACAACTAAACATCTCCTCCAAAGAAATTCATGTAAACCATAGTTGCACAATGAATTTGTATGCGCTTGAGAGAAGCTTCTAGGAAACTATTGTTGAGATTAGGGCTAAGATCTCCCAACCTTAACAAAAATCTGCAAAATACGAGAAGGGGCCCAAGCCATCCAGTACCATGAAATCATATTACTAAATATACCATATTACTGAATCACATCTCTTTTGTAGGAATAACCATACTTTCTTAGTTCAGCCACTATCCAAATAGAATTGAAGCTATTTTAAGGTAGCCAAAAGTAGCATATGTATAAATCATAGAAGTCTTTATTAATGCATTAATGGTTTTTTTATGTCAAAGTATTTTTAAAGCAGCCCAATGTCATTCCCTGTTTCTCACTAATTCAAAAGAAAATACAAATAAATGAAAAAAAGGCATAAGGTCACGTTACGAAACACAACACATTTGGAACATCAATAGGAGCATGTTCCATTTAGGTCTAGTACCAATCAGATGTACTCAAGGCCCCTGTGGTCTTTAACGATCATTTGATAATGGCTCGAGTTCCAAGTGATTCATGTATTTATAAGTCGTAGGTTTGGCCCATAGATATAGGTGGTGATGAAGTTTCAAGAAGCTTGAGGGACACTTTAAGTATTGAAAATTTTGGCCCATAAGCAGTCATGAAAACTTGTACCACCTAGGATGTTGTAAGCCAATGCACATCTCAACGAAGTATTTAGATTGGATTCTAAGAGTTGGATGTAAGTTGTCAATGGTGTTGAACAGTCTTTGTGCTTTCTTCCTTGCTAATTGATGAAGTATTGATGTACTTATGTGAGCAAGACTCAAGTTAGGGTTTCTTGATTTGCTCTTTCTTTCCGCATTATGTCATTGGTCTAAATCTCAAGTTACGTCAAGATCTTGGATTGTATGCAATCCAGAAACCTATGGTGCAAGCAATTTCCAACAATATTCACAAAAAATAAATAGAAATAAAAACGTATTCTGAAAGAGGTAGCAAGCTCCACTTCATTGAAAAACTTTTCTGCGGCTAACTAATAGGTTTCACTATGGAAGCATCCTGCTATATTGCTGAAAGCAATTGCAATTGCTTGCTGTCAAGGTGAAAGGCTTGGAAAGAGACAAACTCAAATTGGAAGGATATTACTTGTTGAAAAAAAATAGCTATAAGCTCACAATCAATGACACAGTCAATACGCCAGAAATTCATCTAAACTTAGTTCCTAAGCCAATGACATTCTGCTACAAAAAAGTGTCCACATTTTGATAAGCCATGAACTACACCCTAAACTTAGTAGTAGAGCAATCACATTCTGCTATGAAATATATTTCCACAATTTAACAAGCCATGAACAACAAAAGATCTTCACAAAGAGAATAGGTGACAAATTGCATGCCACAACAAACATTGAATATGATTACTGTAAGAAGGCTATTCCGAAAGCGCTAGTTTGTTCAGCATTTCAGCACATGCAGCTTTTAATTTGGCCAACTGCAAGTCCAATTTTGAGGTTGAGCGTAAGTCTCTTCATGTAACGCTTACAAGACAGCAGAATACGAGGAACGTTTTGAAGTACGAGCAAAAGGAAGGGTTGTTTACATGCGTATTGGGAGCAGCCCGACAAGTTTCACGAGCAAATAACCGATGCAGAATGTTTTCACTGTGTTTCAACATCAGTGCAAATATGATATCGCCAGCTCTTGCCAAATTCCTACTTCTTCCAATTGCTTCTTCCCAGCTGATTCTTCAGCACGCAAAAAGGGCTGAAGATGATGAAAATCTCGTATGAATGAGTGATCTCGTGCTGCCATGCCAGCGTCGCCACATCACGTTGCCGACCAGAACAAACGTAAATGCCTTCACTGAACCCTAATTCTGTGAGAATCCTCATACTCCTTTACATTCCCGTTAATAATGGGCTACCAAGAGTGTAAGAAAGATTATCCAATCTAGCTTGCAAGCAGGTACTGACGGATGCTGAGATGAACTATACCACCACAGAAAAGGAAGCGTTAGCAATGATATACAGTATCAAGAAACATACTATTATCTTCTAGCAAAATTCTAATATCTTGCCATTACACAACACACAAGAAAACTTGAACAAAAATGAATTGCCTTGCTGCTGCTGTTCCCAAAGCAGTAGTGGCCTGAGGCCTGCTTCTTCAAGCATCCCCTGCTTTAATACATCAATCCCTAACATATGTATGCTCAAATTTGAAATTCTAAAGCAGTGGAATGCTTCTTGGTTTCCAAGGGGAGGCTCGAACCTGGGACCAAAGAAACTTTGGATGCCAAGCCAACCAACTGAGCCAACCCCGTTGGGTATAGTGGAATGCTTCTTGGTTTCCAAGGGAGGCTCGAACTTGGGACCAAAGAAACTTTGGATGCCAAGTTAACCAACTAGGCCAACCCCTTTGGGCGGGGTAAGGGGGGGGGGGGGGGGGGGGGGGGGGTATAGTGGAATGAAGCTTTTTGAGCTGTAAAGCAGCGGGAGAAGAAAGAACTTGTGAAATTGTGAAACCTGGGAAGCGGCGCTCTCGCATTTACCTGTTGCTCTGCTCTCGATCGCCACAAGAACAGCAAGAAAATGCTGAAATCCCCGCCATCCACACTCTCTCATCACACCTAGCCTTGTTTAAATATATATAGATTTAAGAAAGCTCGCTCCACCCCCCCCGTCTCACTTGGCTCACTTGGCTGTATCTTAAGGCACGCTAGGGCTTTGAGCTCAAAACCGTTGGATTTTCTCTCAAGAAAGGAGATTCTGCCACGTTGCATAATTGTCACCATTAAAAATGGTACAGGTGGCAAATCGCGGCTAGCATTCATTGGGCCAACGTGATATTTGAATCCCGTAGCCCCCATGTCTCTCTCTCGCTCGGATTATTGAACGTGGAGAGGTGTAGGCCACATGGAAAGGCCTTAAATTTTAAAGTGCTTGTTCTAGATATGGTTGGCTCCATAGGAATCCACGTCATGTCTCACTTTATTCATGCTTTTTGTGAGATATAAAGGCATATGGAAGAGGCCTTCGTATGCTTTTGACGGGCCCGTCTCTTAAGGAAAAAAAACAGGACTTTATGCTTTTGAGTCCCCCCCCCCCCCCCAAAAAAAAACCATGGGTTCAAAAAGCATAAAACCTAATCCTCACATGTTTATGTTGCATGAATATTGGCTAAATTATCGTTCTCCTCCTCTTGTTGTTCAGCGACATCTATCAATTGAGTTGCAACGATAGATTTGAAATGACACATTTTGCTTTATGGAACAATGCATTGGCTAAATTATCGTTCTCCTCCTCTTGTTGTTCAGCGAGCTGCGACACCTATCAATTGAGTTGCAACGATAGATGTGAAATGACACATTTTGCTTTATAGAACAATGTCCATGGGCTATATGCCCATTGAGCCCTTCGTGGATAAATGATCATGGGCTTTATGGGCACAGAGCATTTCATTCCAAAAAACCCATAGCCATTTCCATGTATTGCCTTTTACCACAAAACATAAGTTGAAGTTCAAAGTAAGTCAACTACACTTGATAAAACCTACTAGAATGGATTGGAAAAAAACCATAAGTATTCTAAGTACTCTCGAAAGTCCTTGTCCAAGATTAACACCCTCAATCCCAGGCTATTACAACAAGTGTATCTTTCGATTGCTACTTTTTTGCATGACATTGCTTTATTCTATTGTTACAATTTACCCAACATGTTATGCCCGTAGAGGCACTGTCAATTTTTTACTTGGACGCTCTTCCTGTTAAGAAACATAATAGGCCATTGGAGTACTCGAACTAGATTATAAACAAGAACGATGTGGTATTCATCAAGCTAGAATCTGGAACTGGAAAAGACCCTTCTTTAAGTGCAGATGCGGTGATAAGTGCAAAAATAATTCTTCTATCATATGGTTTAATCACTCTATCTGGTATATAATAAATAATATTTCCATTTTCTTTCCTGGTGCGTCTATGCAAAATCAGCTTAATGCCTTCTTCCTTTGGTTGCATAAACCTACTAGAGAGGTTGTCAAGTCCCACATTGTATTTTTGTATATCCGACAATACATGATTGATGCTGCCATTGAATTTTCATAAACCCTACTGCCAAGCTCCTTGCACACCTTGGCGATGCTGAAAACGTTCGAGAAATTGAATGCCTTTTGAAAAAACCTAGCTTCTCTACCTTGCAAGACAAATACTTCCAGAATACTAGCAAAAAAATGGGTTCCTTCAATCTGAACAATCCAAGCCGAGTCATATCAGGAAGTGGCAATAATAGGAAGAGAAAGTACTTTCCAAACAAAGGCAAAGAAGGGCAAAGCAATGATGGAAGAAGGATCTTCCTATCAAAAACCGAACTTTTATCATGATTGATCCATGTGCAGGAGGACTTAGAAGAAACAAGCATATTGGAGGTCAGCAATACTGGTAGACGACGACTAGTGGTTAAAAGAGACAGAATGAAGTTTTTTTTTGCATTTACGTTATTATAGCAGATGCTTTGAGATGATTGATGTTAAACAACTATATGCTGAAACCTTACTTCAGATTTTTGGTCATATTGATGAAACTTTTGAGCTTGTCGTGTTTGGTTGGTCTTATTTTCCACATTTGAAGCATGAGTGGTATAAACCCTTTCAAGTTTTTTGTGATTTTGATGTTGACAACATTCCACCTTGTACTTGCTTACACTAAACATTTTAAAGAGTTCATTTCGGAAATTTTTGGGCATGTTGTCTTGATGGATACTAGAATTATCAGAAGCAAAGTTTTAAAGAATGACTTGAACAAAGGACTTAATCACATCCCATTGCGGTAGTCTAATATAAATGAGGTAGCTTTAGAACTTTATCATGGATGGTTTGAATTGGCAAGTTTTTTACCTGCTTATCAAAATATTGATCATGAGACTGTTATGGAACATGCCTTGATTTGCAAAGATGCTGTAACAAACTTTTTGAAAAATACCAAGTGGCTACATGGAAAAAGTATTATGAACAAAAAACTTACAAATGCCATTGATGAGCGTAATTGGATTACTACCAATCTAAATGTGAATGGTGTGGATAAGGCTCAACATAACCCATGTTTTATGTGCATCTATTTTGTAAGAAATTTGGCTTTGGTTAGATTGTCGAGTCTAGATTTTGCCCCGTTTCAAAAGAAAATGATAATACACTAGACATGGCTATGATTAAGATCCGAAATACTTTTGCTACTAAAATACCTTATTTTCTAATAGGAAAAGAATAATTACATTTCTTACTTTGTACTTTCAAAGCACATAAAAATGTGTTCAGATGGATTACGCACGTGACTGCTATTTTTCTAAAGTGGCCACGTTTATTTCCGGAGCTCCTGGTATGCTGGCAACTTCATACCGAAGTATCCTAAATGTGGATACCAACCTATTCTGGCAGTGCGATTCATCCACTGAATTTTATCTTAATGTGCCTAACAAAATCACTTCGATGTGGTCTACTGACATCGCGAAATGCTATAAAAATATTCCTCTTAATGGTCCTGATGGGCTAAAAATAATAATACGGAGAATGATAGGGTATGCATTCAAGTCTTGTAAAAACAAAAAAGTTGCCTATCAATGGAAATCGAGCCTTAAGCAATTTAATTGAAAATGGGTTACTAATCAAACTGATAATTGGACTGTGATTGACATGGAATCTTTATACTGATTAACAATCGCATAGTAAGATTAGGAAACAGGACTTGGAAACAGGTCTGTGGTATTCCTATGTGTTCCCCTACATGGTGTAATTGGTATCTGTCATTCTTTGAATTACATTTTATAAAAAGACTTGCCCGACTTGGAAAGGTGGAATACCTACGTGCCTTCAAGCATACTTTCCGTTATATTGATAATATTTGTTCCATGAACAACACAGATGCTCTTGTATTTCTAGACAGGGAGCACGCTCGTGTCGATGATAATGCCTTATGGATCTATCCCTTGAAATACCTCATCATAGAAAATGAAGATGCTTCGGATAATACGGTCAATTTTTTGAATATTACCTTTATCTTTGATTCTCTTTCAGGTAAAAAAATTTGACAAGCAAAGGGAACTTCCGTTTTTGTTTTTCCAATATATACACTTAACTGCCAATAGGCCGATTATGAACTCATATAAAGTTACTATCGCTCAAATTATTGCTACCACGTTCTGTTGTAGCGAACATGATACTTTTATGGATGAGGTCGGAAACATTGTTCTTGCTTTTCAAAGTAATGGCTTTATGAGAGGAAGATTATATGAGATTATAAACAACCTATTCTTACACAATTTTTACTTTACCAAAAATTGCTAAATTTCTTTTGGTGGGCAATTAGCACTCCATCTCAGGGGTGCTAACTGCCCCTGAGAGACTTTGCTAGCTGTGGGTACGGTTGGTGGGTTTTTTCTCTCTCTCTCTCTCTCTCTCTCTCTCTCTCTCTCTCTCTCTCTCTCTCTCTCTCTCTCTCTCTCTCTCTCTCTCTCTCTCTCTCTCTCTCTCTCTCTCTCTCTCTCTCTCTCTCTCTCTCTCTCTCTCTCTCTCTCTCATGGGCTCTGTTACGTACATATATCGCTTTATTTGCTTCGCAAACCTCTGTGGAATGTAAATGTCGCATACTAACCTTATCTGCTAGTGGTGGCCAAAAAATGCCTTACTATGATAAAAGACCCCACTTAATAGAAAAAGATTTTTTTTTTTTAAATGGTGGGAAAGTTGTGAATCTTTCAATGGCCAGGATCTATGCACATTAAGGACAGTCAATCTAACGGTGAGCAACAATTTGCACTTAGTACACCTAAGTGTCCTTTGGTTCTATAAAGAGGGAATTCACACAACCCTATTCACTTTTCCTCATGTTGTCTTGCTCTCTCTCTCTCTCTCTCCCTCATTCTTGCTTTCCTGGTGCTCTACCGTACGGTGATTGAAGAGAACATTCATGGATGCTATTGGAAGAACAATCGTACTGCAAACAAAGGTGAGAATGTTTTGAATGGTAGCTCGTTGATAAAGAAGCATGCATGCCACAGATTGTAGGGTCAAAGATCTCGCATAGTATAGCCCTCCCGCCTGTCAACAAGGGTTAGATCACTGGATAGGTACCTAACTATGCATAGATGCTAATTTTAGTTAGTTTCCTATTTCCTCCCTAACTCTATTCACCACTAACACTACTCTCCCTTAACTCTACTCCTCTATACTAACATTCATCATTATTTGGGTGAAGGAAAGGGATAGAAAAGGAGAGGAAGAGAGAAGAGAGAGAGAGAGATGAGATGGAGGTTAGCTCAAATGCTCAATGTCATTGCTTATGGAAGAACCTTAACTAGCATAACCAAAAAGCATGGGAAATGAAAATAACAAGCAATCACAACAATAACATAAGCAAGATTGATTAGCAAATGAGGATGCTTGAGCTCTCAAAATGATAGAGTCTCCTCCTCTCTATTAAGCATGAAAATAGTGTACAAATGGTGCCTATTTATAAAATGGGAAAGGCCCTTGCCCCTCAATCCTATTGGCTAATATTCACATTGATCCTATCCATTCATCTTGGACCCAACTTGATCCAAGGGTCCACAAAAAGTACATTGAAAATCACAAGATTCATGTGAGTCCAAAATTGGACCCAACTCTAAAAAGTAAACTCCAAGTTTAGAATTGACTTTGGGCCTCAAGTTTTATTTTGATTACAAAGGGCCCAAGTCTATTATTTTATTTACAACTTCACTTGCATGCTCATTGGGCCATGGGCTTATACACGCAGGATGTCATGCCCTCGCAACACATTTTATTGAATAATTTTATTTATTTACACTTTGTTGGGAATACCCCCAACAGGACCCACGGCCTGAAGTAGTGTCGGTCCCTCGGCACTCTGCCGGTTTAGTATAGTGCTTTCTTCGCCCGTCTTTGCTGGATCAGGTAGGTGGTGACGTCCTCCATGAAGTTGAGACGGTCCAGTTTCTTCAAGTCCTTGGGCGTGTGAAGGGACTTGTGGACTCCTCGCAGTCAATCTTGGTCGACCCATGTTTGGAATCTGCGTGTCCATGGATTGCCCAGAAGTGCAGCTCGGTAATACGCACGAGCGATTGGCAGCTGATCTTCGACTTTGTCTGAAGGTAATGCCTTATTAACGTCAAAGAATATGGATGGGAGAAAATTGTCCCATTTAGTCTCGATTTCCATTAGATGTTCTAGGTCTCAGATGTAAGTGACTATCGCGCGGACTGTTGGATCGGGACAATTGATATAATGGTTTGCGAACGCGGTGAGAGCCCTTCTGGCATCTACATCCGTAGTCCACCCATATTCTGACTGTATGATCAGCCAATTGAAATTATGAAGTTTGATCTTGTCCAAAGGGGTGCCGCATTCCACCCATTTGGATCTTCGTGTACATGGCAGGAAGTGCACGTTCACCCGTAATTGTTGGGGACTCATCACGTAGGCCCTGATGGCCGCAGGGTATCTTTCGAACAACTGATGACGCCACTCTAGTTGTGGTTGGAGGGCGGGTAATGCTTGCAGTTCTTTGCCCTTTATGGTCTGAGCTGAAAATGATATCTGTCAGCCGCCTCTTGATGACTCATGGGGAGACTTTGATAGGAATTCGTTGATTTTCTCTTCCACAAACTTGGGTTTTCGGAAGGCCCGGCTGACATATATCATGCGCAAACCTCTGGATGATGTGGCTTGGCTTTGGCTGGTATCTGCGCCTTGGCCCTGGTCTCGCGTCTCAATAGCCGTATCTGTTTGCCCTTGATCTTGGCCTTCAGACCCTTGATCTTGGTTAAATCCCCCTGCTGCCTGTTGGCTTTGTTCTTGGCTGGTACTGGCCTGTGCAGCGTCAAAAATCGATGGTGGTGGAATTACCACGAGGGTGGGCTCGGCCTTCGTGTCCATGAATTTTTGGTACGCCTTGAGGGCTTGTTTGGCCTGGGCGAGCTCGTGAGTTGCGCTTGTCCGATATTTGTTGAACTCTGTCTGGTAGCTATTTAAGGTTTGGCTATAAACTTGCACCTGATGCCGAAAGAAAGGGTCTGGCGTGGAGGTGAAAAATTGATGACTTGCATCCACGCCAGAGTGTCTAGAGATAATTGATAATCAAAAGGATTGAACAGAATGGAAGCAATGGTGGCGGCAGGAGTGATGGAAGATGCGATGGTGATGGACGGAGTAGTGGATAACAGAACAAAAATAGGAATCGTATCAACAGAAGAAATGGGGGTAGACACATAAACAGATGTGGATGGAACAAGAAGAGAGGTAGCGACAACAAAGATCGGAGTGACGGGTTGCACGAAAGAAGAAGTGGCGGTAGTTGATGGGGTGGTTAGTGCGGTAGTGGAGGTGCATTTTTGGGTAGCAGGTGGAGATGTGGATGTAGAGGCAGCCCCACGACGCATTCGTTTGCTGGCCGTTGTGTTAATAACTGCAGGTTGGGAGGAGGTGGATGTTTGAGATGGCGGATAAAGGTTAGTATGTGGCACGAGAGTAGACAAAAGAGATGAGCATTGGAAACCTCGCACTTTCATCTCGAGAAGTGCGCAGACAAAGTTACACAACAGGGGGCCTGCTGCGATACACTCACGGTTGTTGGGTTTGATAGAGTTGGTTAGTTCATGAATAAGGAAGCTATGCCAGTCGTATGGCACAATGGAGGGGCCAGGGAATTCCAGATAGGATTCCACTATCTGACTCAGTAGCTTAGAGTGGATTCTTGAAATGTTGAAATAACCATAAAGTTATTCAACAGATGCATAGCCGTCTTAATAGCAGGTTCCGTGATAGCATCTAAAAGGTAACCATTGTTAATCTGAATTGGGATTTCTGGTGCAGTTTGGGTGACGATCACCGGACATAATGCCAATGCTGACCATCGAGTCTGCGTTAATCCTGACCTTGTACATGGTACCTTGGTATAGGAAGTGGAAACGAGTCTTTTCCTCGTCCCAGGTGGCGTAAGCATGAAGGGCGAGGCCCATGTTAATCTTAGAATGGAAAAGCGCTGGGTAAAAACCCATTGCCCCTAGAAGTACGCCGGCTGTCTGCAGCCATGGTTGGATCAAAGCGACAGAGAGTAGATGCCAAATCTGTGTGGCCTCAGGGATGTCACGCTGGATCACCTGTTTGGTGCCAGAGTCTTCAGAAGATGAGGAGGCCATGTTAGCAGTGATGATTAGAGATCAAAAAAGTAGGAAAACGATGAAAAATGAAAAAAGGTGTGGAAACGGCAGAAAACTGTGAACAACGAGTGTTGGATGACAAGAAGTGTAGTTTAGAGCGCAGATTAGTGTTCAGTATGATCGGATGATAGCTGGTAGAAAGTTTGGTCACAAACGGAAAACTTGGTAATTCTAGTGTAGATTTTGGCAGAGCTTCGCTAGCAAATGTGACAAATGACTCAAATTCAGCCCTTATATAGTAGAATTTAGAGTGCGTATTAGGTGAAATCCACTTTCCCTTGTTTAGTTCCACCCAAATTTTTGCAAGCACCTTCTTTACAAAATTCTAAGACCTCAAGGAAGTCTGCGAGAGTTCAAAAGGTGATTTGACTGCTATGCGAAGGTTCTGCGAGGGTTCAAGTTGTCTGCGAGGTTTCAACTCTCGCAGGAAGTGATCTCTCGCACAATTTGTTCATGTGATTGGATTTTCAAGATTAGACCATGTAGGCAGGCTAATTTCATTGCTATGATTCCATTTCGCCACCTTGCGAGGGTTGGTAAGTTGATCTTGATGCTCTGCGGGGGTTCTAAAAATTCAGCTTTTGGAAACCCTCGCACACACTAAAAAATGGTGATTCCTCCATCAGAAACTCTCGTAGAGATTTTCATGGATGCATCTGAGTCAGATCTAGTGACTATCCAAGTCTCAAGAGCTATCTCCCAAGGGATCTAAAAAAATCATGAAAAAGTGCTCTTTTAGAGTGTTTTTTTGATGAGATCTTGAGATTTTCTGATTTTTAATTTATGTAAACTGCTAATCAGCTTCATCCAGGCTTGATCTGACTGTCGGTAGTTCTCTGGAAGTTCTGATGATACTTGGTAACAGATCCCTCAGTCAATCTGATGATCCTATCTAGATCTGGTTTCTGATGGATTTTCCCGATCTTGCCAAATCTGGCTGAATCTTGATGGATTTAGCTTGATCTTGGCTTGATCTTCTTATATCTAGCGGTGATGGCTTAGCAGATTAGCTTTTTGTAACGTGCCCCCACCAATCTGGATCTATCTCACTATAGTGGCTAGTACTTGTGCAACCGGCTACCGTTGATGGGTGTATCGAATGGTGTCCCATCTAACTTTTCTAAATTTACGGCTCCATGATTAAGAATTTCCTTGATCCGATAGGGACCTTCGCCTATAAATTTTAATTTCCCTTTGATCGCCTTGGTTTTATACATCAGGACCAGATCTCCGGACAAAGATTCTTCTTTTGTAACCTGCAATCATGCCATGCTTTGTGTCTTTCCTTTTCAGCTGCCAGTGCATGCACAGCTAGTAAGCGTGTTTCACAGAGTTTATGTAGAGCTTCGTTACGTAGCTGTAGAGATTTGGACTCACTAAGATGTTGCATGGTGGCAATCCTTAATGAAGGAACTAAAAACTCTACTGGCATCACAACATCCTGACCATATACTAGTTGAAAAGGTGTTTGATCAGTTCTTCCTTTATATGATGTCCTGAATGCCCACAGTGCAGCATGCAGCTTATGTTCCCAATCTGATCTGCTAGCTTCAACTGTTTCCATGAGCACGCTACACGTGATCTTATTGGATGACTCTGCTTGCCCATTACCACGAGGATAATAAGGCATACTGGTTCTGTGGATCACGAAGAATTCCTCCAACAGGACCTTGATGGTCTCATTGATGAAATGGCTCCCGTGATTGCAGACTAGCTCTACTGGGCATCCGAAGCGTATAATGATATTTTCATAAAGGAACTTGGCATTGATCCTAGCATCAACTAGTCTTACTGCCTTGGCTTCGACCCATTTGGTGAGGTAGTCTATGGCTACGATTATGTATCAAGCCTAGGAACTCCTTGTCGCAGGGTGAATTGGACCGATGTAATCCAATCCCCACTTCTCAAATGGTGCTTGGGCTAAGACCGGGTGCAGTAGGTTGGCCTTCTTGCCCTTTGGCACACATCGCACTTTTTTAAGTATTCCTCCGTATCCTTATGAATCGTTGGCCACTAAGATCCTGATTGCTTTGGATGCCCAGTGGAGATAGTTAGTGATCGGATAAGCCATTTCATCATTGATCATATGTTCATGTTCACCGACTAGGTTAAGTGCACCAAATAACCCTCCCAGACACTCGACTACGCATCATAGAACATATTTTATTCTAGCAATCAAGAGACACAAAACAAGACCAAGAGATACACGAAATGGAGCGACTGTATTATCGTCAGTGTCTCACTTGTTGGTGGATTGACTCTCTGCTCTTTCGCTGTGCTCTGTTCATTGGCAGACTTTCATGCACAACTATGGTATTTTATCTTTTTACTCTATTTGCTACGTCTCTCTCTGTTTTTTACAGATCTCTGTATTCTCTCTCTTTTCACTCTTTTTGTTATGATCCAGAGATGATCGTTTATACCTCCACTATGTGGAGTTTTTAAGATAGCCAAACGTAGAATCACAAGACCAGTTAATGCCAATCAACTAGTTAGTTAGTCTCCATTGTTGCTATTCGTTTCAGCTGGGCGTGAAGCCCGTTGAGTTGCCAGCTGGCAGGCGAAAGACTTCTCTTCGTGTGTTTTCATTCTTTTTGTTTCTTTTTGTAGTTTTCATTTTGCGTCCCTGGAGGTGTGTTTACAATTCGCGATTGATTTGCGAATCGTTTGTGCTTCGAGTCAACGACACGTTGACTGTCGCGAATTGTTCTCGTTCGACCTTCGTGTCTTGTTCGTGTTGCGACAAAGTTGCATGAGTTCACCATTTCTAACACTCCCTCTTGAACCTTGCAGCTTTGATCGTTTATCCAATTGCCTCTCTTTGCTTGGTAAAGAGTGGCTTGCCGAGCGGTTTTGTGAGGAGATCTGCAATCATACTTTCTAATTTTATGAATTGGACCTGGAGCTCTCCTTTCGAGATCAAATCTCAAATGTGATGGTATTTCAGAGGAATGTGCTTCGTCTTTGAATGGAAGACAGGATTCTGAGATAGATAGATGGCACTCTGAGAGTTCATCATCATCATGCTTGGTCCCTCTTGTGGTATCCCGATTGCCTCCAACATCATCTGCAGCCACACTACCTCATTCACCACTTTCGAGGCTGTGACATACTCAACTTTGCAAGAGGATTGAGCTACCAGGGTTTGCTTTTTGCATATCCAGCTAATTGCATCTCCGCACACTATTCTACATCCCCCAGTAATGGACTTGTTGTCATCTTTGCAGCTCGCCCAGCTCGCATCACTGTAGTGATGCAGCTCGAATCTTTTCTCTTCGTTTCTAGCTCTGTAGGTTAATCTAATATTCTGGGTACTCTTCAGATACTGTAGGATTCGTTTGGCCATTTGCCAACGTGCTAGACCAGGATTGGAACAGAATTAGCTCAATGCGTAAACAGAGAAGGCCAGATCCGGTCTGGTACAAATGGTCAAGTACATCATACTCCCGATTAAGTTTTGATAGGTTATACCTGTCATCTTCTGTTCTTCTAGTTCTGTTTTTGGGCAATCCTGTTTCGTGAGCTTGGCTCCAGCTATCATTGGTGTGGCTTTCTCTTTGCAGTCCATCATGTGGTACTGCTTCAACACTTTTCTGACATATTCTGACTGACTCAAGTGCATTTCGCCATTTGTTTGATCTCTTCTGATCTCCAGTCCTATGCATTTTGTTGCTTCTCCAAGATTTGTGATTTCGTAGCTTTCAAAAATCTGACTCTTCGTGTCTTTGATCAACATCAAGGAGTTTCCTATCATCAACGAATCATCCACGAAAATGGTCAGTCTCACAAAATCATTTTCTCCTCTTTTGATGTAGACATTGTAGTTTGGTTGAGTAGGGTTGAAGTCTAGAGACTTCAGAATACCATCAAGCTTTTTGTACCAGGCCCGTGATGCCTGTTTTAGACCATAGATGCATCTCTGCAATCGACAGACATATTGTCTGTTGTCGGGGTCTTCATAGCCTTCAGGTTGCTTCATGAAGATTTTCTCCTCTAGATCTCCGTGGAGAAAGGCTGTTTTCACGTCAATCTGGTGAATCTCTAGATTGTACTGTGTGGTGTATGCAAGGAGTAGCCTTATGCTTGTCATCTTCACCATGGACGAATATGTGTCGAAATAGCCGACACCATATCTCTACGTGTAGCCCTTCGTGACAAGCCTTGCTTTGTAGCGGCCAATAATGCCATCTGATTTTAGCAGTGGCTCTAATGTCCATGCCTCGTTTTGCCTCATCGACTCGATCTCCTCTGACATTGCCTGCTTCCAAAATTCTCCCTCTGGACTATGGATAACTTTTTGGTACGTTGTTGGCTCTTCAACGAAGCTGTAGTATTCGTAATGTGTGTCTTCGCTCCATTGAAGATTGTCAAAGTAGCGGTCTAGAGGTCTTCTTTGTCTCGTTGATCTTCGAGGTTTATTTCGTCACTGCTCGAACATTTCTTGTTCGTGGGGTCGATCCTCTGCTTCTTGCTGCTCTGGAGTCTGGGACTCTGCATTATGATTTGATGTATGTCCTCAATCTCCCTCTTGAATAAGCAGCAGTGTGAAGATCTCATGTCCTCTTTGGTCTTTCAGTCCAGGGAATGTGGACTCGTCGAACTTCACATCTTTGTTCGAAACAACCTTCTTTGTGGTTGGATCGTAGAGTTTGTACACACGTGTTCCGTTCGAGTATCCGACCATGATTGTTTGCTCGAATTTGTCATCGAGCTTGTTTATCTTTTCCTTTGGAATGTGCTTGTATGCTGCACATCCAAACACGTGTACGTATGATAGATCGGGCTTTCTGTCTGTCCACATTTCGTATGGTATTTTGTTCTCCAACGTTGTCATTGTAGATCTGTTTTGTAGGTGTACAGTTGCAGCTATTGCCTCGGCCCAGAATTGGCTTGGCAATTGAGCCCGTGCTATCATGCATCTGGCTCCTTGGACTAGCGTTCTATTTTTCTTTTTGCTAGACCATTGTATTCTGGTGTGTATGCAGGAGTGAACTGGTGTTGGATCCCCTGTTCTTCACAGAATCTTGAGAATTCTGTGCTTTTGTATTCACCTCCATTGTTAGATCTAAGGATCTATATCTTTTTCGAGGTGTGTCGCTCTACGAACGCCACGAACTTCTTGAAAGAATGAAATACTTCAGATTTCTTCTTCAAGTAGTAGATCGTGGTCATTCGGTTGTAATTATCTATGAACATTAGAAAATATCTCGAACCTGAGAGCGAATCTATTTTCATCGGTCCACACACATCAGAGTGGACAAGCTCAAGAACTTTCTTGGCTCTTCCTTCCTCGTGTGTGAATGGATTCCGATGTTGCTTGCCTTTATGACAAGCTTCGCAAAACTCAGTCTCAGATCTTGAAATCTTGAGACCTGTGACAATGCCCTTTCTGCTCATGTCATACAGGCTCCGCATGTTTAGATGATACATTCTTCTATGCCAGAGCTGATTTTCGTTTTTTGAAGCATTTAGCATGCTTTTAGAGTTGCCGATTATTTTGGCCTGGTAGAGATTTCCTTCTCTGCATCCGACCGTCAGCAACTTGTTTGTCGTCTTCTTGATCATACGTCAAGTGTTGCCGTCGAACAAAACTCAAATGCCTAGATCTGCCATCTTGGAGACAGATAGCAGATCCTTTCTGAGTGAGGGCACATAGAGTGCTCCTGTCAGCTCTTCTTGGCCTGACAGTGTTCGTAGCTATAGAGAGCCGATGCCTTTGACATCGTGTCTGTTTCCATCGCCTAGAATCACTGCTCTATCATTTTCGAGTTCGCGAAAGTTGATCAAGATCTTCTTGTTGTAGGTTATGTGAGATGTTGCTCCTGAATCAATGACTACATCGTAGTCGTGTTCAGAGTAGCTTGTCGAAGCTTCGTCGAGTATCGTGAAAGCTTCGTCACCTCTTTCAACATCTTTTGATGACTTTGCAATGTTTGTCTTTCAGCTTTGTTTTTTCTTTTTGGTTCGAATCTCAGAGTAGCAATCAGTCTTGATGGTACAAATTATAGAATTTGGAAACTCAAAATCAAAACACTCTTGAAGGGCGAAGGCATCTGGTCGGTGACCGAGCTCTCAGAGGTGCAGCCTCCAGAGGGAGACCCGAGGAGAGCTGAATGGATCGGAAAGGATGAGCGCACATTGGCGATCATCGTTTCGTCCATAAATGAGGATCTACTCATGCAGATTGAAGACTACGAAAGCAGCCATGCAGCATGGGAAAGATTGAAGCATAAGTATGAAGTGAGGATTGCAGCTTCAGTCATGAACCTTCACAATCAGCTGCAATCAATACGGTGGGATGACAACCAGTTGGATCAACACGTTGAAAAGATCCGAACGATCTTCGCTCAACTCGCTGCATCAGGACAGGAGCATTAGGTCCCAACACCACAACAACTGATGTACTTCATGAAATCTCTATCAACGTCCTATCAGCCACTGAGAATGCTCATATTGAGTCTACCAGATATGACATTCGACAAAGCAGTCAGTCTTGTCGCTGATGAGAGACTGATGAGAGACGAAGGAGAGGGAAGTAGTGATCAAGAGAAGGCTCTCTTCACGAAAGGAAAGAAGAAGAACAAAAACAAGCCAAGATTCGAGAAGATGAAGTCCTCGAATCAACAATCTTCTTCCTACAATCACAGCCACAAACCAGGCCGTACGGCCAACAAATACTGGTTCAATCCAGCAATAGCTTGCATGCACTGCAAGAAGAAAGGGCATTCTACATACAACTATGGGATATCAGTAGTGATGACTTGTAAGCTCTGATACCATGTCGCAGAAGCGAGGGAGAGACTGTTTCGTGTTCGTCTTTTCTCTTCTGATTCGCGAACAATTATCTTTTCATGCGGAAGCCCTTACAGGATCCCAGACACTCGACTATGCATCACAGAACATTTTTTATTCTAGCAATCAAGAGACACAACACAATACCAAGAGATACACGAAATGGAACGACTATATTATCAGTTTGGTTTTAGAGCGAGATCGTCAGTGTCTCGCTCATTGGCGGATTGACTCTCTTCGCTGTGTTCTGCTCGTTGGCATACTTTCATGCACAACTATGGTATTTTACTTTTTTACTCTATTCGCTACGTCTCTCTCTGTTTCTTACAGATCTTTGTATTCTCTCTCTTTTCACTCTTTTCGTTATAATCCAGAGAGGATCGTTTATACCTCCACTATGTGGAGTTTTTAAGATAGCCAAACGTAGAATCCCAAGACTAGTTAATGCCAATCAACTAGTTAGTTAGTCTTCGTTGTTGCTATTTGTTTCAGCTGGGCGTGAAGCCCGTTGAGCTGCCAGATGGCAGCGCGAAAGACTTCTCTTCGTGTGCTTTCGTTCTTTTCGTAGTTTTCGTTTTGCATCCCTAGAGGTGTGTTTACGATTCGCGAATCATTCGTGCTTCGAGTCAAAGACACGTTGACTGTCGCGAATTGTTCTCGTTCGACTTTCGCCTCTTGTTCGTGCTGCGACAAAGTTGTAGGAGTTCACCATTTCTGACACAACAATCCTATACAACTCTTAACTTGACCACATATGGACACATTGTAACAACCATGAATGCCAATTTGGTTCGACTTATGCATATTGGTTTGATCACTCTCCAATATACTTCTACTACAAAATGAAAAGCCACCAAGCAACATTCGTTGCTCATGAATGAAGAACGTATATTTGAAGTCTATGTTGTAACTCCAACTATGTTTGACAAATTATATACAATCAAATATGAAATAATACTAATAACACTAAATTTCAAGTATATGTTAAAACTTCAACTATGTTTCACATTTTCTAGCATCTAACATCCTTTCATCTAATATAAAAACGATTTGTTGCTTTGAGCAACCAGCTAACATAATAACCTTCTCATGTCACAAAGTCAATCACAAACTCAATAATCTCACCTATAGTCCATCATGAATGATGTTGTCCAATACAACATAATTATAATTAATATCAAATTGCATAACTCAAAACCAAAACATAAGGTTCATTCTGTTAAAGCCAGTGTCAAAATGGCCTCTAATTCTAGCCCAAGTATGCTCAAAAGGACATCTTGAAGGTTCAAACCTGCTCATCTTGATAACAATATCAAAGACAATAGGAGTATCAAAAGAAGGATTCTTATGCAAAGCAGCAAGCTTGCATGCTTGGACTTCTACATCAGTGAGATGAGCAAGAGCGATCCAGAGCTCAATAGAGATAGGTGCAAGGAAGTTGACAGAAGGAAGGCTCCAAAGTTTATAAGTAGTTTTTGCATATTTAAACTCAATGACACGACTAGGTATCAATGGTACTTGGCAACTATTGGCTTGACAAAATTCAAAGGCAGATTAATTTTCCACATCACATATTTCTTGTGAGAAAGACTCTAATTGAGAAGCATTGTCTTCATCAAGGTCTTTGGTAAAAATCAAAGGGTGAGGTGAAGTAGGAGCGGTAGTAGGGACAGGGGTATCAATAGAGGATTCACCATTTTCTTTTTCCAAGCAAGCAAATACTTTTCGAATATGCGTATTACAAAATTTTTCCTTAGCAGCAATTTGTTTAGCATAGTTTGAAAGTTCCATATAGATTTTTTCAAGCATGCTAAGGGTTCCTTCTTTTTAATAAAATCCGTATAAATTTTGATCCAATTCATGATGCACATCAAATCAACAAGGCAAATAATTTTATTATCCGGGCCAACAACATTACAAGTAGTCATATCATAAGCAGTAATCAAATTGTGAACTTCAACAGCCTTCTTCATGTAACATATAATAGTTTGAACAAAAGGACTAGGAGGAGGAAGGGGCTCCCCATAGCCAAGAGTGACCGCATCATGAAACCATCATGTGGACTACATCATACAATAGACCTTGTTAGCCATATAATACAAGTAAAGGTAAAGGTTAGGTGCTACCCCGACCAAAGGGTAGTCGGGGTGACATCAGAGATGCTAGAGAGAGAGTAATAAGATTTCACATAGCCCCTCTTGACAATTCAAGACCAAACCCTTTGAACCCTTCAATTTATAGCATAACATGTAAAAATACAGCTGTATAAAGTTTAATAGTGTAGAGTACTATAAAGCAAAGCAAGTTTTAAGACACTCGGCTGTTACCTACCACCATCCCACACAACAAAACTACACAAGCTAGTCGCGTGAGAAAGGCATGTGTCATAGCTGAGCATCAGTTGTTATCCATGTCTGAAACAAGATTCACTACTTTATCAGCTAGGTTGCATTAAAAACAAGTACGTCCAATCTTCCCAATCATTCATTTCATAACTTAGCAATATGTTCTACACTTTTAACGTAGCCGTATCAGGGCAGAAGCCATACTGATCAGTAAAGGAGCAAAAAGAACGTATTAGTTTCACATATACATTCTACATGTAAGCAATTATCTTTCATTACACTTATGGACAGAGACTGGGCGATGGTCACAGCGCTAGGTGCTAGAGCACCACCGTGCTATACTAGCCCCCACAAGCCTCCCGTATTAGTTTACCGGGAGTCCAAGCGCCGAACAACTTGGGCAAATCCATGCCATTCAAGTGTACCATGGTCGAGCTCTATATAATTATTTGACTTTACTTATATTAACCGAACACTGGATGCAGATTACAACAATTTTTTTTTTAACTCATGCCCATGTATTAGATTTACTTGATCTATCAATCTACAAAAGATTAAGATCAATCTAGATCAATTCTAGACATAAAATCTTAACAAGAAGAATCGTTTAATGAAGGTAAATGTACTTGCTGGTTTCACACGTGTGAAACCCTATCAGAGTACAGACTCCAACCTGAGAATAAAGTACACTATGATAGAACCTCAAAACAATCAAAACAAATTCAGACAAATAGAGAGAATTACACAAAATCGCTTTCAAAACCAAGATTGATGTTTCATATTGATTGTGGCCAAATATGCCTCTATATATACACTTCTTGGAGCTCGAGGTACTGATCATGCATCAGATCTCACACGTGTGAGGATGCCTTGTCATCATCATGCAATTTTGACACTTGGATCAGACTTTCTATTTTGGGCATTTTTTGTCCAATTTCCTACTATATGGAGGTCTTCATAGAAATCTTCTAGAAGCAAAAACTTGCCTACTTCAGCTATTTCCACACGTGTGACTGTCCTCTACACATGGGATATGACACCTATCAAAAGTATTTGGCTCATGCAATCAATAGATTGATGCTATGTGTCATATATCTAGAAAACTAGTTTTTGGCCATTTTAGCCACTGAAACTTGAATTACATCATATGTACAACATAAATGATTATGGTACATGACAAGTACACTAGTTTCACACGTGGAAACAGGCTCCGCACATGTGTGTTTGTCCTATATACAAGTTTTTTGGCCTCTACCAAGCTTATTTTTGCATTTTTCACACTCCTCAAAAATCTAGCTTGGTAAATCTAGCGTAGATCTATCTATAACTCCAAGAGCCAATCTTAATTTTAAAAATAGATATTTAGGCAATGCCTTGGTGAGTATATCAGCAATGCAATCTAATGATGAAACATGAATAAGCTTGTTCTCCTTCGCTTGCAATTTCTCCCTCACGAAATGATGTGAAATCTCAATGTGCTTTGTTCAGGCATGGAAGACTAGATTGTTTGCAAGTTGTTGAGCTGCTTGATTGTCACAATATATGCATGGACTATCTTCATCCTTGATCACATGTAGCTCCTCCAAAAGTCTTTTAAGCCGCAAAACCTCCTTTGTTGTTGTTGTCATAGCTTTATACTCAGATTCTGTTGATGAAAGAGAGATGGTATCTTGCTTTTTGGAAAGCTAAGATATAGCTCCTCCACATAAGAATGTAGAAAATGCACTTATGGATCTTCGATCCATCTTGTCACCTACAAAACTTGAGTCCAAATATGCTCTTATACAAATATTAGTCCTTTCATAAACTATGCCAAAATCTTTTGTAGCCAAGAAGTACCTTAACACCTTTTTTGCTCCTTTCCAATGACATATTAATGGACTTTGCATGTATTGACTTAATTTGACAACACAAAAACTAACATCTAGGAACCAATAAGCATCCTATAGGTAGAGATGTCCTCAAATGATGCTTCATCACTTTCCTTAGAAACTTTTACACTTAATTCCATGGGAGTTTCAACTCCTTTACAATCAATCATGCCAAATTTTGCTAAGATTGATCTAGCATACTTAGATTGACATATGAAAGTAAAATCATTACTTCTAGTAACTTCTATTCCAAGTATAACTTGAAGAAGTCCTAGATCTACCATTCTAAATTCACTAGACAAGCCAATTTTTACATTTTTGATGCCATCTAGATCATTTCCTCTGAGTATAATGTCATCAACATATAAAACTAAGATAATGATCTTCCCATCATTACATTTGCAGTACAATGATGGTTCTTTAAAACTTACAACAAATCTAATGGAAATAAGATAGGAATGCAACCTAGAGTACCATGCTCTTGGTGCTTGCTTGAGTTCATAAAGACTCTTCTTCAAGAAACACACCTTGTCTTCTTCTCCTTCTTTGATGAAGCCCTCGGGTTGGCACATGTAGATTTCCTCTTCGAAGAATCCATTCAAGAAAGCGTTTGTCAAATCAAGTTGGAAGAGCTCCCATTTGAAAGAAGCTGCAAGACATATGATTAATCTAATAGTTACAAGCTTTGCAACAGGTGCAAAGTTTTCATCATAATATATGCCTTTGACTTGCAAAAAACCTTTTGCTACAAGTCTAGCTTTATACTTATGAATGGAACCATCTTGATTATTTTTCAATCTATATATCCATTTACAAGTAATAAGCTTCTTTCCATAAGGTAAATCAACAAGCTTCCAAGTTTGATTTTCCATCAATGCATCAAACTCTACTTGCATAGCTTTCCTCCAATATTGAGACTTATTTGCTTCCTCAAAACTAGTTGGTCCTTCAAGCATAGTAGTCAAGAAAGTATAAGAGTTGAGTAGTTGAGAGTCTTCCCTTTGCTCCCCTTTGTCCCTATAAGTGAGCCTTGATGGCTAAGTCCTTGTCCTTGTTGATCTTCTTGGCACCCTTGGACTTTGAGTAAGTTTCACTTGGTCTTCATCTTCATGAAGCTCCTCCTCGGCCATAACATGATCCTTGTCAAGTTGAGTGTTGTTTGAAGTCACCTTTCCTTTGGCTTGGAGAGATTCATCAAAAAGTACATCTCTACTAGTTCTGGACTCAGCTCATTACATTCGCCGCATCCATTTACATTTACTTTACTTTATGCATAAGCAAGCATTGGGCCCTTTTTTATTCATTAGTGACACTTAGACTATATGGTTGGCCTTTGGCCTTATTACTCATTATTAGGCCATTTGGACAAATTACTGGAGTGTGGGGGCCTTCTTGGAGGGTGCACTATTTTCTCTCCCAGTTGGGCCCTAGCCACCGGAAGCTTCCTTTTAGGGCTTCCTCTTGGCTATAAGTAGGGAAACTGTGTCATTTGTTATTCAGCTGATGGTATTGTTTTGTCTCTTTAGTCTCCTTAATCTCACTCTTTCCTGCTTTCTAGGGTTAAGTCTTGCTTGTGTGCTGCTTTCATAGCTTAAGTCTTGCTTATGTGAAGCTTTCATAGCTTAGCTCTAGATCAGTTGTGGCTCTATTCTTAACTTGGTATCAGAGCACTTTCCTGAGTGCTAAATTTCAGATCTGATTTTTTGATTGGGTGCCCATTTTCCTTGCTGATTTTTCTCTCTTTGCTGAGGGCTTTCGTCTCTTTGCTTCAGCAACATTCAGCACAGTTTGGAGGAGGACCAGCTCCTATCATAGCATTTTCCTTGGCGGAGCTTTAGCAGATAGTTAGCGGAAGTACTTTCGCTAAATTTGGCAGCCAGAATTTTTTTTTTTTTTGGGCAGATTATTTCTGGCCCCAAGTTCCAACCCTCTATCACCCATTTCCAGCTTGTTTGCAGGCTCTCTAGCATCCAATTCTCTCATCTCTTTTATTCGTTCCTCCTTCCATTTTCAGCCCTCTTTTCACTTTTGTTTGCAGGCTGTCCAGCCGTTTCATACTTGTCACTTTCGTCCGTTTTTGTCTCCGTTTGCAGCCATTTTTCACACCTTGTTTGCAAGCTGTCCATCGCCCATCCTCAACTAAATTTCACAAAATTCCGACTCCGTTTGATACTCCAATTTGTCACTTGCCTCCTTGTTGTCCAGCACATTTTTACAGCCTTCATTTTCACTTTTTTTTCATTTGTTGATTGTTGTCCTTTCGTAGTTGTGATAATAGTGGTTTTAATAGACTAATTTGGGGTGACGACAAGAGTTTGCTCTCTCAAGTTGTCGTCTATTCTTTTCACTATCATTACGACACATTCACCTACCCCGAGTGAGACTAATCAAGAAACCTTATCCGATCAGTTTCGTCGCATGGATGAGACCCTTTCTGGTCTCGTTCTTCGCTTCAATACCGTTATGATCGGATTTGCTACTATGCAGTCACAGATCGATTCTTTACAGCCTCATGGTTCTGGTAAAGCTCCTATTTTTCTTTATTTGGGACTCCCCCTCCATTGGGATTTCCATCTTCCTCTGCTAGTCAGCCTCGTGGTGGACCGTTCATTCCACCTAATCCATCTCTTGGTTTCTTTTCACGTCCCTCACTTCCTGAGCCACACTTTGCTCGAGACTTTTGTGATAGGGTACAGCTTGCTACCTATTTTGGTTCCTCTGACGAGAACTTATTAGAGAATTGGTTTGCTAGGCTTGACACATATTCTCAAATCTACCCTAAGACTGATCCTCAGAAGATCTAGTTGGTTGTTTTACATTTAGATGGATGCACCACCACGTGGTGGCGAGTTTATAGAGCTGATCCTGATCGGGATGCGATGGTGATGGATGGAGCAGCGGACATTGAAAGAGAAGTAGGAGTGGTATCAACAGAAGAAACAGAGATGGAGACAGAAACAAATGTGGATGGAATAGGAAGAGAGGTAATGACAACAATAATTGGAGTGGGGGGTTGCATGGAAGAAGAAGTGGCGGTGGTTGATGGAGTAGTTAGTGCGGCAGTGGAGACACGTCGTCAGGTAACAGGTGGAGATGTGGATGTAGAGGCAGCACCACGCATTCGTTTGCTGGCCGTTGTGTTAATGACTGCAGGTTGGGAGGAGGTAGATGCTTGAGATGGTGGGTAAAGGTTAGTATATGGCACAAGGGTAGACAGGAGAGATGAGCGTTGGAAACCATGCACTTTCACCTCAAGAAGTGTGCATGCAAAGTTACACAACAGGGGGCCTGCTTGTTGGGTTTGATGGAGTTTGTTAGTTCTCGAATAAGGAAGCTATGCCAATCGTATGGCACAACGGAGGGGTTAGGGAATTCCAGAAAGGATTTCACTATCTGACTCAGCAGCGTAGACTGGATTCTGTCCTTGCGAAATGTTGAAATAACCAGAAAGTTATTCAACAGATGCGCAGCTACTTGAATGACGAGTTCCGTGATAGCTTCAGTCAGGTCACCATTGTTAGTCTGGATGGGAATTTTTGGTGTGGTTTGGGTGACGAATGGTTTGATCAGAGCTTGGCGTGGCAATGGGTTGATGATCAACGAACATAATGCCAACAGTGATCATTGAGTCGACATTAATCCTGACCTTGTACGTGGTACCTTGGTACACGAAGTGGAAACGGGCCTTGTCCTCGTCCCAGGTGGTGTAAGCGTGAAGGCCGAGGCCCATGTTAATCTCAGAATGGAAGAGCGCCGAATAAAAATCCATTGCTTCTTGGAGGGGCGCGGTTGTCTGCAGCCATGGTTGGATCAAAGTGTCAGAGGGTAGAGGCCAAATTTGCGTGGCCTCGGGGATGTCACGCTGGATCACCTGTTTGGCGCCAGAGTCTTCAGAGGATGAGGAGGCCATGTTAGCAATGATAATTAGTGGTCGAAAAAGTCAAAAAAGTAGAAAAACGGTGGAAAATGGAAGGAAATAGTAGAAAATTGAGAATAATGAGTGTTGGATGACAATGATTGTAGTTCAGAGTGTAGATCGTTGTTTGATATGAGCAGATGACAGATGACAGCTGGTAGGAAGTTTGGTTGAAAACAAAAAACTTGGTATTATCAGTGGAAATCTCGACAGAGCTTCGCTAGCAAAGATGACAAATGACTCAAATTCATCCCTTATATAGCGGAATTTAGAGTGCGTATTAGGTGAAATTCACTTTCCCTTGTTCAATTCCATCCAAATTTTGGGAGGCACCTTCTTCACAAATTCTAAGACCTCAGGGAAGTCTACGAGAGTTCAGAAGGTGATTTGACTGGTATGCGAAGGTTCTGCGAGGGTTGAACTCTTGCAAGAAGTAATCTCTCGCACAACTTGTTCCTGTGATTGGATTTTCAAGATCAGACCATATAGGCAGGCTAATTTCACTGCTCTGATTCCATTTAGGCACGTTGCAAGAGTTGGTAAGTTGATCTTGATGCTCTGCAAGGGTTCAGAAATTCTGCTTCTGGGAACTCCCGCGTACACTAAAAAATGATGACTCCTCCATCAAGAACTCTCACAGAGATTTTCATGGATGCATCTAGGTCAGATCTGGTGACTGTCCAATTTTCAAGAGCTATCTCCCAGGGGATCTCAAAAAATCATGAAAAAAGTGCTCCTTCAGAGTGTTTTTTTTTTTTTGACGAGATCTCGAGATTTTCTGATTTTTAACTTTTGTAAACTGGCAATCAGCTTCATCCAAGCTTGATCTGACTGTTGGTAGTGCTTTGGAAGTTTTGATGGATTCTTGGTAGTAGATCCCTCAGTCAATCTGATGGTCTGCTTCTTTTTTGACCCTATCAGGATCTGGATCCTCCTTGGATTCTGATGGATTTTCCCGATCCTGTCAGATCTGGCTGAATCTTCATGGATTTAGCTTGATTTGGCCTAATCTCCTTAGATCTAGCGGTAATGGCTGAGCAGATTAGCTTTTTGTAACGTGTCATCCCTAATCTGGATCTGTCCTACTTTGGTGGCCATTACTTGTGCAACTGGCTACCATTGACGGGTGTGTCACAGGGCGTCCCATCAAGCTATTCTAAGTTCACGACCCCATGATTAAGAATTTTCTTGATCCTCTAAGAACCTTCGCCTGTGAATTTTAACTTCCCCTTGATCGCCTTGGTTTTATACATCAGGACCAGATCTCCTAATCAAAGATCCTTTTTTTGTAATTTGCAATCATGCCAAGCCTTGCGTCTTTCCTTTTCAGCTGCCAGTGCATGCACAACTAGTAAGCGTGTTTCACAGAGTTTATGCAGAGCTTCGTGCCATACCTATAGAGATTTGGACTCATTAAGACGTTGTGCGGTGGCAATTATTAATGAAGGAACTAGAAACTCTATTGACATCACAGCATCCTGACCGTATACCAATTGAAATGGTGTTTGATTAGTGCTATCTTTATATGCTATTCTGACTGCCCACAGTGCAGCATGTAACTTGTGTTCCCAATATGATCTGCTAGCTTCATCTGTTTTCGTGAGCACGCTACACATGATCTTATTGGATGATTCTGCTTGCCCATTACCACGAGGATAATAAGGTGTACTGGTTCTGTGGATCACGAAGAATTCTTCCAATAGGACCTTGATGGTCTCGTTGATGAAATGGCTTCCGTGATCACTAACTAGTTCCATCGGGCACTCGAAGCGCAAAATGCTATTTTCATAAAGAAACTTGGCAGTGGTCCTAGCGTCAGCTACTCGTACTGCCTTGGCTTCGACCCATTTGATAAGGTAGTCTGTGGCTACGACTATGTATCGAGCCTGGGAACTCCTTGCTACAGGGTGAATTGGACCAATATAATCCAATCTCCATTTCTCGAACGGTGCTTGGACTAAGATTGGTTGCAGTAGGTCATAGTTCAATCTCATTGGTCTTCTTGCCCTTTTGCACACATCGCACTTTTTCAAGTATTCCTCTGTGTCTTTATGAATCGTTGGCCACCAACATCCTGATTGCAGGACCTTGCGAACTGTAATGTCAGATGCAAAATGACCTCCACCCATGCCTTCATGTGAAAGCGAAATGATCTGGGTGGTCTCATGAGAAAGAATACACCGCCGAAGAATTCTGTCTAGACCTCTTTGGTACAACTGGCTGGCAATCAGCTGATAAGGTCTAGCTTTTAAGATCAATTTCCGTTGTTCCGCCTTTGGTAGTGATGTTTCTGGTTGGCCCCGCATTAGATATTCAACAATGTCGGCAGCCCATTCTGGTACTGTATCCACGTAAAATAAGGCAGCATCTGCCAGCTCATCATCGGGTTGGGTTGCAATTTCCTTTCCCTTGATTCGTGACACATGATCTACCATGTAGTGTCGTTTTCCCTTACGAACTACTATCCGAAAATCAAATTCCAACAACAACAGGAGCCATCTGGTGATTCTTCCGGTGTTGCAAGTTTTATTAACGGGATATAGCAAGGGTTGATGGTCCGTAAAAGCAAAATGTGTGGCCATCAAATAGTGTCAAAACTTGTGCAATAGGTTTTACTGCCCATGTGGTTAGATCCACCTTTACAGCCTGTTCTCTGTTCTTGAAGGTGAGTTTCCCTATACCCCAGTTGTGTATTACTTGCGCAGCCCTCAACCATGGTCTTCCCAGTAAAATACCGTTTGCAGATGGAGATTCAGGTATATCCATGACCACAAAAGTAATCATATACTTCATGCCTACTATCTTTACGGGATACCAACAACTACACCTTTTGGTTTCACACAGGATTGATCTGCTAACTTGATGGCGAATCTGGCTGGCTTCAATCCTTGTAATCCCCATTTTTTGTACAAAGTAGTGGAGATCAGATTGACACCCGATCCTCCATCTACCACTGTTGCCTCGTCCTCAAATCTCTTGTGTTTGATTGGCAAAGTGATGTTGTGTTCCTCACTTTCGCATGCTGCTCCGATGTGGAGGACGTTACTTGTTTCATCATCGCCCGCACAATATATGGGCTCAGGCGCTACTGGCTTCTCATCCGCCTTGGCCCATTCAGCTAGAAGGCTTTTCGCTTGTGGTGCAATCCGTAGTAGTTTTCCGAGGGGTAAACTAACGTGGCTTGACAACAGGAGTATGAGCCTTTCAGTGCGTGGTTCCTCATGCTCCACCATGTGAAAAAGTGGTTCATGTTGGTGCAATCGATCATTCTGATCAATGCGCAGTGGTGAGTCTGTTTGCGGATCTGGTTCGACGTCGACTGGAGGTTCTGTGGGATTGTTTCGTTCTTGCTCTCTTTCCTCCTCTTGTGTTTTATGCACCCAGTGTCTTATTTTCTAGTACTGTCTGTGAAAAATACAGATCCTAAGTGGATCTAAACTCCAAGATCATTGGCTTGAATGCTTGCACTCCAAACTACATAAGCTAGGAATTGGCAACACATTCTATGCTACCTAGAATGCAAAGAACTTGATCAAAAAGCATTTATCACAAATGGAAACTTCCATAAACATCAAGTGCGGCCCAAAATAGCATTATACAGTCCATAATACATCAGCCTATCACTTTTGGAAAGCACCTAAGATCATACACAATAGCTTGAAGACAATACACACAACAATGCTCTCAATGGAGGAAGAAACAATGACAATGATCTATTGATCTCAATGAAGCATACAAAAGGTTTCTCCAACCTGTTCTCCACGACTTCCCTACTATTTATGGATGAGGAAGATGACTCTCTCTCCTCTCTCTAGAAGGTACTTGACCCTAGATATTCCCTATATAGGAAAAATAGCTAAAAATGGCTTATATGACCAAAATACATCAAAATGGTCTCATTTTGAAGGGTATGAAGTTTGACACTTCATCATACTGAAAAAATACAGTAAATAAAAACATTGTGGCCTGGTTCACACGTGTGAAACTCCAGAACCAAAACTATTTACGATTTTAGCCAATTTAGGCCTCAAACTAGCTAGGAAATGTTGACAATTTTCACACTCCCTCTTCAACATTGGATGCTAGTTTCAACATAGTCTTTGAGCACATTCCAAGATTAGATCTATGCATTAAATATAGGTCCTTTCCCAATGGTTTGGTGAAGATATCAGCCACACACTCCTTTGAAGAGACATGTTGAAGCTCCACCTCTTTGGCAATGACTTGATCTCTCACAAAATGGTGAGCAATCTCAATGTGCTTGCTCCTTGCATGAAAAACAGGATTGCTTGCCAAGCTTTGGGCTGAAAGGTTATCACAAAGTATGATTGGAGTCTTCTCTGGTTCCAGCAAGTGAAGATCCAATAACATCCTCTTGATCCAAAGAATCTCCTTGGTGCATGTTGTTAATGCCTTGTACTCGGCTTCGGTGGAAGATAGAGAGATAGTTGGTTGCTTCTTTGATAGCCATGAGACCACTCCATCTCCAAGATAGATTGCAAAGGCACTTGTTGACTTCCTATCCATTTGATCACCTGCAAAATCTGAATCTGAAAATCCACAAAGGTTAGGTGTAGTACCTCCATACAAGATGCCAAAATCTCTAGATCCCGAGATGTATCTAAGTACTCTCTTTCCTAGCTTCCAATGAGCCTCACTAGGATCTTGCATAAATTGACTTAGTTTACCAACCACAAAGCTTAGATCAGGTCTTGTGATGGTTAACCATATAAGAGATCCTATTAGCTTTCTATAGAGAGTAATGTCCTTGAAGGATCTTTCATTACTTCTTGTAGTTAGCTTTACATTTGATTCCATAGGAGTAGAAACAACTTTACAATCTTCCATATGAAACCTTTTTAGAATAGAGTTAACATACTTTTCTTGACATATGAATGTAGATTTAGAAGTTCTAATAATCTCTATTCCTAAGATATAATGAAGTTTACCAAGATCTTGAATTTCAAACTCTCTTTTGAGTGCCATCTTGATTTCATCTATATCTAGATTGTTACCACCACTTAAGATAATGTCATCAACATAGATCAAAAGTAAAGTGATATCATTTTCATTCAATCTAAAGTAGAGAGAATGATCATACTCACTCATAACAAAGTTTTGAGAAAGTAAGAAGGAATTGAGCTTAGCATACCAACTCCTTGGTGCTTGCTTTAGCCCATACAAACTCTTTTGGAGATAGCACACATGATTAGGCTCATCATGTGAAACATAGCCCTCGGGTTGCTCCATGTAAATATCTTCTTCAAGATCACCATTCAAGAAGGCATTAGTAACATCCATTTGCCACATATCCCAATCATAAAGAGTTGCAAGAGAGATTAGGATTCGAATAGTTACCATCTTTGCCACGGGTGCAAAGGTCTCATCATAGTCAATACCATATTCTTGAGCATACCCCTTTGCCACCAACCTTGCCTTGTACTTGTTGATTGATCCATCTTGATTTGTCTTGATCTTGAAGATCCACTTACAACCAATTGCCTTCTTGTCCTTTGGAAGCTTTACCAACCTCCATGTGTTGCTTTTGATGAGTGCTTGATGCTCATGATCCATGGCTTGGATCCATTCCTTCTTTTGAATTGCTTCACCTACACAAGTTGGTTCATCAAAAGAGGTAAGAAAAGCAAAGTTAGAGTTGTCCACCACTTGCTTTCCTTTTTCATCATAGGTTAGCCTTGATGGCTTAGCCCTTTGCCTTTGAGTCTTCCTTGAAGTTTGCTTTGGAGTGGCATCTCCATCTTCATCCAAGACATCTTGCACATCATGATGATTAGTAGGCACATCAACATCAACATCAACAACATTGGAAACATTCTCTTCATGAAAGATGACATCCCTACTTATGACAACTTTCTTTGTAGAAGGAATGTACACTTTGTAAGCCTTGCTTACTTCACTATAGCCAACAAACACACCCTTCTTTGATGAAGGATCTTCTTTAGTTCTATCATCAAGTGTGATATTGACAAAACATGTACATCCAAAGATCCTACAATGCTTGACACTCGGCCTTCTACCATAAAGAACCTCATGAGGAGTTTTACCATCCAAGGAAGCACTTGTCCATCTATTACATAGATAGTTAGCACATGCTAAAGCTTCCCCCCAAAAAGACCTAGCAAGATTAGCATGTAGTCTCATTGCCTTGGCACATTCACAAAGGGTTCTATTCTTCCTCTCGGCCACTCCATTCTGTTGTGGAGTCCTAGGACTAGACATCTCCCTCTTAATCCCATGTGCTATACAAAAGTCTTTGAACCTATTTGAGGTGTATTCCCCTCCATTATCAGATCTTAAGCATTTGATCTTTGTATTGAATTGGTTTTCCATTTCATTCTTGAACTTGACAAATGCAGCAAACACTTCATCCTTACTTTTAAGAAGATAGATCCAAGTATACCTACTAAAGTCATCAATGAAAGTTGCATACATCTTTGCCCCACCATTGCTAGTTGTACTAGAAGAATGAATATCAGAATGCACAAGTTGAAAAGCTTCTTTAGATCTAGAAGTAGATCTAGAATAAGCAAGTCTATGAGATTTGGACAAGGCACAATGTTCACAAACACTATTGTTTGCAACAAGACTTTTAGGGAGACCAAGAACAAGCTCTTTCTTTGCCATTACCTCCAAAGATTTGAAGTTGGGATGGCCCAACCTCTTGTGCCAAACTTCTTGGTTTGTCAATTGCTCCCTAGCCATACATCCTTCATGATTAGAGATCACACATGCATCAAGCTTGAAAAGTTTACCATGCCTCCTACCTTGAGCAATCAAGGATCCACATTTACTTATCAAACATGCATCTCCAATGAACTCCACATCAAGTCCTTTGTCAATCATTTGACTTACACTAAGCAAATTCTTAGTGATTGAAGGAATGTACAAAACATTTTCAAGATTTGCTTTCCTATTTGTTGAAAGGGAAATAGGAATAGTGCCTATGCCTTTGATGTCACATTGACCATCATTTGCAGTGTAGATGATGTTACCTTCTCCCTCATAAGACAATAAGGATGTAAAGTATTCCTTATGTCTTGTCATGTGAGATGAGGCTCCACTATCAATCCACCAAGGATCATTATCATCTATGTTGGCTAACAAACTTGAAGTCATAACAAGTGATTCACATGTGTTATGTTCTTCCTCATCTATTGTAAGATTTCCTTGCCTCTCTCCTTGCTCTCTTTTCTTCTTATAACATTCATTTGCAAAATGACCTTTTATCCCACAATAAAAGCACTTGAACTTTGACTTATTGTTCTTAGTAGAAGAGGAAGAGGAAGAGTGATCATCATGATCAAAGTTACCACCTTTGGACCATTTCCCTTTGCCTTTACCTTTGCCCTTGAATTTGCCTTTTGTGAAGAAAGCCTCTTCACCTCCACCTTGCAAGGATGCACCATCAAGCTTTGATTGCAACCTATGTTCTTCAGCCAATAAGATTTCTTGCAAGTCAACCACACTTGGCAAGACTCTTTGAATGGCAAAACTTTGCACAAGGTTAGCATGTTCATTTAGCAAACCATTCAACATAACTTGGACTATTTCACCATCTTTTATGTTCTCATCAATGCATACTAAATCATCACTTAGGGACTTAACTCTCAAGATAAATGCATGAGCACTTTCACCCTCTCTTTGCCTACTAGAAAATATTTGTCTCCTTAGGGTCAATACCCTAGATGTGGACTTTGATTCAAAGAGCTTCTTTAAGGCATTCCATGCCTCACTTGCACTTTGACACTTTCCAACTTCCTTGAGAAGTTCATTTGTAACATTCATTTTAATGATATGAAGAGCCCTTTTGGCCTTCTTATCAAACCTTTGTTGCTCTTGAAGTGTGAGAGGTCTCTCTTCAATTTCTGCAACTATGTCCATGAGTTCATTCAACTCAAGTAAGGACTCCATCCTCACTTTCCAAGTAGAGTAGTTTGATGAACTCAACCTTTCACTAGACTCTAGCATGATCCCACCATTGGAAGCCATGATTCTAATGTTTCTTCAACTTTTAGGTTCTGTCCTAAAGCACTTAGCACTCACTTTTCTCTCAACAAATGATAGATAAAGAGATCTATGAAGATTTAGGACCCTAAAACACTTCTATCTTGAACCTAGATGGTTTCCAAGCATAGAAAGGAAGATTGAAACACATGCAACACTTTGCACACACTAAGAATGGATTACAAAATCAAACCAACCTGAACACACTCTTGCTTAAGCTCTCAAACTTTCCAGCAAGTGACCAAATCAAGTTATGGTGTGAAGAGTTACTTGCATTCTTAGAAAATACCCAAAACTAGGATGCCAAGATTACCTAGTAATGAACAAACTTGATCAACATATGATCAACACACTAAGATATTGATTCAACCTGTAAAACCACATGTAAACCACACTTCTAAAAGTTTATAAACTCCAGCAAGTGATAAATACAAGATTTAGAGGTGAATGAATGAGCACACTTAGTGAATCACAAGACTAGCTTCACTATCTTGTCAAATCTTGGTGTTTAGATGTAGATCTAAGATCACTTCACATGAGAATGTTTCTCAACCTGTTAAGAACCTGAAAACACACTTGCATAATGGTTAACACCTTCCAGCAAAAGCTCCAATCAAATTACATAAGGAGAGTTACTTACATGCTCAACAAAGTACACCAAAATTTATGCCAAAATTGATGACAATCTTTACAATATGCTCTTCGCAATGGAGCTTACAATATGTTCACCCAAAAAAGGGGATCTTTCATCCAAATGGGAGCTTTTCTCAGCCTTTAGGAGAATTACAACTCACTCAAAAGAGCATTTGTCATCCACTTAAGGAGAAGTTTCATCCACTTAAGGAGAGTGTTCATCCAAGAATGGAGATTGTCAACAATAGGATTGAAAAGAACATTGTTAGTATTGAATATGCACAAGCCTCACAATCACAAATGATTAGGTGTTATGATCTGATCCAAAATAGTTTCTTTTCAGCCTCTGATCTTCAATAGACCTGAAATATGCTTTTGATCCACAAGTTCAACTCACAAAACAAAGGTTAGTAAGATTTGATCAACAAAGCAATGCAAAATCATGCTAGAACTTGATCAAACATCCAAATATCACCAAAAATGGAATACTTACTGTAAATAGAAGCCAACCAGCTCTGATACCATGTGAAAAATACAGATCCTAAGTGGATCTAAACTCCAAGATCATTGGCTTGAATGCTTGCACTCCAAACTACATAAGCTAGGAATTGGCAACACATTCTATGCTACCTAGAATGCAAAGAACTTGATCAAAAAGCATTTATCACAAATGGAAACTTCCATAAACATCAAGTGCGGCCCAAAATAGCATTATACAGTCCATAATACATCAGCCTATCACTTTTGGAAAGCACCTAAGATCATACACAATAGCTTGAAGACAATACACACAACAATGCTCTCAATGGAGGAAGAAACAATGACAATGATCTATTGATCTCAATGAAGCATACAAAAGGTTTCTCCAACCTGTTCTCCACGACTTCCCTACTATTTATGGATGAGGAAGATGACTCTCTCTCCTCTCTCTAGAAGGTACTTGACCCTAGATATTCCCTATATAGGAAAAATAGCTAAAAATGGCTTATATGACCAAAATACATCAAAATGGTCTCATTTTGAAGGGTATGAAGTTTGACACTTCATCATACTGAAAAAATACAATAAATAAAAACATTGTGGCCTGGTTCACACGTGTGAAACTCCAGAACCAAAACTATTTACAATTTTAGCCAATTTAGGCCTCAAACTAGCTAGGAAATGTTGACAATTTTCACACTGTCTTCTCTCTTCTCTCACATTTGGATATGGTGCTGATGTTGAGGGTTGGTCGTCAGTGACCGATGGTGGTGGTGAGGGATCCACTTCCTTCCTCTTATGTGCTCGCGTAACAGCTAACACAGGAGCGTAGTCGTGTTGACCTTTCGTTGGCATCCCTGCTAGAACTGCTGATTGCTCTATGACAATGAGGTTAAGAGGTGCACTGGTTCTAGGTTTAAATGGACAAATCTTGAAACAATGTCCATAATCGCAATCCTGGCAAGAGATTGTATATTGTCCTTTGTAGGGACATTCTGCAATTCTGTGTCCCTCGCCGCACCCGTAGCAGCCGTAATTTCTTCCACCTTGACGTTGAGTTTGAGCTGCATAGGCCAGAACATATTCATTTATGGCACGATCCATAAATGGTTCTTCTGGTTCGTACTACTGCTGCTACTCAGGTTGAGGTGACATTTGCAATTCTTGTTCTGCTGTTGCAGGTTTATATGGGCCGCTTGTTGATTGGCTGGCCCTGGTGGAGCAGGTAAGGCCATGCGTTGTGGTTGATTGGGTTCGTTGTACCTTGGTGCCGCGTTAGATGCCCCTTGATGATAAGAATAAGAAGTCTGATAAGGACTTCTCTTCTGTTGAACAACCCTGATGTTGAATGGGCAAAATGCCATATCGTGCGATGTTGCATTGCACAGATGGCAGAATCTATGTGTCAGTCTCAAATTTTGCTTTAGGACTGGACACTCGTTCGCTGTATGGTTTTGCGTGCATATTGAACACCATACATTTTCTCGTTGAGGATACTGTAGCTGGGTTGGTTCCGATTGATGTGGAGTTACTGCTACAGTTCCTTGTAAGGCCTTCAGTTTTTGGTCAAACTGTGCCGTTAGTTGCTCCATCTAATGGTTGTGTAATTTTGTCATTTGCTCCAACAACAGTTCTGTGCATAGAGCGGATGCGTTTGATGATGATGATATGATCGAGGGAGTAGGAGTGTGGGTGGAAGGATATTCGTCTTCAGATCCCTCATCCTCTTTCCTAATGGCATCTTCCATAGCTTTTTGCAGAGTAGCGTACTGCTCCCGTCTTTTCGGTTCTCTTTTGATGCTTCGTGGTAATCCGGCTAGGAACCACATGATCACCGCATGATCGGGAGTCATGGCTGCACTGCACTCAAATCGTAGATGTTTGACCCGTTCAATATAGTCCCGGACCCTTTCTCGTTTTCCCATCTTAACTTTGCTTAGCAGGAAAAATGAGTCTTCTAGGAACTTTCTTGGTTTAAAACGCGTAATGAGAGCCGCTTTAACCGCTTCCCAGATGGATTTCTCTTCCTCTGACAGGTTGAAAAACCAATCCTGAGCCACTACAAGTAAAGACATAGGGAATAGCATCAGCTTCTCTGCAGGTGTCCGTTCGCCGTAGATTTTACAAGCTTGCTCGTAGATCTGGAGGAATCAGATGGGATCTGAGGATCCATCGTATTTTAGTATCTCCATCCATGGTGCTCTCTGAACTGCATGCAAGGGTGTAACAGGTACGGGTTGGCCCATTGGATCCATTGGTACTGGTTTTGGTTCTGCCTCTTGTTGCACAGCTACTAATTTGGGAAGGTGTGGTGCCTGATTTGCTATCCTTCGTGCTATTGATCATCCCAATCTCAGATTCATCCAATGGTGGGTTCCAAAGTGATTGGATCTTGCTTATACAATAGGATGCTCTCTGGATCTTCAAGGATCTGATCGATCTGATCGGCCGGAATGAATTTTAGGCCTTTTGCGATGGTTTTTTCTTGATAACTTTTTACTTCTTGCACTGATTGACATGAGATTTTGACAGTAGCTGGATCTGATGTAGATCTTTCCACTGATCTAGTCTGCGAGGATTATCTTGTGCGAGGGTTGGCTGTGTGAGGGTTCTTTAGTTGTTTTGCAGAAAAATAATTTGATATCTTTCAGATCTCTGGGAAGTAACTCTCGCAAGCTTCACAGTAGCTGGATCTAGGTCAGATCTCACTATAGAATTCTCTGCGAGAGTTAACTCTCGCAAGAAGTGAAAATTTCATTGTCAGCGAGGGCTCAAAATAATTTTTTGTGCTTGATCTTCACCAGATCTTCATACTAACTCTCACAGGTTTCATCATTGATGTAAATTGAAATTCTGAATCGATTGAGGGGGTCTGCGAGAATTCTTATTGGAAGAATTTGCTAGATCTTCACTTTTTAGTGTTTTTTTTGCACTTAAATCCAATTTTTTGCTCACTAGAATCAAACTAACTCTCGCAAGCTCTTTTGTGTCCTGGTCTCACTGATATGGAACTTCAGAATCCTCTACGAGAGTTCTTGACCACTGGAACTGAAAATTTCACTGCTTGCGAGGGTTCATTGGTATTTTTCCGTCTTTTTTTCACTGGGAACTCTCGCACAGTCACTTAATCATCAAACTAACTCTCGCAAGCTCTTCTGTGTCCTGGTCCCATTGATATGGAACTTCAGAAAGCTCTGCAAGAGTTCTTATGAAGATTTGAATTTTTTTGGATTTTTTCAAGGGATTTTTGAATTTTTTATGATTTTTCTCTGATTTTTAGAATCTGCATGGAACTAACTCTCGCAGGCTTCTATGCAAGTCTGGGACAGTACCTTGGAGCTGCTGCCAGTCCAAGGGTTATTTCCCACTGATTCTGGAGATATAAAAATCTGATGAGTTTTTTTGGCTCTTTTTCTCTCCAAAATGCAGATTGGTGTGTTTTCCTCCGCTAGATGTGAAGTCCAAACACAAAAAAATAGAGAAAACTAACTCTAAACTCCAAAAATGTACCTAAACTACTCTAAAAAGCAAGAAAATAGCTAAAATGGAACTAAAGTAGTTAGTGAAAACCTATCCCCGGCAACGGCGCCACTGTACTGTCGTGGATCTTTTGTAGTATAGCCCCTGCGCCTGTCAACATAGGTTAGATCACTAGATAGGTGCCTAACTATGCATAGATGCTACTTTGAGTTAATTTCCTACTTTCTCCCTTAACTCTACTCACCACTATACTACTCCTCTTTAACTCTACTCCTCTACACTAACATTCATCATAGTTTTGGTTGAAGGGAAGAGATGGAGAAGAAGAGAAGAGAAAGAGAGAGAAAGAGAGTGAGGGTGGAGGTTAGCTGAAATACCCCTTATGCTTGCTAATGGAAAAACATTCACTATGGCAAACAATAAAACATGGAAATAGAAAGCAATAGAAAACACAACCAGGAGCAATAACAAGTAGTGAATAGCAAATGAGGATGCTTCTTTTCCCAAAAATGGTAGAGTTTCCTCCTCCTCATTAAGCATGCAAATAGTGTACAAATGGTGCCTTTTTATAAAATGGGGAAGGCCCTTGCCCCTCAATCTTATTGGCTAATATTCATAATGATCCTAACCATTCATCTTGGACCCAGCTTGATCCAAGGGTCCACAAAAAGTACATTAGAAATCACAAGATTCATGTGAGTCCCAATTTGGACCCAACTCTAAAAAGTGATCTCTAAGTTTAAAAATGACATTGGGCCTCTAGTTTTATTTTGATTACAAGGCCCAAGTCAAGTTTATTTTATTTACAACTTCAATTGCGTGCTCATTGGGCCATGGGCTTATACACGCAGGATGCCATGCCCTTGCAACACATTTTATTGGAGGATTTTATTTATTTACACTTTGTTGGAAATACCCCCAACAGTGTGAGCCGTTCAGTGCGTGGTTCCTCGGACTCCACCATGTGAAAAGGTGGTTCATGTTGGTGCAACCGAGCATTCTGATCAGTGCGCAGTGGTGAGCCCGCTTGCAGTATCCGTTCGATGACAACTGGAGGTTTCGTGAGATTGTCTCTTTCTTGTTCCTCCGCTTGTGCTTTCTGTACCCAATGTCTTATTTTCTGGTACTGCCTTCTTTCTTCCCTCACATTCGGATATGGCACGGAAGTTGAGGGTTGGTCATCAGTGATCAATGGTGGTGGTGAGGGAGCCACTTCCTTCCTCTTCTGTGCTCGCAGAACAGCTAACACGGGAGCGTGGAATTGTCATCCTTTCAATGACATCCCTACTGGAACTACTGGTTGCTTGTATTGCAATGAAGTTAAGAGGTGCACTGGTTCCAGGTTTAAATGGACAATTCTTGTAACAATGCCCATAATCACATTCTCGATAGAAGGATGTATAATGTCCCTTGTAGGGACATTCCGCAATTCTGTGTCATTCGTCGCGTTCGTAGGAGCCATAATTTCTTCCGCCTTGACGTTGAGTTTGAGCTGCATAGGCCGCAACATATTCATTTATGGCAAGATCCATAAATGATTCATCTGGTTTGTACCATTGCTGCTGCTTAGGTTGAGGTGGCATTTGCATCTCTGGTTCCGCTGCTGTCAGGTTTACATGGGCCACTTGTTGATTGGCTGGCCCTAGTGGTGTAGGAAAGGCCATACGCTGTTGTTGATTCGATGCACCGTACCTTTGTGCCGCGTTGGGTGCCCCTTGATGATAAGGATAAGAAGTATGATAATGACTTCTCTTCTGTTGAACAATCTGGGGTTAAACGGGAAAAATGCCGTATCATGCGATGTTGCATTGCACAGATGGTAGAATCTATGTGTCAATCTCAGATTTTGCTTTAGGACTGGAAACTCGTTTGCTGTATGGTTTTGCGTGCACACTGAACTCCGTACATTCTCCCGCCTTGGATACTGCAGTTGGTTTGGTTCCGATTGATGTGGCGTTATTGCTACAGCTCCCTGTAAGGCTTTCAGTTTTTGGTCAAACTACATCGTAAGTTGCTCCATCTGCTGTTTGTGTAATTTCATCATTTGCTCCAACAACAGTTTTGTGGATATAGCACATTTGAGGATGATGATGCTAACGAGGGATAGGGGTGGGGTGGATGGATATTCGTCGTCAGATCTCTCATCCTCTTCCCTGATGGCAGCTTCCATAGCTTTTTGCAGAGTAGCGTACTGCTCCCATCGTTTCAGTTCTCTTTTGATGCTTTGTGGTAGTCCGGCTAGAAACCACATGATCACCGCATGATCAGGAGTTAGGGCTGCACTGCACTCGGATCTTAAGTGTTTGACCCCCTCAATATAGTCCCTGACCCTTTTTCATTTTCCCATCTTGACTTTGCTCAGCAGGAGGAATGGGTCTTCCAGGAAATTTCTTGGTTTAAAGCGCGTAATGAGAGCCGCTTTAACCGCTTCCCAGGTAGATTTTTCTTCCTTTGACAGGTTGAAAAACCAATCATGAGCCACTGCCAATAAGGACATGGGGAACAACATCACCTTCTCCACAGGTGTCCGTTCGCCATAGATTTCACAAGTTTGCTCGTAGATATGGAGGAATTGGATGAGATTGGATGATCCGTTGTACTTTGGTATTTTCATCCGTGGTGCTCTCCAGACTGCTTTCAAGGGAGCGACATGTATGGATTGGCCCATTGGATCCATTGGTGCTGGTTTCGGTTTTGCCTCTTGTTGCACAATTGCTAATCTGGGAAGGTGTGGTGCTTGATTTGCTATCTTTCGTGCTATTGATTGTCCTGATCTCAGATTCATCCGATGGTGGATTCCAAAGTGATTGGATCTTGCTTATATAGTAGGATGCAGTCTGGATCTCAAGGATCTGATCGATCTGATCGGTTGGAAGTGAATTTTAGGCCTTTTGCGATGGTTTTTCCTTGATAACTTTTTATCCTTGCACTGATTGACCTAAGATTTTGACAATAGCTAGATCTGATGCAGATCTTTTCACTAATCTGGTCTGCGAGGGATCTATTGTGCGAGGGTTCTATAGCTATTTTTGCAGATAAAAAAAAACATGATATCTCTCAGATCCTTGGGAAGTAACTCTTGCAAGACTCACAGTAGCTGGATCTGGGTCAGATCTCACTATAGAATTCTCTGCGAGAGTTAACTCTCGCAAGAAGTAAAAATTTCACTATCTATGAGAGTTCAAATCCACTTTTTTGGCTTGATCTTCACAAATCTCAAAACTGACTCTTGTAGGCTTTATCACTGATGGAAATTATCATTTTAAATTGATTGAGAGGGTTTGTGAGAGTTCTTACTGGAAAGATTTGCTGGATCTTCACTTTTTAGTGATTTTTTTGCATTTAAATCCAATTTTTTGCTCACTGGAATCAAATTAACTCTCGCAAGCTCTTCTGTGTCCTGGTCTTACTGAGATGGAACTTCAAAATCCTCTGCAAGAGTTCTTGACCACTGGAACTGAAAATTTTGCTGTTTGCGAGGGTTCACTAGTACTTTCTCGGCTTTTTTTCATTGGGAACTTTCGCACATGCACTTAGACATCAAACTAACTCTCGCAAGCTTCTCTGTGTCCTAGTCTCACTGAGATGGAACTTCAGAGGGCTCTGCAAGAGTTTTTATGAAGATTTGAATTTTTTTGGATTTTTTCAAGGGTTTTTTGAATTTTTTTATGATTTCTCTCTGATTTTTACAATCTGCTTGGAACTAACACTCGCAGGCTTCTATGCAGGTTTGGGAAAGTACCCTGGAGCTGTTGCCAGTCATGCAAGGGTTAATTCACACTGGTTCTAGAGATATTAAAATCTGATGAGATTTTAGGCTCTTTTTCCCTCCAAAAATGCAAATTGGTGTGTTTTTTGGATTTTTTGGCTGGTTGCTTTGGGTTTCAAGACCTTAGAGGCTGTTCAGGGCCTCCTCTACCCTCTCACACCTCCTCCGCTAGATGTGAACAGTCCAAACACAAAAAAATACAGAAAACTAACTCTAAACACCCAAAAATATACCTAAAACTACTCTAAAAAGCAAGAAAATAGCTAAAATGCAGCTAAACTAGTTAGTGGAAACCTATCCCCGACAACGGTGCCACTGTAGAGTCGAAGTATAGCCCTCCCGCCTGTCAACAAGGGTTAGATCACTGGATAGGTACCTAACTATGCATAGATGCTAATTTTAGTTAGTTTCCTACTTCCTCCCTAACTCTATTCACCACTAACACTAGTCTCCCTTAACTCTACTCCTCTACACTAACATTCATCATGCTTTTGGGTGAAGGAAAATGATAGAAAATAAGAGGAAGAGAGAAGAGAAGAGAGAAAGAGAGAAAGATGAGATGGAGGTTAGCTCAAATGCTCAATGTCATTGCCTATGGAGAAACCTTAAGTAGCCACAAACAAAAAGCATGGAAGAAATGGAAATAACTAGCAATCACAACAATAACATAAGAAAGAGTGATTAGCAAATGAGGATGCTTGAGCTCTCAAAATGATAGAGTCTCCTCCTCTCTATTAAGCACCCAAATAGTGTACAAATGGTGCCTTTTTATAAAATGGGGAAGGCCCTTGCCCCTCAATCCTATTGGCTAATATTCACATTGATCCTATTCATTCAACTTGGACCCAACTTGATCCAAGGGTCTACAAAAAGTACATTGGAAATCACAAGATTCATGTGAGTCCAAAATTGGACCCAACTCTAAAAAGTAAACTCTAAGTTTAAAATTGACTTTGTGCCTCAAGTTTTATTTTAATTACAAAGGCCCGTGTCTATTTTATTTTATTACACTTTGGCTTGCGTGCTCATAGGGCCATGGGCTTATACGCGCAGGATGCCATGCCCTCGCAACACATTTTATTGGACGATTTTATTTATTTACACTTTGTTGGGAATACTTCCAACACGCCTTCGTCCATTTCGACTTCAGGAGATGTTGTAACTGTATTTGCTTGTTGATGAGGTTGCTTGTCTGCATTTTTCACTTTGAGAATTCGACAATCCTGGATCTCATGGTTATTGCATTTCCAATACCTGCAAAACATTTTTTCTTCAACGAATGTGGATTCGATGATTGTTCTTGACTTTGAGTCTGCTTCTGATTTGATGCAAACTGCTTGGAGCTTTTTTGCTTCTGTCTTTTTGAGCCCTTGTTGACATATAGAGCATGAGACGAAGAGGTACAAAGTGTCTTCACTTCTTCGATTATCTTCTTGCATCAACACAGTGATAACTCTGGTAAGAGTTAAATCTGAGTGTGTCAATATGATCATCACCCAGATCTCATATGTAGATGGTAGACTTGAAAGCAATGTCATAATTGCATTTTCATCGTCTATGACTGATCCGACAACGGCCATCTATGCAAGAGATTCTTAAACTGGTTAATATGATTATGAAGAGAATCATTATTCGACATTTTGAGTGTGAAAAATTTCCTTCGAAGATGTAACTTGGTAGTTATGTCTCTCACATCATATAGTGAGCTCAAGATGTCCCAAACTTCTTTTGAAGTTTTAGCTTCAGCTATGTGGCCAATTTGAGTATCTGATATATTGAGGATAATAAGCGCGAAAGTTTTACCATCCTTCGATTTCCATTCTGAGTCTTTTGTGTCATCTTCAAGTTTGTAACAACATCCCACAACTCGTTGGCGATTAGCAAGGTCTGAATCTTAAATTTTCACAAATGATAATTGGATCCATTCAGACTGGCTTTACTTTGAGAATCTATCTGGAACTTTAGTCTGACAAATTTAAGAGATAGATATTGTGCTTCGCTACAATTGGAAATAAATTCTCTGATACCAAAACAAATTGATTCGAACTGAAGAATAATTTGATATCGCAAAAGATATCAAGTATTAGAGCTTGCGTTCTGATATAGTATTAGGCCTTGAAGAAGCAATGCTCTGATACCATGCTAAAAAGAAGTGTGAAAAGATAGGTTGAATAAGATTCGAATAAAAAGAATTCGAACGACAAGAATAAGAACTTATCGTGCGCAGCCGAACAAACTATCTTCCTCTTTCTTTATGCATGACTATGCCTATCAATTTCAAACAAAACAATAGTGATGTAAATCATGTTCGATCTTATAGTAACTAGCTTTGAAATCATTAGTATTATAGTGATTACGTAGCCAAACATTGAGCATTGAATTATCATACAAATAATCAATCGCGAAGAATTACAGAAATGCATACATTCTGATTTGAACTTGAACGCAATTAGATAGTAGTATTGATTCATTATGAAAACTGAAACATATGTGAATGAGTACAACAAGTTTGCAGATCGAAGCCGTGCAGTCTAAGCTTCTGGTCTAGATCCATTCTTGGTCTTTATTTCTCTAAAATTTCACATGGTATCAGAGCCAAGTACAAGAGATTAAAGCATTGATCTAAACAACACCCAAATTGGCAAGTTTTTTTGAGAAAACTCACTAATCTTGAGTGGGCGAGTTTGAAGAGTTAGTTAGCCTTGATATTTGTGCATCAAACTTGGTTGCGGGCTGAAGGGATACTGTTCACATGTGTGAGGATGTACAGTACCATTTTTGGAGCTATATTTTTCAGTTTGATGCTATATCTTACTCATACACCCAAACTAGCAAGTTTTTGAAAACTAGCTAGTCTTGAGGTAGCGAGTTTGAATAGATAGATAGATCATTATATTTGTACCAAATATTGTTGTGGGCTTCAGGTGTACTTACCACATGTGTGAGGCCATACATAACCTATTTAAGTGGTACTCAAGCGACCACCCCACCTCTTCTAAGTCGGCTCCCTCACTAAAGTACACCAACTCCTATCCATGAAGATGAGCTGCTAGTCGGGTCACAACTGCCTTATGAACACCCATAGAAAACCCAATAGTTGCCAGCAAGCCTCACTCACAGAAAAATATCGAGCATTCAAAAATTGCTCTATCTCATCCACTGACCCTGCTATTTGGCCACCAGTCTCCATAGCCTCCACCATAATCATATCTAGTCCCTTGTACACGTACTTGTACAAATACTTCACATTGCGTATATGTACACATATTTCCATGTTGATGTGACACTGAAAATGTAGTGTCAACCATCTGTTATATGGTACTACCCACTTGTTGTCTAAATCTACTCTATTTGATTGGACCTTCACTCCTTTGTCCCTATGTCTATCTGAAAGATACTCGTTCACTATCAATGTTTCATCAATGAAACTCCTTGAATAGTTTTTTGAGCATTTTCCATCTTTCATGCACGATGCATTTGGAAAAGATGTTCCACATGGCATATGCATCCATACAACTTCGGATCATCCTCCCTCAAAGGTATCTCTGCGCACACCATATGATCATAATCTCCAATAGTGATGGGTTTGCCTCGCTCCTCTAATATAATCAGCATGTGGCATGAAAATCCTCTCTTTTGGAACTCTACGACATGAAGCCTCCCTATAATGCACCCAAATATCCTTTCCTTCTTCAACAAATGAATCAAATGTTGAAGCTTCATGTTAAAAACTCTTGACACAAAATCTAGCCTATGTGAGGGTGTCTGCTGAAATCTCAACTCATGTATCACTTCTACCCAATTTGGGTTTGATGTCATTGTGATAAACAGATCGGAAGAACGCAACTCCCTAACGACAGCCGTAGCATCTTGGTACTGCTAATGCATGAACCAATATAAGATGATGGAAGGACTATTCGTTGCCCTATGTCGCTAGCCGAATGAGCTCCAAGAGCATCAATGATATCACTACGAATCTCTCTACGAAATCTATCTCGATTTTTATGATAATATTTCATGTTGTTCTGCACCATTTTTGCTACCATGTCGCACATATACTCTTATAGTAGCCTTCCACCCAAATGTATAGGTGAAACATGCTCTGCTCGAACCTGGAAATGGTAGTTGTAAAACTCTCGAATAGTGACAACTTTGTGTCCACCCTCTAAATGCTCTTCATGAGGATCAAAATGTACACAATGAATATCATCATCATCACCATGTGAATCCTCTCTCACATGCACATGGGAGATCCCTTGATACCACGTGTTGGTATCATAAGGAAAGAGAAGAACAAAATGCAATGGGTCATACGACGAATGATGCTCCGTGATATTTGCAAACCATCCTGAATGGAGTGCAATATGATATCCCACATTCTGTCACTTGGGGTCTCATCTATAGGCATAAGCATGACAATCTCATTGTTTGTAGGAGCATTGAATTGCCCATCGGCTCTACTCTGCGAACAACCAGAACAAGACCATAGTATCAATCTATGCTGATCAAGATAACAAGTAAGCTTATTCCCTTTCTAGCATAGCAGACAAATGCTATTCCTTTGATGCATACGATCATTCAAGTAAGCAAATCACAGCTCTCTTACCTTAGTATGTAGTAACTTTCATTCGAGTACTCTTCCACAAAGCTTTTACATGTCTCATCTTCTCCAAGCAAAGATGGCAACAGTAGAGAAGCTAGCCAAGAGAGTAGCAGCAAGAGAGAGAAGGAGAGAGCAATAAGAGTGAAACTTAGGGTTGTAGTGATCTTTCCTTTTATAGAAAACCTAGTACCCTTTGGTGCACCAGGTATTAGAAGATGCTCATCATTAAATTGAATCCCTATCATGTGCACTGGTCACAACCGTTCGTTGAGAACCGAGTTTTCCACCAAAAAACTTAGAAGTTTTTTTTTAAAAAACTTTCTTATTTGAGGCCATGTTTCTAAGTAAGCATAATAAGGCATTTTTGTTGGTAAAGTATCATAAGGAAAAAGTCTTTTTTGTGAAGTTTCGAAAAACAACTGATATGTAGTATGAATATAGTAGAGTCCATGAGAGAGAGAGAGAGAGAGAGAGAGAGAGAGAGAGAGAGAGAGAGAGAGAGAGAGAGAGAGAGAGAGAGAGAGAGAGAGAGAGAGAGAGAGAGAGAGAGAGAGAGAGAGAGAGAGAGAGAGAGTCCCGTTGTGAGAGCTTTATTATCAAACCACCCTAAAAATATGAATTGGCCCATTAATGGAAAAGGTGGCCAATAAATTCAGCGGCCAATAATGGAAAAGGTGGGCCACCTTTAATAAAGGGCAACTCTACCCTTTAAAAAAATATGCATTTTTGAAGGGTATAACCAAGTCTCACCCTTCAAATCATACATTCATTAAATAAGTACCATATAAAAAATAGTATTTTTTAGTTAAACCATGATTTATACACTTATCCACACGTATCTTTTTAAAGGTTTTTTTTTTAATAATTGAAGGAATGCCCATTTTTTTTATTTTCACATTAGAAGGGTGCATTATTTAAATGCCCTTCATTTGAAAGACAAACGACCATAGGACGGGCATTTTGCCCTTCAATTTGCAACACTGACTTAGGTGGCCAATATGCATGGATGCATGGGGAGGAGGGCCATGCATGCTCCTCCCCATACATGCATCCCCCTCCCCATCATTGTTGGTTAAGAAAATGTGTATGCATGGGTGAGGGGAGGAAGATGCATGGGGCCCCATACATAGGCGCACCACATGCACACAAATGTTTTATATATAGATACTTGTAAAGAGTGCCCGTCGTCGGCCAACGGTCTAGGCCAACGATCTAGTGGGTATGCCCCTCATTGATGGGCGGCCGTGACGATCTGGGTGACGGGGGAGGTCCTAATGCGGTCTAAAATGGTGCTAAGCCCATCGATGACGAGCAGCCGACAATTTGGGTTACGACCGATGGATTGGGTCGAAGGTCAATGGTCTGGGTCGAAAGTGGGTATGCTTGTCATTGATGGGCGGCCGACGATCTGGATGATGGCCGATGATTTGGATGGCGGCTGATGGTTTAAGAGGAAAGCCGATGGTCGTTTACGGGTGGCCCACTATTCAAAGTAATATGTTAAGCCCGTCGTCGATGGGCGGCCTACTATTCAAAGTAATATGTTGTTCATGCATGTGTGTATGTGTGTGTGCATACATGCATGTGTGCAAATAATTGCTTTTAGGTGTGTATGGGTGTGTGTGTGTGTGTGTGTGTGTGTGTGTGTGTGTGTGTGTGCGCGCATATTTTGTATGCATGTGTTTGCAAATGTCTGTTAACAGGCGGCCCACAGTTCAAAGTGAATATGTTGTTCATGCATGTGGTATGTATGTATGTTTGTGTGCATGTGTGAGGATGTTTTCGTTTAGGTTTGTATGTGACATATGTGTGTGGGAGGGTTCATATTTGATGTGTGTAAGTGTGTGTGTGCATAATTGATTTGTGTATATATGCGTGCATATGTATGCGTGTGCATATTCAGTGTGTTTACAATTGTATGTTCATGTTTGTGTGCATGCAAGTGTGCTTGTGTATGTGTGTGTACATTTGTGCATTTTGTTTGTCAAAATCTTGGACAAAGAATAGGTTTTACAAAATTTTGAAATACATCGTACAGAAAAAATATCCAAATTCACTTGTGTACACTATGAAATTCAAATTGAACTCTTATCGGACAACCATAACCATCGAAAGAATCCTAGAACATTTTTGGTTAAGAGACATTTTAAATAGTCCGAACATATATTTTCAACCAATTTCAAAACATCGTAGAAATGTCATTACTTAAATCTAATACCATTACCTGGCTATACACCAGGCAATCTAACATTGCCTCAAAGGCAAACGCACTAATAGTGCTGCCATTCATATAAACATATCTTAAATTACTAAGTAGCAAATCTACGTTTAAGAGCAAACGAAATTTTTGTGGATATGCGCCAATGATGCTCTCTTTACTGATCAAATAACGAATATACAGCTCTAACAACCAAATGGCTGTGCTACAAAATATATGTTCTCCATCACCAAGCAGCTCCCTAAACTTCACAAAAAATCGATGATGATTCACCATCAAGTTCACCATCTGCACAAACACACAAGAGGCCGACTGCTATTAGATGCAACATTGAACATTGTCAAAAATGATTCATGCAGGGCCGAAACATTGTATCACTCTACATTCATAAACTCTAAATATGCAATGTATTTGATCAAGATAACAGACGACTCACCAACATTACTGACAGAAGAAACTGACATGCTTGTTGACTGGATTCAATGTTCAGAGTTTGTCATCAAATAAGGTGCACCTATAGATCTCGACAAACCTTGCTTGCAGACCGCTCCCAAAATGCGTCTGTTTGTTGTGTGACACGGGCTATGCTACAACTTCCACCTAGGAGGATGCAAAACCTTTAAATTGGGATAGGCTCTAATTGGTTTACGATTTTCACTGTAGCCTCTACAGTTGTATACAAATTTTAAACTTTGGCACTCACCAAAGTGATTGTGTACGGTTGCAGATGCCTACATCTAAATGCCTGCAACAATAAGAGCCTCTTCAAATTTGAAAATTACATTCTCCCAGGTGGAAGGTGGGACAAAGCCTATGTCAGACAAACAATAATATTCACCAACTGCAAAAAAAACATTTACATTTATTTGAATGTACATAGGTATATATATAAACACCCATACATACACATACATATACACATACACATACATATACACACCCATACATACACATACATGTACACATACATATATAGATATACACATACATACAAATACACATACACTAGCAACAATTTGTGTATCCTAACTCTAATCCTAAATCCTAATGTAATGCTAACCCTGCTCTATCTATTACATAATGTCACTCTAACCCTAACCCTAATGTAACTCTAAATATGCTCATGTACTACGCGGTCGAAAATCACACGTTGATCCACGTTCAATCTCTCGATGTCAGCCTCTACCTCTAAAAGGGTCTCATCGAGAAATATCTCCTCACAAAACAATGGAGATGAACCAAAATTGACATCGGAGACCCTAAACCCAAAATTCACCAATGACTTTCCAGCTGCTGCATGTGCGACTCCACATCAAGAACAACTCTGTCTACTAAAACTTGACTCACAGAAATGGTCTCTCGCGTTATTGGTTGTCTCAACTCATGCGCATAATCCTCAACTAAATACGGCTCTATGCTCTTCCACAGAGCTCCAACGGGTCGGAAGGGGCACATGTCAAAAGAAGCACGACGAATATGAGACAAAGCTGCGATGGAGTGCCCCATGACACCGCCTCGCGCAAGCAACCACTCCACTCATTCACGTCATTTATTAGAAGTCTATGTTTGCAAGCATCTCTGAACGACTGAAACAATCACCGTCAATCGTGTGCAAGTCCTCAAAGCTGGTTGCACCTCTGACATGAGCCAAAAGAACTCGCATATAGAACCTCTCCCCTTCGGAGGGGTGTACAAAATACATGAGACCAATGGCAGGGGTCGTCTGCATGTTGATTCGACGGATCCACCTATGTGTTCTCTTGTTGTACCAATACTGCCTCGACAAGTCCTGGTACAACAACTCTCGAGCCTCCGAATCACCACTTTTGTTTAGCTCAAAGAATGTTGTCAAAGTGGTACCTGAACGCCCATCTATGACCTCCTCTAAATCCACTCCCTCACTGAAGTACACCAATTCCTATCTAGGGAGATGAACTGCCAGTTGGGTCACCATGGGCTTATGAGCACCATAGAAAGCCCCAACAACCGCCAACATGACTCATTGGCTGAGAAGTATCGAGCATTACGAAACTGCCCTATCTCATCCACCCATCCTGATGTCTGACCACCGCCCTCTACATCCCCCGCCGTAATCATGTCAGGTCCCTTGTACATGTACTTGTACAAATACTTCACACTACGTATATGTACACATATCTCCATGTTCAAGTGGCACTAAAAATGTAGTGTTAGAGCCACCTATTGTACGGTACAACCCACTTGTTATCTAAATCTACTCCAAGTGAACGCACCGTCACACCATTCTCTCTCCACCTATATGAAAACATACCCCTTCACCACCGATGTTTCATCAATGAAAGTCCTTGGGTAGTTCTTTGAGCATTTTCCATCCTTAATGCACTGGGAATTTGAAAAAGATGTTCCGCATGGACCGTCCATCAGATATCTCGTCACACTCTCATACAACTCCGGATCTTCCTCCTTCACATAAATCTCTGCACACACAATACAATCGTAATCTCCAACCGTGATGGGTTTGCTCTGCTCCTCCAATATAATCAAAAGGTATGGGCGTGAGGCAATCCTCTCTTCTGGAATTCCACGACATGCAGCCTCCCTATAATGCGCCCAAAAATACCATCGTTTTTTCAGTAGGTCGATCCTTGATACCAGATCAGGCCTATCTGCAGCTCTCTACTGGAATTGCAACTCTCTCCTCACCTTCAACCAATTTGGGTTCACCGTCATCGTGAGAACCCAATCCCTAACGACGGCCATAACATTCTGGTATTGTTGATGCATACGACGTGGTGAACCGATGTAGGAAGATGGAAGCACTACTCGCGTTCCTATGTTGCTAGAGGAATGAGCTCCCACGACATCAACAATACCACTACAAATTTTTCTACAAAAACTGTGCTGATTATTGTAGTAGTAGTTCATGTTATTTTGCACCAGCTTTGCCATCATATCACATGCGTACTCTTGTAGCAGCCTTCCACCCAAATGGATCGGTGAAACATGCTCTGCACGAAACTATAAATGATAGCAGTAAAACTCTCGAACGGTGACAACTTTGTGACTACCCTCTAAATGATCTTCAAAGGCATCAAAAAGTGCACCGTTATGGACATCATCATCGGCATGTGCGTCATCTCTGACGTGCACATGCGGGATTCCAAAATACCACCCATCCGTACCAAATGGAAATAATAGTATAAAATGCAATGCATTATATGACGAATGATGTTGTGTGATGAACTGCAAACCATCATGAATGGAATGCAGTATGATGTCACGCATTCCGTCACTCGGAGTCTCGTCTAAAGGCATAAGCACCGCAATCTCATTGTTCGTGGGAGCATTGAATTGCCTGCTCACTCTACTCTGCGAACAACCTAATACTATGTAGAGACAAATATCCTTTGTGACATTCTTCCGCATGATCCATGCAACGTTCTTAAAATGTTGCTCAAATGGATTCACATACTTCATCATAATCTGTAAGATAGAGAGACCATCACGCCTAAGCTTGGGGTTCAGAGATAGTCTTTGATCCACCTGCAAATCATCACCATCCATGAATTAAATCTGTGAAAAGGAAGGCTTGTCTGATTGCAACAAACCACCAATGTGATGGTACAACCACCTAGACACTCAAAACATGTACGCGCCGCGCCGTCTACAGAGTTGGAGATGGATCTATCCAGATTCACCCCAAGAGATGTGAACGCAAATGAATTATTGTAACTCCAAATTTGCTTCCTAAAATGAGCTCCTAAGTCATCGGAGGACGTGTACAAACAAAGTAGCTCAGAAGGCGGCGATGGCATCAAAGACAAACGCACCTTGTCTTTCATGCAATAGAAACGACTATTCCTTTTTGCTTTCCATCGCAAGACCGAACAACAACCACATGAAAATTCCATCTGTTCCAAATCAGGAAGGGATGGAGTCAGGAGCGATCTACCTATCTCAAATAACCTACCAACCCTATCTACAACTCTCCTCTTTGCCTTAAATCTATGCCCTAGTCGCTAGTTGATCTAGACTCTACCTCTGGAGTGTTATATGACGGGTGATTACGCACCTCCTTGGGCGTAACACTGACATGTCTGACCACCCCTACCTATAAATCTCCTCTTTGCATAATATCTACACCTCAACCTTCTAGTCCTAGCTGATCTAGACTTAGCCTCAGTTGTCCGATACGACGGGTGATTATGCAGTTCCTCGGGCATAACCAACCCTAAATAAGTTGAATTTGCACCTAAAGACATCAACCAAACCGCCTCTCTTGTCTCTACTCCTCTCATAGATGAGCAGACCTGTGTGATCGACCCTACTTCCAAATTGATCGGTGTAACGTCCTCCCCAAACTCTAACCCTCTTACATACAAACCAACATCCACCCTAAGAGAAGTGTCATCGTCAACACTCAAAACGGTGGTTGAACTAACTATATCCCTATGAACACCCTGCTGAACCTGCTCCAACTCGCGAGAGAAAAGCCTCTTCTTTGCTCTTCTCCTCCAATCTAATCTACTCTTGCTCTCTGACCTGGACTCCAACTCTGGTGTTCTATACATGGCATTGCCACACACATGCTCTGGCATGACAACCCCCCCTGAACTACCCACACCACCTACACTAACAGTCAACATGTGCTCGACACTTTGCAAGTTTGAACCAAACTTGCGGTCGAACATTGTCGGCTCCTCAACAACACGACCTACAGGTGCAAGCAACAACGCCCTACTCACTGCTTGTTGCTTCCTATTCAACTTCCTCCTCCTTGCAGATTGGCTCTCACCCTCCGGAGTGATGTATGAAGGGTTGCTCCACACACACTCGGGAGTGTCCATGTCATGGAATCACTCCCTCACATGCAAAACACCTGCAAAAATTGGAACAAAAATCATCTGGTTTTTATATCAAACATTAGGAAACAATCAAATACATGAAAACTAATCTAATTAGACTATAAATTTTGGACAGATTAATGGTTCGGGGGTGAAGGTTACATATAAGCAGATTAGGGTTTAGGAATTATGGGGTGCGATTTTAGGCTCTTTCATACACATAGTCTTTAGGCATTATGCATTACCATTAATAATGGCTTTACAAATTAAGCTTCACACATTACATTTTGGGTAGCAGACTTTAGGATTTAGGCATTACATTAGTGGGTATAGTACATATTACACTTAGTAATGCTAGTGTGTTAGTCTTCAAGGATAGCCTTTGAACTTGGTTCATTTTGAAAGATTTTGGATTAAGATCATTGAGGGAAAACAAATGTAGAGATACAATTTAAGATTAGTTGAAGAAGTTTACACATAATTGCAGATTTAGGGAGAGGATAGAGGTGAGAGAATTAACACATGGTCTCAAGTGTCATCTCTTAAATTGTCATCTTTTTGTATGGTGATGCATTTCCCATCTATTTAGAGAACTAAGCCAAGTTCTAGGAGATAGTAATCCACCCTTAAGATATTTATCATAGAGGATAAATGCATAAATTTATGCGTGTATCTGTGTGTGTGTGTGTGTGTGTGTGTGTGTGGTTAGAATCCTAGGTTAGGTTAGGGCTAGGTTTATGGCTTAAAGCTACGTTTGTGCGCTTAGGATGTAAGGTTAGATTTAGGTTTACGATGAGTTTAACTTAGGGTTTTTTGTTAAGTTCCATTTAGGGTTTATGGTTAGCTTAGCTTAAACATCTTAGGGTACTTAAGGTTATGTCTACGATTACTCAAAGATGAAATTCTCATGATAATAATGTCTTTCATATGGAGATTTAGAATTTAAAGTAGTTATTTGTTCATATTTGACTTCATAGCTCACACCTTATATCTAGTGTATAGAAACACATACTAAAAATTATAGGAATCATTTATGTATGTTCGACCATAAAAGACACACATCCTTGTAGAGTAACATGTTATTGCTCACTCTTTGGAATTTCATATATTGATTATAATGAAATCTTGTGACCTAGATTTGGCAACTCAAGCTTGTGAAATTTCAGAGAAATAAAGACCAAGAATGGATCTAGATCAGATCCTAAAGAGGTATTGGAAGCTAGATTACTTGATCTACTAATCAACCGATGATTAGATCTAGAATTAGATCAATTTCCCATAAAAAATCTAGCAAGAACAACAAGCAAATGATTAAACTTGAGACAAACTGCCTTCACACATGTGAAGGCAGTACATGTACACAAGTGTTAGAAAGCAATAGAACCATAAAATCACAACACAAATATGAGAATACTCAAGATATGCCTCCAAAACCAAGATCTTGCTTCATTGATTTCTCAAAGTGGATCCATCATGGATTAAATACAAAAATCATCATACTCTCTCTAAGCCACTTCCAGCAGAGAGTGAAGTACACAAGTGTTAGAAAGCAATAGAACCATAAAATCACAACACAAATATGAGAATACTCAAGATATGCCTCCAAAACCAAGATCTTGCTTCATTGATTTCTCAAAGTGGATCCATCATGGATTAAATACAAAAATCATCATACCGTAAATGTTTTTTTTGCAGTTGGTGAATATTATTTTTTGTCTGACATAGGCTTTGCCACACCTTCCACCTGGGAGAATGTAACCTTCAAATTTGGAGAGGCTCTTATTGTTGCAAGCATTTAGCTGTAGGCATCTGCAACTGTACACAATCACTTTGGTGAATGCCAAAGTTTAAAATTTGTGTACAATTGTAGAGGGCTGTAGTGAAAATCGTAAACCAATTAGAGCTTATTCCAATTTAAAGGTTTTGCATCCTCCTAGGTGGAAGTTGTAGCATAGCTCGTGTCACACAACAAACAGACGCAGTTCATGGCGAAGCAAACAAGTATTTTTGAACAAGGTATTTGCTTCACTTTGTATATCGACTTAATGGTTTGTCATGTTTTATTAGCATGCATCTTTATGTTTATAAACAATACTCACAATTTCCATTGTTACAACACGTTATATTGAAAAATATTACATATTTTTTAGATAGACATGATAAAAATTACATTTTAGTCACGTCGTGTCGCATATTCTTTTATTTGTTATTTGTAGATTGGATTTTGTATGTTATCCAATAACAGTCGGCCTCTTGTGTGTTTGTGCAGATGGTGAGCTTGATGGTGAATCATCGTCAATTTTTCGTGGAGTTTAGGGAGCTGCTTGGTGATGGAGAGCATATCTTTTGCAACACAACCATTTGGTTGTTAGAGCTGTATATTCGTTATTTGATCAGTGAAGAGAGCACCATTGGCGCATATCCACGGAGATTTTGTTTGCTCTTAACAGTAGATTTGCTACTTAGTAATTTAAGATATGTTTATGGGAATGGCAACACTATTAGTGCATCTGTCTTTGAGGCAATGTTAGATAGCCTGGTGTATAGCCAGGTTATGGTATTATAATTAAGTAATGACTTTCTACGTTGTTTTGAAATTTGTTGAAAATATATATTCGGACTATTTAAAATGTCTCTTAACCAAAAATGTTATGGGATTCTTTCAATGGTTATGGCTATCCGATAAGAGTTCAATTTGAATTTCATAGTGTACACGAGTGAATATGGATATTTTTGTGTATATGATGTATTTCAAAATTTTGTAAAACCTATTCTTTGTCCAAGATTTTGACAAACAAAATGCACAAATGTACACACACATACACAAACACACTTGCATGCACACAAACATAAACATACAATTGTGAACACACTGAATATGCACACACATACATATGCATGCATATATACACAAATCAAATATGCACACACACATACACACATCAAATATTATGAACTCCCACACACACACACATCACATACAATCCTGAAAGAAAACATCCTCACACATGCACACAAAAACACATACATACCACATGCATGAACAACATATTCACTTTGAATTGTGGGCCACCTGTTAACAAACATTTGTAAACACATGCATACAAAATATGCACACACACACACAAACACACACACACACACACACACACACACACACACATGCATGAACAACATATTACTTTGAATTGTAGGCCTCCCATCAACGACGGACTTAACATATTACTTTGAGTAGTGGGCCACCCATGCGACATTTTAATCTTCGTCCATTTCTTATCCAGACCTACAGTTTTCTTCGTGTTTCTTCACAATCTGCAGAACTACTCGGAAATCGCTCACAGGAGGATCCGACATATCGGACATCATCGACAATCTTTATTGGGCATGATCCGACGAATCGTGTCAAGTGAAAGACGGTTTATTGTTCGTCGTAAAGAGCTAATTTTCGAGAAGATCCAACTGGATGGATGCCAACTCACTAGATGGTTGCCAACACATCACAACCAGTTGGATGACGGATTTGACGACCTAATTGTTCAGTATAAATAGCTATTCTTATTCCTACGTAATGAGTTAATTGAAGATCAATCGTCAAGTATTGAATAGTTAGCATTCTCTCTCAAGCTTGCGAGCTTGAACACTCTTGAGTATTCTAGCTCAGTTCTTTAGAGTTGATTAGGGATTGCTATTGCGCTTAAAAATTATATGTAGTTGTGCTTAATTCATACTTTTATTTTAGTCGCTCAGAGATAGCTTAGAGTACGCTACTTTGATCCGCAAACTTGTTGTACTCATTCACATCTGTTTCGTTTTTCATACTGAATCAATACTATTGTCTTACTGCGTTCAGGTTCGAATAAGAATGTATGCATTTCTGTAATTCTTCGCGATTGATTATTTGTTTGATAATTCAATGCTTAATGTTTGGCTACGTAATCACTATAGTACTAATGATTTCAAAGTTAGTTACTATAAGATCGAACGTGATTTACATCACTATTGTTTTGTTCGAAATTGATAGGCGTAGTCATGCATAAAGAAAGAGAAAGATAGTTTATTCCGCTGCGCATGATAAGTTTTTATTCTTGTCGTTCGAATTCTTTTGATTCGAATCTTATTCGACCTATCTTTTCACACCTCTTTCCAACATAAATCTCGTAATTAGGCCAACTTTAACTACTTTCCAATCCATACGTTCAGTCTCATCTTGGTTGTAAAACCAATCTTGTGCTGCTCTAGTTAAGGACATAGGAAATAGCTTAAGTTTATTTTGTGGAAAAACTTTGCCACAAACCTCACACGATTCAACAAAGATTTTGAAAAATATAACTAGATCAGATAACCCATTATACTTTGGCAACTCTACACGAGGTGTTCTTCTAATGACAACTTGTGGAACAACAATCGAAGGATCAGGTATCTCAGGTTCATTATCTGAATCAAACATTTTTTCAAATCACTTCAAAAGAACAATGAGATCAGATCTAGATTTTTTAAACTAACTCCTATCTCCGATCAGATGTGTAAAACATTACCATTGTCAACAATCAGATTTTAATTTTGAAAAAAAGATCTTGATCAAGCGATCGACACTCTAGAAATATGAATTTTTCAGTATCAATGACAAACTGTAACAAAATCTTTCAGAAATTTGACAGTAGCTAGATCTGATAGATCAAAACTCAAAAATAGTACTGCGAAGGTTAACTCAATGAGGGTTCTTTCACTACAATTTTGGGTCTAAAATCACTTATCTAGTTGATTTTGACAAATTTGAAAAAACTAATTTTCGTTTGATTGACAATTGGTATATCTGGCAATGATGATAATGCATCAAGTCCAATTAGAAAACCCAAAGAAGACTGAGAGATATAGAAGGGAAGAAGAAGAGCAAGGACATTCCATATCCATTTGAAAGAGGATCCACCCGCTTTATTGAAATGAAGAGTGAATGTACAAAGTAACTCGAATCCACCACTATATATAGTGGATTTTAGGGCTTTGGCCTCAAATTCTATTGGCCAATCTCCACTTCCCTTAATTTGGGCAGAGCCCTTTTTATTCACTAACTTGACTATTAGGCCTTGTGACATTTAATTCTCGCAAAAGGCCTAAAGTCCTTTTATTAACCTCTAACTAATCAAATAACTATGTGATCATTGAGTTGGACTTACACACTCAAGGTGCCAAATCCCTCTCACTTATTAGCTATGGTTAGGGTTGCCTCGATATTTGCAAACCCTCCAACATTCGCCGTTAGGATTTTTATGATTTTTTCAATATTGCACCATAATTCACGTTTTCGATTTTTCATGAAATTTTTTTCATGAGTCAGCTCTTTCCCTGAAACTGACTTTTGCTGTATTCATGAGTAGTGCTCCCACAACAAACTGGTTTCCCTGAAAAATAAACTAAGTAATCATATATTAACAAACATTGACTCAGTACATGCTAAAATTTTAGCACGGTCATGCTGGCTATTTTTTGTAACTGGCCAATTTAAAAAGCCGTACAATATTTTTACCGACCATTCTTAAGGCCGCAAAATTTTTTCTAGCCACTTTTAGGGCGGGCTGAGACCCAATTCTATAGGCAATTTTATGCTGGTTTTTACAGTTTTGCAAAAATAAACCTCAATATTAGCCCGATTTTCCGTGCAAAAATATCGGCTAACAGCGTTTTATAACTTCGATGTCAATTTACAATTATATGTAGTGAAATAGATAGATAACCTGCCCATTATGCTATGCATACAATTAAATTTAAATTTGTACTCTATCCTCTACTATCTACAAGTATCAAATACAATGTGTAAGTATAGAGAGAAGTGCAAATGCATTGATCTAATGAACAACGGTATGACAATTTTAAAATTCTATTGAAGGGCCATGTTTTGTGCTAGTATGCCATTCATGGTCTACCCTACTCCATTGGACTCTATTTGTCTGTATCAAGCCATCTACCACTTCTGCTATAGATGCTTTGGACCGTAAACCATCGTTTTCAGCTATATTGGTATCCTTTTTGGACGTCTATTTTTGCTCTTGTTTGATTTTCATAATCTCAACAAATAACTTGGCACATAATTGCACATTTTGTTCCCGTTAGTCCATCTATATATTTTTATTGATTTCCTTGCTTGGCTTGAGATATCTTTGTGTGCATCTTGATTGAATGGCTTGGAGAAGATTATGACTACAAATCTAGAAAAGAAGGGAGTCTGGAGTCTCTAACAAAGAAGAACAATGAAAGAAAGAATGTTGGAGGATGCAAGCTACGCACAGAGCGGCTGCTTCCGTGAAGACACCAAAAAGAGTGCATTTGTCCCATAAGTAAATGGAGTCTAAAACATCGCCCACATATAAGCTCAAAGTAGACATAATACCCTTGTCCCCTGGTACCAGCCCTTTTGAGGTCAAGTGGGAAACATGCCGGTGGCTAGGCGGTGGGGATGGGATCCCACGCGCGGCCTGCAGGTCGCAATGCGCGACACAGTCTATTGGATTAGAATGTTGTTGCTTTCCGATGTCGAAAAACTCTGACATGGTGTCAGCGCCAAGTGGGGGTCTTGTATGAGCAAGTGGGGGTGTCTCCTGCCTGCAAATTTTGATGCAAAGGGTGTGAGTATGACAGATTAGAGGCAATGTACCATGCCCAATGAGAAAGATAGCAGGTAAGCACTTACCTATCAACTGCAATCAATTAAAGCATTGCATGAAGAACATTAGAAGCTCACATTTTGAACTACTAGAATCCCCTTCCCCTTGCTAGTAGTTCTCAGAGAACTATGAGTAGCATGTTGCATGGGGAGCTTCACAAGAAAATTGTAAAAGCCCTACTCTGCAAAACCAACTATCCCGAGTGCTTGATAACCTTGCTCAGCAAGCCCATTAGCCCCAGCAAAATTGTGGAAGCCACCCTTAGCAAAACTATTCGCACATTAGCAAAGCAATGGGTAGAGAGAATGCTCTCACCTTTAATGCAAATGCCGTCGCAACATTGAACGCATTTAGCAGGCCAACAAATTTACAGTCCGTCCCCATTCAACTGAAAGTCGAGACAGTGCAACTGAAAGTTAAAAGAGCGCAAGTGAAAGGCGTTGATGGGCGTAAAGATCTCGCACATGCAATGCGAGAGGGAGTGGGCAGCGCTACCCCCATGCCTTGCCGCGTGGCGCCCACTCAACAAGCTGGGGCAAAACCGTTGGGCACTACGTGGAAGGCCCAATGGAGGGAGGGGAGGAGGGAGGCACAAAATGTTAATAGGTGGTGTGAAAGGATTAATGAGATGATCAATGTGTGAATGTAGGATGTTGTAGAGAAAAAATGAATCTTGCTTTTTTATTGGGCCACATTTGCCCTAAAACGTATTTGATGGGCACTTGAAATGCAATAGAATTGGAGTTGAAGGGCAACTGCCCTCATTTTAGAGAAAGAACCTACTTGAGAGAACGTGCTTTTGGAAACTTTTGGAAAGAGAAAAATTTCGAGAGAGAGAGAGAGCCCGATGGATAGAGAGAGAGAGAGAGAGAGATTGAGGGGAGAGAGTTTCATGTACTGCTAAGAGAGCATCTGAAAGAGATGAGAGAGTGATGCGATTGTTGCTGGATTTCTCGTTCGTTTTTTTTAGTGCTGGATCGTGACTTCTTTGCTCGTAGATCAATGACGCTTTCTTTGAAGAGAAAGGGGTTTGATTTGCGGTTTACCAGAACGCGTGAAGAAGATCGATAGTCGTTTTGTAGCAGGTAAGAAAATGAGGGAGATAGCAGACAATCGTTTTGTAGCAGGTAACAAAATGAGGGAGATAGCAGACGCTTTTGAGAGAGAAAGAGAGAGAGCGAGAGAGAGAGAGAGAGAGAGAGAGAGAGAGCGAGCTGAGAGGGGAGAGGTGCGTTGAGAGAGAGCTGAGACAGGAGGTGCGAGAGAGCGCTGAGAGTGAGCCGAGAGCAGAGGAGAGAGAGAGGGAGATGTCTGAGTGAGCCGAGAGGAGAGAGGTGGGAGAACGCGAGAGTTGATAGATTTTTAAGTTTTAGGATTTTTTTAGGATTAGGGTTTTTTAGGCTTTAGGGTCTGAAAATAGCCATGACATAGGAAGAAAAAGATGGATGGGACAGGATAGGATGAGATGATGTGAAAGGCTTAATAGGATGGGATGGGATGGGAGATGATCGTTCATGGAGCGGAGGGAGGGAGGGAGGAGAGCTCGGAGCAGGACTGCATCCCAAATATTATTTCGTGTGTGAGCTTAAAAGGAGAGCAGCAGCACGCCATGGCAATGACGACAACAACAACAACGTTAATAGGACGAGTTCTTTGTTTCAACCCCAACGATGATCGTCGTCATGACAGCCTCTTCTTCTTGTTCCTCTCTGCTGGTCCTTCCTCTCCTCCTCATCGATCTCGACTCCTTTCGTGCCCCCCTCGCCTCATCATCATCATCACACCCACAAATGAATCATCTTCTTCTGCTTCGCTCACTTCTACTGCTGCTCTTCTTCCTCGGATGGACGTCACCAGAAAGGAGGCACTGTGGATCAACAATCGGTTCAATCCTCATAGGGTTCGTGCCAGGCTACAATTTCAACAACGGAAGCCATCCGCTTTTTCAACACCTCGGGGCTCGGGTATGCTTATTATTTCTGTCATACTCTTTCTAACTCGCCAGCACTCCGTGACCTGCTGAGGGGGAGATGAATTTGCAGAGATGCTTAAAGCCACATCGACAATCCTTAATCATGTTTCTGATGCATTTTGGTTTACCCTTAGGGCATGCAGGCAGACTAGTTAGAATGGAGCAGCTCTGGCAGGAGTTTTTCTCAGATCCATCGCAGTGGTGGGATACTAGATTGACTAAGGTGCGCCTCATTTCAGGCTGCACTTGTTTTGGCTAATCACGTCTCACTTGAATTTTATTGTTGCCATGATAATATGGGTATGAGGCCGATTGGTTGGTGTAGTTGTTTCCCTTAAGTTAAGCTTTGACTGTGATATGTATAATGTTATGCAGAAAAGTCCAAAGCACCCCGACTTTAAACATAAGAGGACGCTTGAGGGCCTATGGGTTGATGATTGGCTGAATCCTTCCTGGGTAAAAGAAAAGGTGGCTTCTATGACATTGGGTCATATACAATCTGGTGATGGATTGAGATCACGGTATGGTTTTAATCTCTGTGTGGAATGTGCAGCTCTAGGTCCGGGTGTGAGACTACCACATGTCCTCCTTTTTCTTGCTCTTTCAAAATTGACACTTGTTCATATTTCTTTATCATCATTATATGAATCATGTTCGTATTTCTTTATCATCATTATATGAATCATGCAGGGTGCCGGACTCCTTTTGCAATGGTGATAAGCTGAGCAAACTCTGTGACGAGGGACGCTTGAAAGAGGCCCTACATATGTTGGAGCTTATGGTCCAGCAAACCACTAAACCTCCAATTCACGCCTATGTTTGCCTTTTGAATGGATGCTCCAGAAGCAAGGCCCTGGCGGAGGGCAAGCGAGTGCATGCACTTATAGTCCAAAGTGTACTTGATTCAAATATTGTCTTAGCAAACACCCTTGTTCGCATGTACTCCAAATGCGGTAGTGTGCTGCATGCACACAAAGTATTCAGCAACATGCCTCAACACGATGTGTATTCGTGGACTGCTATCATCTCAGCATATGCTGATAGCGGAGAAGTTGAGGAGGCTATTAATTTATTTCAGCAAATGCAAGAGACAGGCTTAGCACCAGACAAGGTTTTGTTCATTGTTGTCCTAAAAGCATGTGCCAGGCTAGCAGCCCTGGAACAGGGCAGACAGCTTCACTCCGACATCATAAAAAGAGGCTTTCAGTCGGATGTGATTGTGGGAAGCACCCTTGTTAACATGTATGCAAAATGCGGGTGCACAGAGGACGCCCGTGAGCTGTTCGACAACATGAGTGAACGAGATGTGGTTTCATGGACTGCGATGATTGCGGGATATGCACAGAATGGGCTTGGCAAGGAGGCCCTTGCTCTGTATGAACAAATGAAACAGGAAGGCATGCAGCCAAACAATGTCACGTTCGTTCTTCTCCTAAAAGCATGTGCCAGCCTAGCAGCCCTGGAACAGGGCAGACAGCTCCACTCCGACATCATAAAAAGAGGCTTTCAGTCGGAGGTGATTGTACGCAACACCCTGGTTGACATGTATGCAAAATGCGGCTGCACAGAGGACGCCCGGGAGCTGTTCGACAACATGAGTGAACGAGATGTGGTTTCATGGAATGCGATGATTGCAGGATATGCACAGAATGGGCTTGGCAAGGAGGCCCTTGCTCTGTATGAGCAAATGAAACAGGAAGGCATGCAGCCAAACAATATCACGTTAGTTCTTCTCCTAAAAGCATGTGCCAGCCTAGCAGCCCTGGAACAGGGCAAACAGCTCCACTCCGACATAATAAAAAGAGGTTTTCAGTCGGAGGTGGTTGTAGGCAGCACCCTTGTTGACATGTATGCAAAATGCGGCTGCACAGAGGACGCCCGTGAGCTGTTCGACAACATGAGTGAACGTAATGTGGTTTCATGGAATGCGATGATTGCAGGATATGCACAGAATGGGCTTGTTCAGGAGGCCCTTGCTTTGTTTGAGCAAATGCAGACGGAAGGCACGAAACCTGACGAGGTCACATATGTTAGTGTTCTCTCTGCATGTGCCCATTCCGGCCTAGTAGATCAAGGTCGTCATGTCTTTGATTCCATGTGTAAAAATCATGGTGTCACACCAACCAGGGAACACTATGCATGTATGGTTGATCTTCTAGGGCGTGCAGGGTGCTTGGACGACGCTGAGCTCTTTATCAACAAAATGCCAATTCAGCCTGATAATGTGGTTTGGATGACTTTGCTTGGTGCTGCTAGAAACCATGGCCATGCGGAGATAGGAAGACGTGCTTTTGATCGTGTCGTGAAGTTGGAACCAAAAAATGCTGCACCGTATGTGCTGCTATCAAACATCTATGCAGCTGCTGGTAGGAAGGATGAGTTAGCAAAGATCAGAAATGAAATGAAGGAGGCAGGTGTGGAAAAAATGCCTGGGTGCAGCTGGATCGAAGTTGATAACCAACTGCATGCCTTTGTTGTAGGTGATGCAACTCATCCACAAAGCAAGGACATTCAGGCTGAACTGGATAGATTGGTGGGGTTGATGAAGAAGGCAAGGTATAAACCTAATTTAAGCTTTGTGCTGGATGATGTGGAGGACGAGGAGAAGGAGAATGCTTTGTGTGGACATAGTGAGAAGCTGGCCATTGCTTTTGGGCTCGTCAACACGCCTTCTGGGACACCTATCCGCATCAAAAAGAATCTTCGGATCTGCGGTGACTGTCACAATGCCACAAAGATCATCTCAAAAATTGTCCGGCGCAACATCAGTGTGATGGATGCAAACAGATACCACCATTTTAAGGATGGCTTCTGTTCCTGTGGAGATTATTGGTGATGATAAGTTGAAAAAAACGACTGCAACTAGCTTATTTGGACAGGCAGAAGTCTTGATTTGGGAGTTTTTTGGCAGCCTTGGTTGTTAACTGCACAATGATAGTCAAGGTTGATGACTCATGAGTGTATTCTTATTGGTCTTTTGAACACAATACAAATCCCCATTTCTCTCCATTTTTGCTTTTGAGGTTTTCTGTTGATGTTGCAGTGGACTAACTTTATTGTAAGACTAATTTTCGTTGATTCTTGGTTTACTTTGTCATACTACTGTCCCTACCCAACAATTTATTTTTATCCCTTCGTTTGGGAAATAGTATACCTTGTTTTCAAAGTGAGTCGTACGACACAGACACAGACACAGACACAGACACAGACACAGACACACACACACCCCCTTGAAATGTGCATTTGATTTTAAAATGATACTCAAAGATAAGTTTGATTTCCAAATCTTTTATTTGTGCTCAACAACATCTAATAGGTCTAAAAGACACACACACACACACATTTATTATTTTTTGAGATCAATTATATGTTGTGAGGATGGTCATATGGCTAAAATAATAATGATGTATTGTCTATTATGACAGCAAAACTCTGCAAGAAAAGAACAGGACTGGATTGCAATGGAAATAGTGACAAAAACTGTCAGAGGAAGAGAAGGCTGAGTTTTTAACTGTTACTAGTAGTACTTTCTGTTGCACGGATGAGGTTAATGGTTTACTGTTACTCAAAACCTCTGCCTGAATTGGTTTTTATTAGATAACCGAGTCTTTGAAACTCATGACCAGACATTTTATGACTAGCTGTGGATCTTAGCTGTTGTCATATAATACTCTTCTCAGTTGGGGTTTATGATTAATACCTCACATCAATATGATGTTTTATTTATTGTTCTTCCCAACCTTAGCTTCAGATGGTTTTTAGCGGAGTAACATGTGAAATGACTTATTAGGAAGGGACTATAATTTCTGGTTATGTCATGGTGGACCTTGGATACCGTATTAGTTTCCTCTGTTGAGATTTTTATTTTACTTTTGATTCGGTGCCACTATTCGATTTGGGGTTTACGTTACTGTTGACGAGGTTCACGGTTTTCTCATTTATTTATGTTTCTCAGTTGGGGTCTCTGCTTAATATTGTTCTTTACCTTAGCTCGTGTTCTTGTTTTCACTCCCGTAGATTGTGATGATTGTGTAGATTTTTGATTTGGAGTAACGTTTTTTCGTTTGGACCGTGTTTTCAGCTCGAGTCGATGTTCACGTTACTGTTGTGTCGTGACAAATCTTTTATTTCTGTACCCCTGCTTGCTCCATTTGTTGTTTACGTTACTGTTGTTTCCTGACCTGACTTTTTGAGTCTTGCCTTGATCCTTTAGGTTTTTTCCTTTACTTGTGTTGGTTGTTTAGCTATTTGATTAGGTATTTTGTTTGTTTTGACGTTTTTTGGAGTTTCTTTTGTTAGGTCATTTTTTCGGCCCGACGGTTTTTTCTCTTTTTCCCTCCCTCGTTGGCCCGCCTTTTTTTTCCCCACTTCTTTTTCTGTCCCGCTCTCAATCTCTCTTACTGGAACTTGACGCTTTACTGAACCCTCGCTGGCGTTAAATCGTTTTGCGCTCTCTGATATTTTCTTCTGGCTGTGCTCTGTACTCTGGCGCGTTGGTTGTTTGCATTGCGTGGGCGCAATGTCTGCTTTCTGCTTTTGTTTGCTAGTTTTGTGATATTCTTCGGTTTGCTGGCCATTCTTGCCTGTCTGGCGCCCTTTCAGGTTTTTCTAGTGATTGCTTTGTTCCTTTGGTGGTGGCTTTACGGTTGGTGCCTTTGTTCTTGGCGGCTTCTGGTTTTTTGCCCTTTATATGGTCGTCCTTGGTTTTTCCCTGGTTATGTTCGGTGGTAGGTTGTGACTCCTTGCTTCGCTATGTGATTTGGTTGTTGTTTTGCTCATGGCGTCTTCTAAGGTACTTTTTTCTGGTTCTTTTTGACTTTGTGTGCTGGGCTTTCTTTTGTTCTTTGGTTCGTTCTGCTGTTTTTTTTTTTACTTCAGGATGATTTACTAGTGCTTAGTCTTGATTCTATCTACTTTTGTTTTTTTGATGGATTTTCTGCTCTTAGTTTTCTTCCTTGTGCAGTACTTCTGTTGTTTAGTATGAATGTTCTTTGTCTGTCTGTATTTCTGTCATAGAACCCACGGTTCCTGGGAACCGTGGAAGGAACCTGTTCATGTAAAAAAATAATTAATTGATTAATTAATTAATTTTCCTAAATTTCCCCCCGAAACCCCTCAAAGCTAGTTTTTGTCCCTTTGTTATACTTGTACAGTATCTCAATTCGCCTTATGGCCTTTACACTTTTTACACGCATTCCTTTGTACTCTGATGAGTTTTCCCATCTTTTATTGATAAAAACAAGAAGTTCTCTCTCTCTCTCTCTGTCTCCCTTTCTCTTATCAATTAGGGAGATTAAATCATTTTAAGTAAATAATCTAAGTAGGGAGAATCTGAAAAAAAAATTGGCATTTTTTTAGCATTTTTTTGGGCTATTTTTGGGGGCTGGGACAAAAAACAAATTAATTAATTAATCAATCAATTATTCAGTGCGGTTCACCACGGTTTTGGGCAAAATTTTTAAAGAACCGTACGGTTCTCAGAACCGTGGTGAACCGTTAACGGTTCATTGATTCTATGATTTATGTATCTTGGTTTAGCTGTGTTCAGGATTATCATATTTTCTTATAATCTTTTGATAACAATCAAGTATCTGTTCATAATTCATCAATCATAAATATTTAAAATCTTATGATTAGTCAATCATAATTACTAGGATTTTAAATCACACTTAATCATTAAAAGATACTAAAGTATATATCCAACATACAACTCGAGAAATATAAGAATCATTCCAAAATCTTTTTTCTCCTGGATAATGATAAGATTTCAAGAATATGCTTCAACTTAATTCTTAACAAGATATGAGTTATCCAAACTATGCAATCAATCAGATAATTAAAGATAGAAGACATATCAAAACAATTTTACTTCACCTACAAAAACTTTATACAATCATCTAGAATAAAATCTAGAGATTACAAAGTTTTGTTGAACTCCAACTGAATTTAGTGGTTATTCTTGATATTCATTAAACTCTGTCATCCAATATGAGCTCACTAGAATATAGTCAATACCTTTTCCATCTGAGAAATACTCTACCAAGAATTTCTATATACTTTATGCACATAATTTTATTGATGAATCCAAATGACTCGCAAATCATGCAACTTACGAGCTATATATATATACTAGAATCTAATGCATAATGCCTAAAGCCTAAAGCCTACTGCCTAAAATGTAATGAGTTTGATGGGTCTCCACCCACCGTGGTGGGTAGAGATTCAATTTTTTTCTTAAAATTTTTATTTTTTTTCTGACCCACCGCTTCGAGTAGAACCATCTGAGTTGGGACGAGATTCAAAAAAAAAAAATTCTAAAAATTCTAAAAAAAAATTTCATTTTTTCTGATGGGTCTACTCGCCGCAGCGGGTAGAGATTCCAAAAACAAAAAATCCTAAAAAAACAGTTTCTAAAAAAAAAATTCTTTTGATGCCTCGTCGCAGCGGGTAGAGATTCTTAAAAAAAAAAAAATTCTAAAAATTAATATATTTTTTTCTGATGCATCGCCGTGACGGGTGGAGACCCAATAAATAAATAAAAATATTCTAAAAAAAAAAACAATTTCTGATGGGCCGCGACGGGAGACCCTCTAAAAAAAGCTAGGGCTGATCAAGTCGGGGCTTTGTTGAATTCAGAGCTTAGGTGATCCCGCGCGTGCGCACACACACACACACACACACACACACATCACATGCACATCCACAAACTCGCACACACATACACAACACAGACATACACACACATACACATACACACGTGATCACACAAACCACATGCGTGCACAACACACACACACACACATACACACAATACACACAACACACACACATACAAACACACACGCACATGCAAACACACATGCACACACACACACACACACACACACACACACACACACACACACACACACACACACACACATCACACATGCACATACACATGCACACACAACACACACATACACATCACACTTGCACACACAACACACATACATATACTGTTAGGACTGCAGGCAACAAGAAGAATTACCTTGCCTAATATCTTTTGAGCAGTTGTCTTGTGGACTCTGTTTATTGTTCCGCCTGTAATCTTATGTAATTGCTAGTGGATCCGTCGTATGGAATGCAATTGAGCAATGTCATTTCCTTATGTATGCACCTTCTTGTGATGTAGGAAGGTTCACATCAAGATGAGCTTTGCTTCAATATTTTAAGCACGAAGATTCATAACCTCCCTAAGATTTTTCAACTTAAAGTTTTATAGCTTTCACTTTAGAAAGTAAGTTTTGTAACCAAGCCTTCTATGAATACAAGGCTTTATGGAGACAAGAGGGTCGTGGGGAGACGTACCACCTCCCCTCCCTCAAAGCGTCAAATCAAAGGGAGTTATAAAGAGGAGGGGAATTTACGTAATAGATAATGGCCCCCGCAGGGGCCCGTTATGAGTTTTTGGGGGATGAGTCCGGGAGGGCGAGCCCCCCCCCCCCAAAAAAAACTCATATCAGGCCCCTGTGGGGCCCGTTATCTTACGTTATTAGCATGTATTTCATGCGTATTTGTTTAATATGTATTTCATACGGTTTTAATACCGTATGTACACATTAACTTTTCGAAGTGACGTATGAATGAACGTTTGAAGAGACGTCTGATTTTGACGTCTAATTTTCGTTCGTCTCTTGTTCGTCTCTTCGTTCGTTTCATTCTCTTTGACTGTCTTCTGATCCTTTCTCTTTGTTAAAGCAGCGACGTCGCTCTCTTGCCGTTGGCGCTGTCGCTCTTTCTGGTTGGCAATGGTGATTTCGAATGTGATTTTGAATTGCGAATGGCGCTTGGAGTTCTTTGCAGATCCTAAAGCTTTCTTTCTCAGTCTTTCGGAATCCTGTTTGTGTGCTTGTGTTTATAATGTGATGGCGTTTTTGGTTTTTGTGTCAAAAGATGTTGAGAGAGTTGTGTGTTCATTGTTTAGGTTGCTTCTGATGGATAATTGCGCTGTTGTGCCATTGCACAATGGCGGTGCTATGTTTTCAAATATTCTTGCTTCTGCTGTTTTGTCTTCTGAAGTTGTATTGAAGGATGGCGCTCTTATCTCTGATAATGCGGACTGCTCTAGAAATGTGTTGTCTGGTCATGGTAATCTGGTTCCTTTGCAATATTCTTCTGACCGAATTGATATGTTGCGTGTAGGATTTCGTGATCTAGATCACTCAGAACTTGCACTTGTTGAGAAAGGTGGTTTTAGAAAGTCTGTTAATGTTGATCGGTGGTCTCATAATAGGTTTGATGACTGGAGACTTGTTGTTGGATCGGATTGTTCTGTTACAGTAGAAGAGATGTTTGAAACTGATATTAATAAATTGCTTGAATTGTTGACATCTTTCTTTCTCCAAGTCCAAAAGAAAAATGGAACTCTTTACCCAGGAGAAACCATTGTGGGCCTTCTACGTGGTATTGGTAGAATAATCAGGGCTAAACTAGAGGAAAATAGTGTGTGCACTGGTCTTCATGTTGAGGAATTGAATATCATGTTGGATGCACGTTTTAAAAAAGTAAGAGCTGCTTGTCTAACTGCTGTACAACGTTCTTGTGCTGTTGGGATTGGAAGAAAAAGGAACTATACTCAGTCACTTACTCCTTTGCAAGTGAAATCAGTCTTATGTCAGAGTTTTATGCAGTGTGATAATGGTAGTGGGCTCTTAATGCGGCTTGCATTTTATGCTTGTCATAATTTTTGTGTTTGTGGACATACAGAGCTATACAATCTGTGCATTTCGGACTTTGAAGTTTGTTCTGATAACATGGGAACGTTCATTAGATTTGATGAACGAGCTTCTAAGAATCATAAAGTTGATCTGAAAACTTGTTACTTAGCTGATGTGATTCACACTTTTGAAGAGTATTTTTCCCATTTGCCTGCTTGGAATTCTGAAGACGGTGCTTCACAACCATTCTTCCTGCGAGCAATTGATGGACCAAGACATATTGGTAAAGTGGTATGTTTTTCCTTTGAATAGTGAATATTTTGTGTTTTTTTTGGTCATGTTGCATTTAAGAATTTTATTATTTGTTGTCTTTTGCAGTGGTTTTCGAAACAGAGAGTTGGTTTGAAAACAATTTATGGATGGAAATTATGGGAAAAGATGTTCTTGGATGTGACGTTGATTTTATACCGAACAAAAGTGCTCGTGTATCTGTTGCGAGACGTTTCAACTCTATGGGCGTTCCTGCTGAAGTTGGTATGAAACTCACTGGGCACATGTCAAGAGAGGGCTACATGCGCTATAATTCTGATTTTCAAGGTATCGAGATGAGAGCTCTTCAAAATGTAGCATCTGCAGTTCCTGGAACCGGAGGGGATGTTTCGTGGCAAGCTGCTCTTGATTTTGAGAGAAAATGTTATGATGCAGCAGTTCATGGTTTTTCTGCTGGGATGGCTTCAATACTACCACTAAATAGTTCATTTGCATTTTGTGATGTTGTTAGTACTGAGAATTCTGTGGATTGTCTGCTTAGTTTAGATGAAGATTGGTGGAGCAGTAAAGCTGTTCAAGATCAGATTGATGGGTTGTGCTTTTGAATGAAAAGAATATAACAAATACCAGTGCTGTGAATGACTTAGAAACTTAAGTTTAAGCTTAACTTTGGCCGTCTGATATTATTTTTAATTACATGGCCCAATGTCAAGTTTATTGCCAAAATCATTTATTTACAAGTGCTTATGCACGCAGGATGCCATGACCCTCGCAACTATTTCTGACTAGATTATTTATTTACGTGGTAATACCCTCAATAGGGCCTCCGACCTGAAGTAGTGCCGGTCCCTCGACACTATGGAGCTTAGTAGAGTGTCCGTTTTGTGCGTCGTTGTTGGATGAGGTAGCCGATAACTTCCTCTATGAAGTCTAATCGTGCCGTACTCTTCTTGTCCTTAGGCGTGAAGAAGGACTTATGTGCACCGACAAACCAAAATTGGTCGATCCAGGTTTGGAATATGCTTATCCATGGATCGCCGAGTAGGGCCGCTCTATAATACACTCGAGCTACTCGTAGTTGGTCTTCAACTTTTTGTGAAATTAGTGCTGTGTTAAAATCAAAATAGATTGTCGGTAAAACATCGTCCCATTTGGTCTAGACACCCATCAAAAACTCTAAGTCCCGAGCGAATTGTGCGGCCGCGCAGACTATGGGGTCGGGATAGTTGATATATTTCTTTGAAAACTGGACGTGTTGGAAATATGTGTGTATAAGGAAGAATAGCAGAATAGACATTTTCTCCAATTTTCAATGCATGACTGTGCCTATCAATAATGAACAAAAAATAGTGATGGAAATCATGTTCTATCTTTAGCAACTAGTTTGATTACGTAGCCAAACATAAAATATTGAATTATCAGAAAATTTTTATTTGTCACAAAAACATTACAGAGTGTTGGGTAATCCTACTCTCCTAAATCCCAATTTTTAATCTGCCTCCATTCTTGCTGCATATTTACTAACGTAGTCATGCAGCCTGCATATTTACGTGCAAATTCGCACAGACGAATAATGGGCAAAAGAATCGCGAACACTGTGTTTTTACACAAGTTATGGTGACAGGCGAAAAGGGGACACTATCCTACCGAATGCCGAAGGTGCCCTAAAAGCTAAGGCACCCTGTAAATCTTATCCTAAGGCCATTCGTAAGAGTGACCCACTTTTCGCATCATCACCAACGTTCACTTCAGCACTGGCTGATGTCACACCCTTTTTACGCTCACTCCATGCAGTTGCACTAACAGATTGGACAACGATTGCAGCCGCCCACGATCTCCTACAAACAACACGTCCACTCTGTACTTTCACATATGCACACCTGTAATATTATGTATATATACATATTCTGGACACCATTCAGATGATTATGATCAGATGATCAAGTGAGTGAAGAAGAGACTAAGAGAAGAGGTTTAATTCCTCATTACAGACAAAATAAGCTTCATAGGGCACGCGGTTTCATCCGCTATTGTATTGTGCTTTGCCGCATTATTAACTTGTATACATGATATACTTAATCTGATATAGCTCTTTGTAGCAAATTACGATCTGTGGAAATTTAAGATGAAAACTGTACTAATGGCAAAAGAATTGTATGACGTTGTTACAGGTGCAAAAGAGAAACCCGAAGCGGACGACGCGACAATCACCAGATGGAAGTTGAAGGATGGAAAAGCTTTCGCGCTGATCATCCTCAACATCACGGATACCCAGATCGGCCATGTATCCGAGGCCTAGACATCGAAAGAAGTCTAGGACATCTTGAGCACACTATACAAAATACGAGATATAGCTTCCAAGCTACATCTCAAGAAGAAATTCTACTCCCTCAAGATGACGAATGGTGATTCTCTGCAGAATCACATTAATCAATTCAAGAACCTGCTAAGACAAATACCCGCTGTCGGATCTGTCCTAGACGATCAAGACGCAATGATGCAACTGCTTACAAGCTTGCCAAGTTCTTAGGACAGCTAGGTGATGATCATCATGACTCATCCAGAATTGACTCTTTCGAGAGTCATTACTATGTCGTTGCAGGAAGACACGCGAAGGAATGAACCCTTGAGTTCCTCAACTGATTCTCACGCCTTGTACACCAACAAGAGCACGACAAAGCAGCAGAAGAAGAAAGGCCCGAAGCAATCAAAGCCAGACCAGAAACCAGCTCAGCACAAGGAACAATCAAATTTGCAGACAAAGAAGAATCTGTTCAGCAGATACTGCAAACGAAACAACCACGAAATTCAAGACTGCCAAATACTTCAAGCGAAGAACAATAGCAAGGGACAGTTGAATCAAGTGGCAAATGTAGGTACAGAAGCTCCACAACCTATTCAAGAAGCAGATCATAATACCTTCATGACCAACCATCAAGAAGCATCTGGCGATAGTTCTTGGTTCTAGATTCCGGAGCCACTCAGCACATGACTAGCTTCTTAAGTCATTGTTTTTCTGCCTCTAGTCAGGCTCTCAATACTTCAATTCATACAAATAAAGGTCTACTTTGGCATTATAGACTTGGTCATTTAAATCACGTTGCTGTACAACGAATGTCTAGACAATCTATTGTTCTTGATCTCGACTATCTTCGCGAAAAAGTCGAGTTACCTGTCTGTCAAGACTGTCTAGTTGGTAAACAGACTAGGAAACCATTTAAGTCAAGCCATCAGCATATTGCTAGAGGATTGCTAGATGTTGTACATTCAGACGATCGTGGCCCGATGAAAAATCCTTCGCTGAAGGATGCCAAGTATTTTATAACGTTTATTGACAAATTCTCCATAAGAACGATGGTGTATTTCATAAAGAAGAAATTAGAAGCTTTCAATTGCTTCAGAATCTTCAATGCGCACACAACCCACAAGGTATACTCCTGAGTCTGCCTGTCTCTTAATGTAGGAACCGACGACAATCAAAGAGGCACTCAGCCAACCAGACTCTGATCTCTGGAGAGAAGCCATGGACAGAGAGTATTCCTCTCTGTTCGCTCACTTTTGTCTTGGAATTCAAATCCACAGAGACAGAGCGAGTGATTTACATCACTCAACAAAGGTGTCTTCACAATGTTCTTAACAGATACAATTTGATGAATTGTAAATTAGCTCACTCACCAATGGATCCAGACCTGCATCTGTCAAAAGACCAATGTCCCCAGACCAAGGAGGAAGAGGAGCAGATCAGAGAATATCTGTATCAATCGATACTTGGATCTCTCATGTACGCAATGGTCTGTACAAGATCAGATATCTCTTTTGTTGTAAGCTCACTCAACCAATATATGGCTAATCCTGGCACTACCCATTGGAAGGCTCTTATTCGAGTCATGAGATATATTCGAGCTACCATGGACCACTGCATCTGCTATGGAGATGTCAGCAACAACAATCTTCATCAGATCAGTGGCTATTCTGATGCAAGCTGGGGAGGAGATGCAAACAATCGTAAATCCACATCTGGATTTACATTCTTCTTCAACGACAAACCTCTACCGCACTTTCTTCTACTGAAGTAGAATACATTGCTGCTTCTCAATCTATTAAGGAAGCGTTTTGTTTGAGAAATTTGCTGTCAAACATCAATTTGTATCAGTACAGCCTCACAATTCTGTTTTGTGATAACCAAAGTGCTATTGCCTTATCGACCAACCCTAGATTTTATTCTAGGAGTAAGCACATTGAGATCAAATATCACTACATCAGGGGCAAGGTTCTTGACAAGGAGGCAAGCTTAACGTACTATAGAATGCAGGACATGGTTGCAGACATTTTTATGAAAGCACTCAGTATTAATGCACAAAACAAATTTTGTGCATTGATCAGTCTGAAGATCAAGGCATTGATGGATCCAGATTAAGGGGGGGTGTTGGATTTATTCCTTCTACTCTCCTAAATCTCAATTTTTAATCTGCCTCCATTCTTACTGCATATTTACTAACGTTGTCACGTAGCCTGCATATTTCCACGCAAATTTGCACAGACGAATAAAGGGCAAAAGAATCGCGAATATTGTCTTTTTACATAGGTTATGGTGACAAGCGAAAAGGGGACACTATCCTACTGAATTCCGAAGGTGCCCTAAAAGCTAAGGCACCCTGTAAATTTTATTCTAAGGCCATTCGTAAGAGTGACCCACTTTTTGCATCTGACGTCGCACCCTTTTTACGCTCACTCCATGCAATTGCGTTAACAGATTGGACAACGATTGCAGCCACCCACGATTGATTCAATACTTATGATCGTGATAGCGATCCTTAAAAACTTGATGAAAACGTCCTTTTGTAAATGTATGAACAACTATTTATACTTAGTAGTTAGGTCGTAAAATATGACTGCCAGCTGGCTGGAGTTTGCTGACATTCATCCAGTTCCTTCTCAGAAATTGATTACTGATAAGCGACGATAAATTGCCATAAAACAATCTGTTTGCATAAATGAGCGAAAACTGTCGCTCTGCAGAAATGAACAAAACACTGTCATCAAGAAAAAAGCAAAAATGCCGAAGTGAGAGAACACTCTGAAGGGTGAAAAATGCGAAGGTCTTTACTTAAATTCTTTTCCTTAGCATTTGAGGCATCTAGCATTTTGCAAAAAATGCGACAGTGTCACAAAAAACTTGTTTCCCGAAAAACCGGGGTAAGACCCAATACTTTGCCGAAGTCATTGCCTTAACATTTAGGCCACTTTGAAAAATGTGAAAAATGCGAAGGTGTCACAAAGTCGCCTTTTTTCTGAGGTAGCCCTAACTTTCATCAAAAGTCATTTCTTGAATGTTGTAAGACACCTTTGTCTTTTTTGGGTAAAAATGCAAAAAAGCCGAAGAGAGAGAAAACCCAACACTGTTGCCAAAACTCCATGTATTTTCACAGACTGTGAAAATACATGAAAAAATTCGCAGAACTGAAAAGTTGGATGAAGATTAAAACCGATTAGTCGATTAGTAGAAAGGAGAATAATCCAACACTCCCCTTAATCTGAATCCATGAATGCCTTGACTTTCAAACTTAGTTTCGCACAGAACTTTCTGTGTCCGTCCAAGCTTAATGCCTTAGTAAAAATATCCGCTGTCATATCTTGCATTCTATAGTACTGCAAGTCAACCTCTTTGTTGAGAAATTTGCTTTTGACGAAGTGATACTTGATTTCAATGTGCGCTTACTCCTGGAATGAAACCTAGGGTTGGCTGATAAAGCAATGGCACTTTGATTATCACAGAATAGAATTGTCAGAGCAGATTGATTCAGATCGATATCTGAGAGTAAGTTCCTCAACCAAATTGCTTCCTTTGTGTCGGAAGTATGTGTATATAAGGGAGAATAGCGGAATAGTAAAAAATTTCTTCCAATTTCCAATGCATGACTATGACTATCAATATTGAACAAAAATAGTGATGGAAATCACGTTCAATCTTTAGCAACTAGCTTGATTATGTAGCCAAACATAAAATATTGAATTATCAGACAATTTCTATTAGTCACAAAAGCATTACAGCGATGCATGCATGCTGACACATACGAACGCAATAAGAAATTTGATTGATTTAGTAAGAAAACAAAATCAAAATGCTATGAGTGCAAGTAGTAGCGGATGGAAACCGTGCACTCTAACATGTATTTGAGAATAAGTCTGAAAGTAGCAACTCTATAATAAAATTTTAAGAACTGAGCTAGAATGTTCAAGAGGCTCAAGCTTAAAGCTTGATAGAGAGTTAACAGATTCAACACTTCTGATCATGATAACGATCCTTAACAACTTGATGAAAGTGTTCTTTTTTGTAAATGTATGGACTACTATTTATACTAAGTAATTAGGTCGTAAAATGCTCGGACAGAGCAACTCAAGAGCACGTGTCACCTTAGACCGAGGAGGTCTCTGAGGAGACGAGACGAATGAAGGCTGAGAATCGAGTATGAGAGCCGAGAAATGCTAGTTAGGATTGGCAAGCAAGAACTGTGTAAGCCTCATGGTGAATCCCGGAAGATGGAATGACCATGTAGGAACTAGTATTTCTAGGCAAAGTAATAAATGCAAGTAGATCCCTCTTAAAGAAAGTAGAGTGAGCCACCTTTTGATGACGACCGCTCGTGGAGAGCATTATTCCACTTGTAATTTGTGATTTGTGGAAATTCCACTAGGATGCCACCTAAGGAGCTCTCTTGCTTATTTAAGAGACTCCCTCTCTGTGAAGAGGAGCCTTTTGTGTATTGTATCAACTCCATGATGAAATGAGAAGAGCCTCCATGAGTTAGATGCATCGATTGAGCTCCTTGATCATGGTGGTTTTCTTGAGTGATGTCCCTATGATCATGCCCTTCCATTCATATTGTGTGTGGTTGTGGATTAGTTTTCTTGTTTTCCTAGTTGAGGATTAGTTTTTATTTCTTGTTGTGAATTAATGTAGGAATCAGCATTCAAGTAAACTAAATAGGCTAGAAATGTGGCACAAATCTTGCATATCCTCTAACATTCTAGTTCTTGATGTTTTTGGGATGTCCAAGAATCAAAAGACTGGTTGGTTTCTTGATTCTTGGACCTCTAAAATGCTGTAGATTAGTTCTTGTTTCAGTTTTGTGGATTAATGCAAGTGTAGCTCAATGTTAGTGTATTGTAAGGTCTGATTCAGTCCGGTTTCAGAGTAGGTAGCTATAGAATCTAATGAATGTTTATTTGGGCTGCATGTTGATCTGTAAATGAGTGTTCATGGCTTGCATTTCTGTTTGAATGTAAGTGCGTTCAAGAGGAATGACCCTGAGTTGTCCTCTGACAGGCATGACATAATACTACAACGTCTAGTTGTCCCTTTTGCCTGATTTTGAGCTTTTGAACAAGAACAAATAACTTAAGCAAGAGCTCACTGCCTCTGCTGACAGGCAGAAGAAGTAAGCAAAAGTAATTACAAAACCAATAGATTATTTGGAGCAGGGGATCTGTCAACGCGATTGGCTGGAGTTCGCTGACATTCATCCAATTATTATGAGAAATTGCTTGTTGATAATCGGTAAATCTTTGGCTGTAAACAGTCTATCTGCATAAATGAACGTACTGTGATGTCTGCAAAAATGAACTAAAACTGTCAAGAGAAAAATCTGAAGGTCTGCATTTTTTACACGGGATTCTACACAGGCGAAGAATGCGAAGGTGTCGCAAAGTCGCCTTTTTGGGATATTAGCCCTAACTTTTACCATAGTCATTTCCTTAATATTTTAAGACACCTTCGTCTTTTTCAAAAAAATGCGAAAAAGCTGAAGAGAGAGAAAATTCTCGAAGCAAGAGAGAAACTGTGGCAACTAGCTTCATGACAAAAAACTGAAGTAAGGGAGAAATCAGGACTGTTGGCCTTTTGAAAAAAAGCCAAAGTGAGAGAAAACCCGACACTGTTGTCAAAAATCCGTGTATTTCTGCAAACTATGAAAATACACAAGAAAATCTACAAAATTGAAAAGTTGGATGAAGATTAAAACCGATTAGTCGATTAGTAGGAAGGAGAATAATCCAACACCCCCCCTTAATCTGAATCCATGAATGCCTTGACCTTCAAATCTAGTTCCGCACAGAACTTTCTATGTTCGTCCAAGCTTAATGCCTTAGTAAAAATATCCGCTGTCATATCTTGCGTTCTACAATACTGCAAGTCAACCTCTTTGAGGAATTTGCTTCTGACGAAGTGATATTTGATTTCAATGTGCTTACTCTTGCAATGAAACCTAGGGTTGGTTGATAAAGCAATGACACTTTGATTATCACAGAATAAAATCGTCGGGGCAGATTGATTCAGACATATATCTGAGAGTAAGTCCCTCAACCAAATTGCTTCCTTTGTAGCTTGAGAGGCTGCAATATACTTTGATTCAGTGGAAGATAGAGCTATCAAAGATTGCTTGTGAATGTTCCAGGAAATAGGACCATTGTTGAGGAAGAATGTAAATCCGGAGGTGGATTTACGAGTGTCTACATCTCCTGCCCAACTTGCATCTGTATAACCACTGAGCAAATTGCGTTTGTCGTTTTGAGTGCTCCATAACAAACGCAAAAGTCCATAATAGCTCGAAGATATCTCATGACTTTGATAAGAGCCTTCCAATGTGTCACACCAGGGTGTTAGTTATAAACTGACTTAGAGAGCTGACTGCAAAAGCTATGTGTGGCCTGGTACAGATCATGACATACATAAGAGATCCTATAATAGAATGTTAAGGATACTCACGCATCTGATGCTTCTCTTTAATCGTTTCAAGGACACTGGTCCTTTGACAACTTGAGACCTGGTTCCATCGGTGAGAGAGCTAACTTGCAATTAATCATTTTATATATGACTAACATGTATTAGATGTACCTCTATTGATTAATGTAGAACAACTTCTGATTTCTGTCTCTGTGGATTTGAAATACCAAGGCAGAAATGAGCTTCGCCCAGATCGGTCATGTCAAATTTGGAAGATAGCATTGTTTTGGATTCTTTTATCAAATCAGTATTATTGCTAAAAAACAATGCATCATCTATGTATAACGTGATAATGATAAAAGACTGCTGCACTGCTTTGAAGTAAACATTGGAATCTGAAGAGCTAGGTGTGTATCCGTGATCAATAAGGAAAGTATTGATCCTTTGAAACCATGCTCGAGCAGATTGCTTCAATCCATAAAGTGCTTTATGGAGTTTACACACATGATTGTGTTTCCCTTCGATACTATAACCTTCAGGTTGCACCATGTAATGTCTTCTTCAATAACTCCATTAAGATATGTTGTCTGTACATCCATTTGATGTATTTCCAAATATGCTGCAGCTGCAAATGTTAGCAAAAGTCTAATAGATGAATGCTTGACTACTGGACTGAAAGTCTCAGAATAATCAACATTGTATACCTGAGAAAAACCTCTGGCTACAAGTCGTGCCTTTCTCCTATTGATGCTTCCATCTACATTGTACTTGACTTTGAAAATCCATTTGCAGTCAACTACGTTTCTGCTGGCAGGTAATTTGACAATCGTCCATGTCTGATTCTTGATAAGAGATGAATACTCTTTATCCATAGCTTCTTTCCAGAGATCTGAATCGGGCTGACTGAGTGCCTCTGAACAAGCTAGGTACAGATTCGTTGATATACCTATTAGGTGGTCTGCTAACTCTTGAAGATATTCTGGATAGTATAGGAAGTTGATCGTTTTCACCATGTTGTAGTTGCTGAAACACAACTCATCATCTTCAGATTCACTGCTAATTGGCTGTTTGTTGGAAGTAGATGAACTTGGATCGTCAATAGGAATAGTCGACTGAAAAATTGGAACATTCATTATATCAAAAGAATCTGATAGGCCGGCTACGTGGGCTTTGCCTTTTCCTTTGAGGTCTAGAAACTGAGTGAATATCTTTGACTCGGTTGGATTAAATAATTTGTAAGCTTGATCTGAAGTGGTGTAGCTAATGAAAATCATTTTGATACTCTGGAAGTCGAGTTTCTTCCTGAGATCGTGGGGAATCTGCGCATTAGGCAATACATCGAAAAACTTGTAGGTTCAATAAAGAAGGTTTGGTACCTGTCCAAACTTCATATGGAGTCTTGGCTGGAAGACCTTTAGTAGGACATTTGTTCTACTTTGGAAGTGATGCATGTGATAACATGCACTTTGCCGATTCAAATAAGGTTTGATTCTTTCTTTCAGCAAGACCATTTGATTGAGGTGAATAGGAGGTAGTGTATTGCTGCTCAATGTTGGGGGTATTCCCAACATATTGTAAATAAACATTATCGGCTAATAAAATATGTTGTGAGAGCATGGCATCCTGCGCGTATAGGCCCATGGCCCAATGAGCACACAAGTTGAGTTGTAAATATAAATAATGGACTTGGGCCCCTTGTAATTAAAATAAAACTTGGGGCCCAAAGTCATTTTAAACTTAGAAGTCTATTATTTTACAGTTGGGTCCAACTTGGGCTCACATGAATCTTGTGAATTCTAATGGTAGATGCAAATCCTTGTGATACACCTATGGAGTCAAATGTAAAGCTAACTATAAGGGGTAATGAAAGATTCCTCGAGGACAATACTCTCTATAGAAAGCCAGTTGGTTGTTGTGTCATCTATGTAGCATAGGGTCCGAACGCTGGGAGCATCTACCCCGCCTTCACCTGCATGGCATGAAGAGAGAGAAGAGAGGGAGAGAGAGAGAAAACTCCTAGGTTGAGAAAGGCTTTGGGGGCTCGAGCACCTACCCAAAGCTATTCGATCCCAACAGAGAGAGAGAGAGAGAGAGAGAGAGAGAGAGAGAGAGAGAGAGAGAGAGAGAGAGAGAGAGAGAGAGAGAGAGAGAGAGAGAGAGAGAGAGAGAGAGAGAGAACGAAATGGGCAGAGTTTTATTAGAATAGAATAGAAGATACAATACAAAGAAAATGGCTCCCTTTTATAATCTAATGGTTCTAAGAAAGCACAAAGCAAGTCACATGAATCATGTGAGTCTTACTTTGACCAAATTAGATTCCTTATTTGCAACTTGAGTTTGTAACTTAGATGCTGGCTTTTAGCTTATTTTATTTACACCTAGGGCCCAAGTCTCTATGGAACAACTTAAAACAACTAGCAATGTACTCATTGAGTTGGGCTTACACATGCAAGACGCTAGTGCCCTCGCACTTATAATTCTAACTGTACAATGTACTGTGGTGAACCCCATAGGTAAGGCTTGGCCAACAATAATTTAAGTGACGGGACCCAACTATTTATTTGTGTACAAGAAATACTCACTACTTTGGGCCGAGGACCTTGTTGTGGGTATTTCATGTACACAGATAAATAGGTAGATCCCGCCACTTAAAATATTGTTGGCCAAGCCGTAACAAGTGGGCCTCACCACAGTACACTGTACAGTTAGTAGTATAGGGTCCGAACGTTGGGAGCGTCAACCCCGCCCTCACCTGCATAGCACAAAGAGAAAGAAGAGAGGGAGAGAATGCCTAAGTTGAGAGAGGCTTTGGGGGCTCGAGCACCTTCCCAAAACTATTCACACCCAACCGAAATATATATATATATATATATATATATAGAGAGAGAGAGAGAGAGAGAGAGAGAGAGAGAGAGAGAGAGAGAGAGAGAGAGAGAGAGAGAGAGAGAGAGAGAGAGAGAGAGAGAGAGAGAGAGAGAGAGAACTTTGTTAGAATAGAATAGAAGATACAATACAAAAGAAATGGCTCTCTTTTATAGATTCCCAAGGTGAGCCTCCTTCACTCTGATTGGCCACTTCATTGGGACAAAGATTCTAATCCAAGCTCTTCAAACAAACACAACTTAAATCTAATGGTTCTAAGCAAGCACAAAGCAAGTCACATGAATCATGTGATTACTTTGACCAAATTAGATTCCTTATTTGCATCTTGAGTTTGTAACTTAAACTTTGGGCTTTAGCTTATTTTATTTACACCTAGGGCCCAAGTCTGTATGGAACAACTTAAAACAACTAGCAATGTGCTCATTGGGTAGGGCTTACACATGCATGATGTCAGTGCCCTCGCACTTATAATTCTAACTGTATAGTGTACTATGGTGGGGACCACTAGGTAAGCCTTGTCCAACAGACCCATCTATTTATTTGTGTATAGAAAATATCCACAACATTGGTTCACTTATATATCTAACCATCACAAAACTAAATCTAAGCTATTGTGTTGGTAGATTAAGCCAATTTATGCAAGATTCTAGTGAGGAGCATTGGAAGCTAGGAAAGAGAGTTTTAAGATATATCTTGGGAACTCGAGATTTTGGCATATTGTATGAGGGATCATCACCTAATTTGTATGGATTTTCAGATTCGTACTTTGTTGGAGATCAAATGGATAGAAAATCCATAAGTGCACATTGTATTTTCATAGGTGATGGAGCTATATCATGGATGTCGAAGAAACAAGCCACTATTTCATTGTCATCTAGTGAGGCCGAGTACAAAGCCCTTACTAATTGCACAAAGGAGATGGTATGGATCAAGAGGATGATGAAGGATCTTAACTTGCTAGATTTTCCAGAGATCCCAATCATCTTTTGTGACAACCAATCAGCCCAAAAGTTGGCAAACAATCCTATTTTTCATGCTAGGAGCAAGCATATTGAGGTGGAATATCACTTTGTGAGAGAACAAGTCATGGCAAAGGAGGCAAAGCTTCAACATGTGTCTTCAAAGGAATGTGTAGCTGATAACTTCACCAAAGCTCTTGGAAAAGACTTGTTTACAAAGCATAGGACTTCACTTGGAGTATTCTCAAAGTCTATGCTAAAATTAGTTGAAGAGAGAGTGTCAGAAATTGTCAACTAGTTTGATCTTTTGTATTTGGCAATTGAGGCCAATTTGCATTTTAGACTTAGAGATAGAGATTTCAAAGTTATTTAGGTCTAAATGTTTTTGAATTATCACTTTTAGAAAATGAGGGAAATGTAGAAGGTCGAGTTTGGAAGACTCAAATTTGAATGAGTGGTTCATTGAATCTAGTCTATATTGTAAGTAGGATTTTTGATCTAGAAGTTTCTATGGAGAGAAACTAAGTTCAAAAGAAGATATGGACATGTTATAAATAGTGTACAAGCATGGGAGAACACATCTTCTCTCTCTCTCTCTCTCTCTCTCTCTCTCTCTCTCTCTCTCTCTCTCTCTCTCTCTCTCTCTCTCTCTCTCTCTCTCTCTCTCTCTCTCTCTCTCTCTCTCTCTCTTATCTCATTTTATGCTTATACATGATTTCTCTTGGGTTCATCTATCCATTGGTGCCCTATAGTGATGATATCTTGCAATCTTGTCTATAGAATGCTTATATTTGTTGTAATTCGGATCCACACGTGTGAAATACAGTACCTTACTGTTATCATATGTTTGACGTTCGATCAAGATCTTGTTGAGTTTGCATCTCGTTTATTAAGTGGATGTTGATTTTCTACATTGCCAATGGTGCTAATTGTGTTGTCATTCATAACCAAAGATCAAGACATGATTTTGGATCTTAGTGATTCATAAAATCTTCACAGGAGGTTGCATGAACAAATCAAAAGAAATCATTTTAAGTAAATGAACTGCAATATTAAATGTCTTAAGTCTACAAAAATTGGAAGTTGAATTACAAAGAATAGTTGCCAAACACAGACAATTTTTCAACATTCGTTCTATTCTAACAATCATTTATTCTATTCTAACATCCGATTCTAGCATCCTATTCTAACATTCATCTATTCATTTTATTCTATTATATTTCTATTCCTTTCTATTTCCATTCTATTCTATTCCCATTCCCATTCCATTCATTCATTCATTCATATTGATCTTATTCCCATTTCATCATCATTCTTATTCGTCAACGTTCATTCCTGATTGTATTCCTCATGGTTCATTCTATTACTTCATTTGCCTACTATTCCTATTCGTTCACTCCTATTCCTATCCATTAACTCCTGTCCATTCATTCTTAGCCCTTTATTCGTCTGTGCGAATTTTCGTGTAAATATGCAGGCTGCGTGACAACGTTAGTAAATATGCAGCAAGAATGGAGGTAGACTAAAAATGGGATTTAGGAGAGTAGAAGGAGTAAATCCAACACCCCCACTTAATTTGGATCTGTGAATGCCTTGATCTTCAGACTGAGCAATGCACAAAATTTGTTGTGTGCATTAATATTGAGTGCTTTCGTGAAAATTTCCGCAACCATGTCCTACGTTCTGCAGTACGTTAAGCTTACCTCCCTGTCGAGAACCTTGCCCCTGATGTAGTGATATCTGATCTCAATGTGCTTACTCCTAGAATGAAATCTAGGGTTGGCCGATAAGGCAATAGCACTTTAGTTATCACAAAAGAAAATTGTGGGGATGTACTGATACAGATTTATGTCTGACAACAAATTTCTCAACCAAAATGCTTTCTTAATAGATTGAGAAGTAGCAATGTATTCTACTTCAGTAGAAAAAAGTGCGATAAAGGTTTGCTTATGACTGTTTCATGAAATAGGACCGCCGTTGAAGAAGAATGTAAATCCAGATGTGGATTTACGATTGTCTGCATCTCCTCCCCAGCTTGCATCAGAATAGCCATTGAGCCGATGAAGATTGTTGTTGCTGACATCTCCATAACAGATGTACTGGTCCATGGTAGCTCGAATATATCTCATGACTCGAATAAGAGCCTTCCAATGGGTAATGCCAGGATTAGCCATATATTGGCTGAGTGAGCAATAGTAATATTTGATCTTGTACAGACCTTTGCGTACATGAGAGATCCAAGTATCGATCGATACGAATATTCTCTCATCTGCTCCTCTTCTTGCTTGGTCTATGGACATTGGTCCTTTGACAAATGCAGGCCTGGATCCATTGGTGAGTGAGCTAATTTATAATTCATCAAATTGTATATGTTAAGAACATTGTGAAGATACCTTTGTTGAGTGATGTAAATCAGTCGATTTGCTATGTCTCCCCGGATTTGAATTCCAAGATAGTCATGTCGAATTTTGAGAACAACATCTGTTTTGCATCCTTGACCATTTTGGTATTGTTGCTGAAGAGCAACGTATCATCAACGTACAAGGTGATGATAATGAAGGATTCTTGCACTGACCTTGAAAAAACGTTGTAATTAGTAGTGCTTGGTTTGAATCCTTGTTCAATGAGGAATGTGTTGATCCTCTGAAACCAAGCTTTGGCAGACTGTGTCAAGCCGTACAGTGCTTTGTGGAGTTTACAGACATGATTCTTCATGTCTTCCGGAATATATCCTTCGGGCTGGATCATGTAGATATCTTCTTGTATTACTCCATTCAGATAGGCTGTTTGTACATCAAGTTGATGTACTTCGAGGTCGGCAGCTGCAACATAAGACAAGAGCATTCGGATCGACGAATGTTTGACGACTGGACTAAAAGTCTCACTGTAGTAGACATTCAGGATCTGGGTGAATCCTCGTGCTACTAGTCTAGCCTTCCTTCGATCAATTGCTCCGTTGGCATCATATTTGATCTTAAAGATCCATTTGCAATCAATAATATTGCAGCCAATAGGAGCTTTGAATAATGACCATGTCTGATTCTTGATCAGAGAGGAATACTCTCTGTCCATGACTTTTTTCCAGAGATCAGAGTCTGGTTGGCTAAGTGCCTCTTCGATTGTCATCGGTTTCTGCATTAAGAGATAGGTAGACTCAGGAGTATACCTTGTGGGCTGTGTCCACATTCGGCTTGATCTTCTGGGAGGATTCGACTGAATTTTTGGGACTTGTTGCTGGGTAGAAGCAACATCTTCGTCCGATTCGCTGTCTCGAAGTGGGTCGACAATAGACACGCCTGAGCCAGAAGCTCGGACTGTCGTATCAATGGCAGGAGATGTAGGTTCTTCTTGAGCAATATCCTTTCCTTTGAGGTCGACGAATTGATCCTCGATAAAGACTGTATCCCGGCTATACAAGATTTGCTGGGTATCATCTTGTAGGTGTTATCAGACAAAGTATATCTGATCAGGATGGTCTTGAGACCTTGGAAGTCCAATTTCTTCCTTGTGTCTTTTGAAATCTGCATGTAGGCAATGCACCCGAACACTCTTAAGTTCTTCAAAGAAGGCTTAGAGCCTGTCCACACCTCATGGGGTGTCTTGTCTGAGAGGGCCTTGGTCGAACATCTGTTCTGGAGGTAAGCTACTGTGGAGACAACTTCAGCCCAGAATCTCTTGCGCAACAATGCATGCGATAACATACACTTAGCAGATTCGACCAGAGTACGGTTCTTCCTCTCAGCTAAGCCATTAGACTGAGGACTATAAGGAGTGATGAATTGCTGCTCAATGCTTTGGCTTTGGCAATACTCCTTAAACTCGACAGAGATGTATTCTCCACCGTTTCTGACCTTAGGGCCTTGATCGTCCTTTTAGTCTCCTTTTTTGCATGCTCCTTGAAGATTCTGAAGCAATTGAAAGCTTCTAATTTTTTCTTTATGAAATACACCATCGTTCTTCTGGAGTGACCCACTTTTTGCATCATCACCAATGTTCACTTCAGCACTGGCTGACGTCGCACCCTTTTTACACTCACTCCATGCAGTTGTGCTAACAGATTGGACAACGATTGTAGCCACTCACAATCTCCTACAGACAGCACATCCACTCTGTACTTTCACATCTGGACACCTGTAATATTATGTATATATACGTATTCTGGACACCATCCAGATTATGATGATGATCAGATGATCAAGTGAGTGAAGAAGAGACTAAGAGAAGAGGTTTTATTTTTCATTACAAAAAAAATAAACTTCGTAGGGCACGCGATTTCGTCCGCTATTATATCGTGCTCTACTGCATTATTAACTTGTATACATGATATACTTAATCCGATACAACTCTTTGTTCTGCATTCAGATCTGTGTTAATATTGCTATGCTTGTTCTTCATTTTGTCTGATCTTTCTAGCTGCTCTTTCTGGTAATAGACGATCAACTTTTAGTCTTGTCTTTCGCGAACAATTTGCGACAAATTATCAGTCGAGCACAGTCTAGCTCTTCGCGAATCATGTGCGACAGATAATTTGTCTTGCAATTCACGACAAATTATTCATCTAGCGCTTCATCCATTAAAGTTCTCTTCATTATGATAGGCGTAGTCATGCTTACGGAGAGAGTCAAATAATTCATTCCGCTGCACACGAACATTTTCCGTTCGAGTTCGCTTCTCGTTCGTTTCTTGTTCGAGTTCGTATCTCGTTTGTGTTCGTGATTTATTCTCCCCCTCTTTCCAACATGGTATCAGAGCTATCTTCATAGCTTGATTAGCTTCCTTAGTACAAGACTCTACTAGCCGATATAGTAATTGTTTTCTTGTTCTGTAATTGTCATATTTTCATACTTAAGTCACTGATAGTTTCTCTTATCACTTAGACTAATTCTTCCACATGGATTTCTGAGGGAAAGCCAGTCCTATCATGGACAAGGTTGATGGAGCCAATTACCATCTGTGAAAATTTAAGATGAAAACTATACTAATGACAAAAGAATTGTACGACGTTGTTACAGGTGCAGAAGGAAAACCCGAAGTGGACGACGCGACAATCGCCAGATGGAAGTTGAAGGATGGAAAAGCTTTCGCGCTGATCATCCTCAACATCATGGATACCCAGATCGGCCATGTATCCGAGACTCAGACATCAAAAGTAGTCTGGGACATCTTGAGCACACTATACGGAGTGCGAGATATAGCTTCCAAGCTACATCTCAAGAAGAAATGCTACTCCCTCAAGATGACGAATGGTGATTCTCTGCAGAATCACATTAATCAATTCAAGAATTTGCTAAGACAAATAGCCGTTGTCGGATTTGTCATAGACAATCAAGACGCAGTGATGCAACTGCTTACAAGCTTGTCAAGTTCTTACGTCAGCTGGGTGAAGATCATCACGACTCATCCAGAATTGACTCTTTCGAGAATCATTACTATGTTGTTGCAGGAAGACACACAAAGGAATGAAGCCTCTAGTTTCTCAACTGATTCTCACACCTTGTACACCAACAAGAGCATGATAAAGCAGAAGAAGAAGAAAGGTCCGAAGTAATCAAAGCTTGACCAGAAACCAGCTCAGCACAAGGAACAGACGAATCTGTAGACAAAGAAGAAGCTATTCTGCAGATACTGCAAACGAAACAACCACGAAATTGAAGACTACTGAATACTTCAAGCGAAGAACAATAGCAAGGGACAGTCAAATCAAGTGGCAAATGCAGCTGCAGAAGCTCCACAACCTATTCAAGAAACAGATCATGATGCCTTCATGACCAACCATCAAGAAGCATCTGGCGACAGTTCTTGGTTCCTAGATTCCGGAGCCACTCAACACATGACTAGTCTCATTGGTTGTTTTGAGTCCTATACACCTTACAGTACCCAAAATTTTGTTTACATTGGCGACAATAGCACACAAGCTATTAAAGGTGAAGGCACTATAAGATTATGCTTTGCAAATGATCAGTCTAAGCTACTCTCTAAAGTCCTATATGTACCAAAGTTATCTACAAATCTGCTCTTTGTAAGCAAAATCACAGATCTAGGACACAGAGTAGAATTCGAATGTGATCAATGTAAAGTAGTTGATAGGATAGGCAAGATCCTAGCACTCGGAAAGAGACATGGATAGTTGTATAGATTAAGTCATTGCTTTTCTGCCTCTAGTCAGGCTCTCAGTACTTCAATTCATATATCTACGAATCTGCTCTATGTAAGCAGAATGACAGTTCTAGGACACAGAGTAGAATTCGAATGTGATCAATGTAAAGTAGTTGATAGGACAGACAAGATCCTAGCACTCAGAAAGAGACATGGATACTTGCATAAATTAAGTCATTGCTTTTATGCCTCTAGTCAGGCTCTCAGTACTTCAATTCATATAAATAAAGGTCTACTTTGGCATTATAGACTTGGTCATTTAAATCATGCTATTGTACAACGAATGTCTAGACAATCTATTGTTCTTGATCTCGACTATCCTAGTGAAAAAGTCGAGTTACCTATCTGTCAAGACTGTCTAGTTGGTAAACAGACTAGAAAACCATTTAAGTCAAGCCATCAACATATTCCTAGAGGATTAGTAGATGTTGTTTATTCAGATATTTGTGGCCCGATGAAAAATCCTTCGTTGAAGGATGCCAAGTATTTTATAATTGATGAATTCTCCAAAAGGACGATGGTGTATTTCATAAAGAAGAAATCAGAAGCTTTCAACTACTTCAGAATCTTCAAGGAGCATGCAGAAAAGAAAACTGGAAGGACGATCAAGGCCTTAAGGTCAAACAATGGTGGAGAATACATCTCTGTCGAGTTTAAGGAGTACTGCCAAAGCCAAGGCATTGAGCAGCAATTCATCACTCCTTACAGTCCTCAGTCTAATGGCTTAGCTGAGAGGAAGAACCGTACTCTGGTCGAATCTGCTAAGTGTATGCTATTGCATGCATTGTTGTGCAAGAGATTCTGGGCTGAAGCTGTCTCCACTACAGCTTACCTCCAGAACAGATGTTCGACCAAGGCCCTCTCAGACAAGATACCCCACGAGGTGTGGACAGGCTCTAAGCCTTCTTTGAAGAACCTAAGAGTGTTTGGGTGCATTGCCTACGCACAGATCCCAAAAGACACAAGGAAGAAATTGGACTTCCAAGGCCTCAAGACCATCCTGATCGGATATACTTCGTCTGATAACACCTATAAGCTGTACGATCCTGATACCCAGCAAATCTTGTATAGCCGGGATACAATCTTTATCGAGGATCAGTTCATCGACCTCAAAGGCAAGGATATTGCTCAAGAAGAAACCAGCTCAGCACAAGGAATAATCAAATTTGCAGACAAAGAAGAAGCTATTCTGCAGATACTGCAAACGAAACAACCACGAAATTCAAGACTGCCGAATACTTTTGGACCCAACTCTAAAAAGTGATCTCTAAGTCTAAAAATGACATTGGGCCTCTGGTTTTATTTTAATTACAAGGCCCAAGTCAAGTTTATTTTATTTACAACTTCAATTGCGTGCTCATTGGGCCATGGGCTTATACACGCAGGATGCCATGCCCTCGAAACACATTTTATTGGAGGATTTTATTTATTTACACTTTGTTGGGAATACCCCCAACAGGACCCACGACCTGAAGTAGTGCCGATCCCGCGGCACTCTGCCGGTTTAGTAGAGCGTTCTCTTGGACCGCCTCTGGTGGATGAGATATTCCGTAACGTCTTCCATGAAGTTGAGACGGTCCAGTTTCTTTGAGTCCTTTGGCATGTGGAAGGACTTGTGGACTCCTGTCAGCCATTCTTGATCCACCCATGCTTGGAATCGTTTCGTCCAGGGATCTCCAAGGAATGCAGCTCGGTAATATACGCAAGCAACTGGCAGTTGGTCTTCGACTTTGTCGGAAGCGAGCGCCTTATTTGGATCAAAAAATATGGAGGGAAGGAAATCATCCCATTTTGTTTCAATGCCCATTAAATATTCCAAGTCCCGGGCGTAAGTGGCTGCCGTGCGGACTATGGGATCGGGGCAATTGATGTAGTGACTGGCGAATGCGGAGAGAGCCCTTCTGGCGTCTACATCCGTTGTCCACCCATATTCGGATTTGATGATTGGCCAGTTGAAATTGTTGAGTGTGATCCAGTCCAGAGGAGTGCCGCATTCCGCCCATTTGGATCTTCTTGGACATGGCAAGAAATGTGCGCTCACCCGTAATTGTTGCAGACTCATCACGTAAGCCCTGATGGCCGTAGGGTCTCTCTCAAATAACTGCTGTCGCCACTCCAGTTTTCGTTGGAGGGCGGGTAAGGCTTGTAGTTCTTTTCCCTTGATGGTCTGAGCTGAGAATGATATCTGCCAGCCGCCTCTTGATGACTCGTGGAGTTATTTGGATAAAAATTCATTGATGTTCTCCTCCATGGATTTCGGTCTTCGGAAGGCCCGGCTGACAGATATCATTCGTGACCCTCTGGATGATGTTGCTTGGCCGTGGATGGTGGTTGCGCCTTGGATCTGGTCTCGCGTCTCAGCGGCGACATCTGTCTGTCCTTGGTCTTGGCCTTCGGACCCTTGATCTGGTTGAAATCCCCCTACTACCTGCTGGCTCTGATCTTGGCTGGTACTAGCTTGTGCAGCGTCAAAATTAGGTGGCGGTGGAATTACCACGGGGGTGGGCTGGGCCGTCGTTTTCATTTATTTCTGGCATGCCTTGAGGGCTTGCTTGACCTGGGCGAGCTCTTGCGTTGCACTTGTCTGATACTTATTGAACTCCGCCTGGTAGATGTTGAGGGTTTGGCTATAGATCTGCACCTGACGTCGTAGAAGATTCATCTCTGATTGGAAAAGCGGTCTTGTGTCTGGTGCAGATTGAGCTAACTAGGCGAGCTTCTCGTCTTGTAAGGCTTTAACCTCCGTCCCCAGGCGCATCTTCTCTGCTTCCAAAAGTGTAAGCTGCGCCTAGATGGGGACAAGCCATTGGGATGCTTCAGCTTGAAGCTCCCGCACCTTTGTGGAGGCCTCAGTCAGCGCTTTGGAGAGGCTTTGAATGTATTTGTTTAGGACCTCCTCCTTCTGCTGCAGCTTGGAAATCTCCTGGTGCCCTGCTTGTTCGTGTTGCTGAGCTAGAATCAGCTCTTGCTGCAGCTTGGTGAGGTCTGCTCGCAGCTGTGTATTACTCGTTGCCAACTATAGTACCCTGCTTTTCAGAATAGCTTTGGTTGCTACCGCATCCAGGTTGTATTTTCCTAGGGTTTGGTACGTCGTCGTTAGATCCGTGGAAAGGTACACTGGCCTTGGCAGGGGCTTGTGTTGTATCGGCCCCGACGACTTGTGGAATTTTGTCGTCATTGTCTTCGATCAAGTTTTCATTTGTCATGATGCCATCTGGGGCGGTAGGGTCAGCCTGATCTAGTGATTCTACAAAAACTATTTGTACAAATGCGTCATCAGGCAACGGTTGGCTACCCTCGGCAACCTTTGGCGAAGCGGGTGGGGTGTGAGAAACAACTGTGGAAACAAGGGTGAGGACGGTTTGTCCGAACGAGAGGATGGGAGGAACAGTGGGTAACTGAAGGGTGGTGTGGAGTATGGAAGAAGGTGAGGATGGAGCAGAAAGTGTCTGGCGTGTGGGTGAAAAATCGATAACTTGCATCCATGCCAGAGTGTCGGGAGACAGTTGCAAATCAGAAGGGTTGAATGTAAGAGGAGCAACGGTGGTGGCAGGAGTAATGGAGGATGCGATGGTGATGGATGGAGCAGCGGACACTGGAAGAGAAGTAGGAGTGGTATCAACAGAAGAAACGGGGATGGACACAGAAACAGATGTGGATGGAATAGGAAGAGAGGTAGCGACAACATAAATTGGAGTGGGGGGTTGCACGGAAGAAGAAGTGGCGGTGGTTGATGGAGTAGTTAGGTGGAGACACGTCTTTGGGTAACAGGTGGAGATGTGGATGTAGAGGCAGCACCACACATTCGTTTTCTGGCCGTTGTGTTAATGACTGCAGGTTGGGAGGAGGTAGATGCTTGAGATGGTGGGTAAAGGTTAGTATGTGGCACAAGGGTAGACAGGAGAGATGAGCATTGGAAACCACGCACTTTCACCTCGAGAAGTGTGCATGCAAAGTTACACAACAGGGGGCCTGCTGCGATTCGCTCACGATTGTTGGGTTTGATGGAGTTTGTTAGTTCTCGAATAAGGAAGCTATGCCAGTCATATGGCACAACGGAGGGGTTAGGAAATTCCAGGAAGGATTTCACTATCTGACTCAGCAGCGTAGACTGGATTATGTCCTTGCGAAATGTTGAAATAACTAGAAAGTTATTCAACAGATGCGCAGCTACTTGAATGACGGGTCCCGTGATAGCTTCTATCAGGTAAGCATTGTCAGTCTGGATGGGAATTTTTGGTGTGGTTTGGGTGACGAATGGCTTGATCAGAGCTTGGCGTGACAATGGGTTGATGATCAAAGAGCATAATGCCAACAGTGGTCATCGAGTCGACGTTAATCCTAACCTTGTACGTGGTACCTTGGTACAGGAAGTGGAAACGGGCCTTGTCCTCGTCCCAGGTGGTGTAAGCGTGAAGGGCGAGGCCCATGTTAATCTCAGAATGAAAGAGAGCTGAGTAAAAATCCATTGCTTCAAGGAGTGGGCCGGTTGTCTGCAGCCATGGTTGGATCAGAATGTCAGAGGGTAGAGGCCAAATCTGCATGGCCTCGAGGATGTCATGCTAGATCACCTGTTTGGCGCCAGAGTCTTCAGAGGATGAGCAGGCCATGTTAGCAATGATGATTAGTGGTCAAAAAAGTGGAAAAAATGGTGGAAAATAGAAAAAGATGTGGAAACAGTACAAAACTGAGAATAATGATTGTTGGATGACAATGATTGTAGTTCAGAGCACAGATCGGTGTTTAATATGAGCAGATGACAGTTGGTAGGAAGTTTGGTTGAAAATAGAAAACTTGGTATTTTTAGTGGAAATTTCGGCAGAGCTTCGCTAGTAAAGGTGACAAATGACTCGAATTCAGCCTTATATAGCGGAATTTAGAGTGCGTATTAGGTAAAATTCACTTTCCCTTGCTCAATTCCACCCAAATTTTGGTAGGCACCTTCTTCACAAAATTCTAAGACCTCAGGGAAGCCTACGAGACTTCAGAAGGTGATTTGACTGCCATGCGGAGCTTCTGCGAGGGTTCAGGTTGTCTGCGAGGGTTCAACTCTCGCAAGAAGTGATCTCTCGCACAACTTGTTTCTGTGATTGTATTTTCAAGATCAGACCATGTAGGCAGGCTAATTTCACTGTTCTGATTCCATTTAGGCACCTTGCGAGAGTTGGTAAGTTGATCTTGATGCTCTGCGAGGGTTCTAAAAATTCTGCTTCTGAGAACTCTCGCATACACTAAAAAATAATGATTCCTCCATCAAGAACTCTCGGAGAGATTTTCATGGATGCATCTAGGTTAGATCTGGTGACTGTCCAATTTTCAAGAGCTATCTCCTAGGGGATCTCAAAAAATCATGAAAAAAGTGCTCCTTCAGAGTGTTTTTTGACGAGATCTTGAGATTTTCTGATTTTTACCTTTTGTAAACTAGTAATCAACTTCATCCAGGCTTGATCTGATTGTTGGTAGTTCTATGGAGGTTCTGATGGATTCTTGGTAGTAGATCCCTCAGTCAATCTGATGATCTGCTTCCTTTTTGACCTTATCAGGATCTGGATCCTTCTTGGATTCTGATCTATTTTCTCGATCTTGCCAGATCTGGTTGAATCTTGATGGATTTAGCTTGATTTGCTTGATTTCCTTAGATCTAGTGGTGATGGCTGAGCAAATTAACTTTTTGTAACATGCCACCTCCAATCTGGCCAGTACTTATGCAACCGGCTACCGTTGATGGGTGCGTCGAAGGGCGTCCCATCAAGTTGTTTTAAGTTCACGGCCCCATGATTAAGAATTTCCTTGATCCTATAAGGACCTTCGCCCGTGAATTTTAACTTCCCCTTGATCGCCTTGGTTTTATACATCAGGACCAGATTTTCTAAACGAAGATCCTTCTTTTGTAATTTGCGATCATGCCAAGCTTTGAGCTTTCCTTTTCAGCTGCCAGTGCATGCACAACTAGTAAGCGTGTTTCACAGAGTTTATGCAGAGCTTCGTGGCATAGCTGTAGAGATGTGGACTCATTAAGACGTTGCGTGGTGGCAATCCTTAATGAAGGAACTAAAAACTCTACTAGCATCACAACATCCTGACCATATACCAACTTGAAGGGTGTTTGATCAATGCTCCCTTTATATGCTGTCCTGAATGCCCATAGTGCAGCATGCAACTTTTGTTTCCAATCTGATCTGCTAGCTTCAACTGTTTTCGTGAGCACGATACACAGGATCTTATTGGATGATTCTGCTTGCCCATTACCACGAGGATAATAAGGTGTACTAGTTCTGTGGATCACAAATAATTCCTCCAACAGGACCTTGATGGTCTCGTTGATGAAATGGCTTCCACGATCACTGACTAGTTCCACCGGGCACCCGAAGCGCACAATGAGTAAAGGAACTTGGCAGTGGTCCTAGCATCAGCTACTCTTACTGCCTTGGCTTTGACCCATTTGGTGAGGTAGTCTGTGGCTACGATTATGTATCGAGCCTGGGAACTCCTTGCTGCAGGGTGAATTGGACCAATATAATTCAATCCCCATTTTTCGAATGGTGCTTGGGCTAAGACTGGGTGTAATAGATCATAGTTCAATCTCGTTGGTCTCCTTGCCCTTTGGCACACATCGCACTTTTTCAAGTATTCCTCCGTGTCTTTATGAATCGTTGGCCACCAACATCCTGATTGCAGGATCTTGCAAACTGTAATGTCAGATGCAAAATGACCTCCACCCATGCCTTCATGTGAAAGCAAAATGATTTGGGTGGTCTCATGAGGAAGAATACACCTCCGAAGAATTCCGTCTGGACCTCTTCGGTACAACTGGTCGGCAATCAACTGATAAGGTCTAGCCTTCAAGATCAACTTTTGCTATTCCGCCTTTGGTAGTGATTTGTCTGGTTGACCCCGCATTAGATATTCAACAATGTCGGCAGCCCATTCTGGTACTGTATCCACATAAAATAAGGCAACATCTACCAGCTCATCATCGGGTTGGGTTGCAAACTCCTTTCCCTTGATTCATGACACATGATCTGCCATGTAGTGCTGCTTTTCTTGCGAACTACTATCTGAAAATTAAATTCCAACAACAAAAGGAGCCATCTGGTGATTCTCCCGATGTTGCAAGTTTGGTCCGTATAAAAAGCAAAATGTGTGGCCATCAAATAGTGTCAAAAATTCTTAACCGCATAGACCATTGCCAGTGCTTCCTGCTCTGTGGTTGAATAAAACATTTCGGTATCACTGAGCTGTCGGCTTGCAAATCGGATTGGAAAATCCTTTTTATGTTCACCTGGCTGGGTTAAGACTGCTCCAACTGCATACTTTGATGCATCCGTATGCACGTGGAACTCAATGGACCAATTGGGTGGTCGTAAGATTGGTGCTGAGACCAATGCATCCTTAATCTTCTGGAAAGCCTTTAGAGCTTCCTCATTCCAATGTGGATCCGTTGTGAGCTTGTAAATTGGTCTGGCTAACTTTGCAAAATCAAGAATGAAGATCCTATAATAGTTAGCATGACCCATGAAAATCTAGACCTCGTGGATCGTCCCCGGTGGTGGTAGATCAACAATGATCCTGATCTTTGATAGATCTATGGCGATCCCGTGTCTTGACACTATATGGCCGAGTATCAAGCCATGTGTCACCCAGAATTGACATTTTTCTGGATTCAGAGAGATCTAGTATTCGCGGCATTTTTGTAACACCTTCTCCAAATTGGATAAGTGTTCTGAATCTGGCCCATGCATGCACAGATCGTCCAAGAAAATTTGCAGAAATTTTTGCAAATAATCCTTGAATGCCGCCTGCATGACTCGCTGGAAAGTGCTTGGGGCATTGCAAACTCCGAATGGCATCACTTTATAGGCATAAGTTCCCCATTCTGTGGCGAATGCTGTCTTGTGCTGGTCCTGGGGGCTATTTTCACCTGGTTGTAGCCGCTGAAGCCTTCCAAAAAACTGTAGGCTTCGTCGCCAGCTACTCTATCGAGGATACTTTCCGTAAATGGTCCTTTTTGGTGACTGCATTAAGCGCCTTCAGATTCACACAGATACGCATTTTGCCATTCTTCTTGGGTACTATAACTATCGGCGATACCCATTCCGTGTGCTCGATTTCATAAATGAAATATGCATCCATAAGTTTTTGCAGCTCTTGCTTGATCAGTTCTATATAATTTGGGTTGCAACGGTAGTAACGGCTTACCTTGGGGACTGCTCCGTCCACCAAAGGTATGGTGTGTTGGACTACTGTTGGCGGAATGCCCTTTAGATCAATATAGCTCCAGGCAAAACAGTCTTTATATTCCACCAACTAGAATCGTAGTCTCTTGAACTGCGTGGGTGTTAACTGCTCTCCCACATGCACTATCCTTTCTTCTTCTCCTGGTTCCACAAGATTGATCGGTTGTGTTTGCGTAGGTCCCTCGAAGACTTGTTCTGCTAGTGCCTGACTTTGATCAGGTTCTCGTTGGGCTTGCGGCATCATGATTACCATGTCGTCCGATGTATAATTCTTGAAAGTATCAGGCATCTCGTGAATTGGAGCTCATCGAGATTCCTCTTTCAGCATATCGATCTTGGCCCGACTGGTCATTTTTTTATTTTCTGTCACCTGTGTAGAAGATGACGCTGTATTTGAGTCCAATTTGATTGACTTCAAGGAATCCAACACCTTCTTTTTGCCCTTTTTGTCATTTTGGTGGGTTCATCCTTGTTGTCTTTCTTTGTTACTACTGTGACATTCGCCTCATGGTTGCGAATATCAACATCTACTATAGCTATTGCCTCTTCGGGTAGGTCACTCCATTGGATCACCTGGTTGTAGCATTGCTTCAACTGATTCTTCTTATTCGCAGGTGCCTTGGATGGATCGATCCTTGATACTTTCGCCATAGCAGACCTTTGTGGTGGATAGCAGATGGGATATCAGGTGTCAATTTGATCTCCACTACTCTATATGAAAAGTGGGATTTACAAGGGTTGAAGCCAGCAAGATTCGCCATCAAGCTAGCGGATCAATCCTGTGTAAAACCAAAGGGTTCGGTTGCCGATATCCCTTGTAAAAATAGTAGGCATGCAGTTTGTGATCACTTTTGTAGTCATGGATATACTTGAATCTCCAACTGAAAATTGTGTTTTACTGGGAAGACCATGGTTGAGGACTGCGCAAGTAGTACACAACTGGGGTACGATAAAACTCACCTTTGAGAACAAAGAACATGCTATAAAGGTTGATCCAACCATGTGGGCGGTGAAACCTATTGCACCCAAAGCTGATGATGGATCATCCACGATATATCACATGATTGATCGTCCCAAGGCCAGCCAAGGGTGGTCACTATGATTCAGAGATGAATGTCGTGCGATGGATGGATGCATTAGCAACTATTGATTGCTGGGCATGTCAATATGCATCAGATCCTGAACCCAGCAGATCTTCACTCAAGTGTTACACTATGGATACACCAATCACATTTGGGGTGAATATGATAAACGTAGGAAACCTATTGAGAACCTAGTGGACGATGATTTAGTTCCTTGGCAACATGCTCTAACTTATAATAAAGAGACTGAACTGACTGATGAATAGGTCCTACAACACATGGACGCAGATCGTTACGGAATAAAAAAAGTACCAGCTCAACCACCGCAAAACTTTGCTATGGCAAAAGTCTCAAGGATCGATCCACCAAGGGCACCTGCAAACAAGAAGAATCAGTTGAAACAACAATACAACCAGGTGATCCGATGGAGTGATCTACCCAAAGAGGCTATAACTACAGTGGATGTTGATATTCACAACCACGAGGCGAATGTCACACCAGTTTTGATGAAAGACAACAAGGACGAATCCACCAAAATGACAAAAAAGAACAAAAAGAAGGTGTTGGATTCCTTGAAGTCAATCAAGATGGACTCAGATACAACGTCATCCTCTACTCAGATGATAGAGAACCAAAAGATAACCAGTCGGACTAAGATCAATATGCTGAAGGACGAATCTCGACGAGCACTAGTTCACAAGATGTCTGAAACCTTCAAGAATTATATCTTGGATGACGTGGTAATTATGATGCCGCAAGCCTAGCGAGAACCTGATCAAAATCAGGCACCAACGAAACAAGTCTTTGAGGGACCTGCGCGAACACAGCCAATGAACCTTGCCGAGCCAGGTGAAGAAGAACAGTTAACGCCCACACAATTCAAGAGACTACGATAATTGTTGGTGGAGTATAAGGATTGTTTTGCCTGGAGATACAGTGATCTAAAGGGCATTCCACCAACAATAGTCCAACACACCATACCCTTGCTGGATGGAGCAGTCCCCAAGGTGAGTCATTACTACCGCTGCAACCCGAACTACACAGAGCTGATCAAACAGGAGTTGCAAAAGTTGTTGGATGCAGATTTTATTTATGAAATCAAGCACACGGAATGGGTATCGCCGATAGTTATAGTACCCAAAAAGAATGGCAAAATGCGAATCTGTGTGAATTTGAAGGCGCTAAATGCAGTCACCAAAAAAGATCATTTTTTTTCACCCTTTACGAAAAGTGTCCTCGACAGAGTAGCTGGCGCCAAAGCCTATAGTTTTTTAGACGGCTTCAACGGTTACAACCAGGTGAAGATAGCACTCCAAGACCAACATAAGACAACATTCGCCATGGAATGGGGAACCTATGCCTATAAGGTGATGCCATTCGGACTTTGCAATGTCCCAAGCACTTTCCAGCGTGTCATCTAGGCGGCATTCAAAGAGTATTTGCAGAAATTTCTAGAAATTTTCTAGGACGATCTATGCGTGCATGGACCAGACTCTTATCCAATTTGGAAAAGGTGCTACAAAAATATCGCAATTTTCAGATCTCCTTGAATCCAGAAAAATGTCAATTTTGAGTTGCACATGGCTTGATTCTCGGCCATATAGTATCTAGACACGGGATCACCACAGACCTATCAAAGATCAGGATCATTGTTGATCTACCACCACTAGGGACGATCCGCGAAGTCTACATCTTCATGGGTCATGCTAACTATTATAGGATCTTCATTTTAGATTTTGCGGAGTTAGCTCAACCAATTTACAAATTCACAACAGATCCACATTGGAACAAGGAAGCCCTAAAGGCTTTCCAAAAGCTTAAAGATGCATTGGTTTCAGCACCAATCTTACGTCCACCCAATTGGTCCATTGAGTTTCATGTGATTACGGACACATCAATGTATGTAGTTGGAGTAGTCTTAACCCAGCCAAGAGAACACAAAAAGGATTTTCCAATCCGATTTGCAAGCCGACAGCTCAGTGATACAGAAATGAATTATTCAACCACAGAGCGAAAAGCACTGGTGATAATCTATGCGGTTAAAAAATTCCGGCACTACCTGATGGCCACACATTTTGCTTTTTATATGACCATCAACCCTTGATATCTCGTTAACAAAACTTGCAACACAGGGAGAATCACCAGATGGCTACTTCTGTTGTTGGAATTTGATTTTCGGATAGTAGTCCACAAGGGAAAACAACACTACATGGCAGATAATGTATTGTGAATCAAGGGAAAGGAGGTTGCAACCTAATCCGACGATGAGCTAGCTGATGTTGCCTTCTTTTACGTGGACACAGTACCAGAATGGGCTGTCGACATTGTAGGATATCTAATGCGGGGCCAACCAGACAAATCACTACCAAAGACGGATAAGCGAAAGTTGATCTTGAAAGCTAGACCTTATCAGCTGATTGCTGGCCAATTGTATCAAAGAGGACCAGATGGGATTCTTCGACGGTGTATTCTGTCTCATGAGACCACCCAAATCATTTTGCTTTCACATGAAGGCATGGGTGGAGGCCATTTTGCATCCTTCATTACAGTTCACAAGATCTCGCAATCAGGATGTTGGTGGCCAACGATTCATAAGGATACGGAGGAATACCTAAGGAAGTGCGATGTGTGCCAAAGGGCAAGGAGACCAACGAGATTGAATTATGACCTACTACACCCGGTCTTAGCCCAAGCACCATTTGAAAAGTGGGGATTGGATTACATCGGTCCAATTCACCCTGCAACAAGGAGTACCTAGGCTCGATACATAATCGTAGCCACCAACTATCTCACCAAGTGGGTTGAAGCCAAGGCAGTAAGAGTAGTTGATGCTAGGACCACTGCCAAGTTTCTTTATGAAAATATCATTGTGCGCTTTGGATGCCTGATGGAGATAGTCAGCGATCGTGGCAGTCATTTTATGAATGAGACCATCAAGGTCCTGTTGGAGGAACCAGTATGCCTTATTATCCTCATGGTAATGGGCAACCAGAATCATCCATTAAGATCCTGTGTAGTGTGCTCACGAAAATAGTTGAAGCTAACAGATCATAATGGGAACACAAGTTGCATGCTGCTCTATGGACATTCAGGACAACATATAAGGGAAGCACTGATCAAACACCTTTCCAATTGGTATATGGTCAGGATGCTGTAATGCCAGTAGAGTTTTTAGTCCCATCATTAAGGATTGCCACAACGCAACGTCTTAATGAATCCAAATCTCTACAACTATGCCACGAAGCTCTGCATAAGCTCTGTGAGACGCGCTTACTAGCTATGCATGCACTGGCAGCTGAAAAGAAAAGACGCAAGGCATGGCATGATCGCAGGTTACAAAAGAAGGATCTTCGTTCCGGAGATTTGGTCCTGATGTATAAAACCAAGGCGATCAAGGAAAAATTAAAATTCATAGGCGAAGGTCCTTATCGGATCAAAGAAATTCTTAATCATAGAGCTGTGAATCTAGAGAAGCTAGATGGGCCACCGTTCTATACACCCATGAACGGTAGCTGGTTGCACAAGTACTGGCCACCGTAGTGAGATAGATCCAAGATGGTGGTGGCATGTTACGAAAAGCTACTCTACTAGGCCATCACAACTAGATCTAGGAAAATCAAGCCATATTAAGCTAGATCCATCAAGATTCAGCCAGCTCTGGCAAGATCGGGGAAATCCATCAAGATCCAAGAGGGATCTAGATCAAGATAAGATCAAGAGAGAAGTAGATCATCAGATTACGACAATAAGTCCCCCAATTTGCAGATCAGAGACCTCGATCTCAGTAACTATGGCAAATTAAGGGCAAGTTTCACCCAAAACTGATGGATATGCTACCAAATATCTATCAGAACTTCCAGAGAACTACCAACAGTTAGATCTAACATGGATGAAGTAGATTACCAATTTTGCAAAAATTAAAAATCAGAAAATCTCAAGATCTTGTCAAAAAACACTCTAAAAGAGCACTTTTTTTAATGATTTTTGGAGATCCCCTGGGAGATAGCTCTTGAAACTTGGACAATCAAAGGTGATGAAAGATCCTTCGTGGATATCACTCTTTTTAGGAGTCTTATAGGCTCCTTAATTTGGCTCACCATAACTAGGCCTGATGTAAGTTTTAGTGTTCATAAGTTGAGCCAAGCTATGCAAAATCCTACTATTCATCATTGGAAAATGGCCAAAAGGGTACTTAGGTACATATCTTCAGCCTATGATTATGGTTTGTTATTCAAAAGTGAAGATCTTTCTATTGATGGCTATTTTGACTCGGATTTTGCTAGTGATAAAGTAGATCGGAAATCTACAAGTGCATATGTCATATACCTTTGGAGAAAATATAATATCTTGGCTTTCCAAAAAGCAAGATACCATATCACTCTTTGTGAAGCTGATTATAAGGCACTTACTACTACAACAATAGAAGTGCTTTGGATCAAGAGGTTGCTTGTGGAGCTAAAAATTATCAAGGAAGATGATCTACCATTGATCATGTGTGACAATATCTCAGCACAAGCCCTTGCCAACAATCTAATATTTTATGCAAGGAGCAAACACATCGAAGTTGCACATCACTTTGTGAAAGAGAAGCTCATTGGAGAGGAAATATACTTGGAGCACATCGACACATCATCTTGTATTGCAGATTTGCTCACCAAACCTTTGAGGAAAAATTCCTTCATCAAGCATAGAACCGATCTTGGAATAATTCCAAGATCCATGTTCAAGTCAACATAGATTAATTTTTAGGTGGTGTCGAAAAATGAAAAATCATCTATCTTGACTTTAGGCTTTTGGCAAAAAAAATTCTATGTGTATGTGATCTTTCATATTGTAAATGCTAAATTTGGCCTAGAAGAAACTCGAGCTACATGGTTTCTTGAGACTAGTTGGTCATATACAACATGCATTTAGAATATAGACATAGAAATGTCAATTATGGGCTTGTAGAAACTCGTGGCACATCACATGAAATGGTTGTAAGTGTTCCATAGTGACATGCAAGGCATGCACAAAGTGAATTGGACACATGCATGATGATTTGTACAATTCTAGTTTAGAATTTGACACTTGGTAAAAGTAGGTAGAAATGCATGCATGTAAAGTGACAAATGTCACTAGTTTTCTAGTTTTCACTTTTTGATGTGGAAGAGAGTAAGAAGGAGATGGTTCTACCTCGAGCTACTCCAATCTCCATAAATATGTGTAGGCTCTCTCATAACTTTTGATGAAGAACCAAGCTTTGAAGCTATTCCATGTCAATTTGGATCTATACTATTGTTTGCTTGAATTTTGCTCTTCTTTTCTCTCTCTAACTCGAGTAGAGGTTTATGCTAATGCATTAAATTCTTGTACTTCTTCTCTTTTGTCTTTCAAAGTGATCATTCTTTGATTCTTAGCATGCTAGATTGTGCTTTGGCCATAAAATCTTGTACTAGATCTTGATATTCAATCTAGAATCAATTTATGTGCTAAACACAAAGCTTAACAAAATCATTCACACTTGAGGATCATTTCCCACACGTGTGAGCTTGCTGAAATTTTATCAATTACCACGGAGTATCAGAAAAGAACTGAAAAGATGGGAGCAGTATTGTACATTGCAAGAAGCAATGGAAGATGCCATCAGGGAAGAAGATGAGGGTTCAGATGATGAATCATATTCGGCTACCCCTAATCCTACTCCCTCGGTAGCATCATCATCCAACGCTTCCAACATACCAATGTGAAAATTGTCAACATTTCCTAGCTAGTTTGAGGCCTAAATTGGCTAAAATTGTAAATAGTTTTGGTTCTGGAGTTTCACACGTGTGAACCAGGCCACAATATTTTTATTTACTGTATTTTTTCAGTATGATGAAGTGTCAAACTTCATACCCTTCAAATGAGACCATTTTGATGTATTTTGGTCATATAAGCCATTTTTAGCTATTTTTCCTATATAGGGAATATCTAGGGTCAAGTACCTTCTAGAGAGAGGAGAGAGAGTCATCTTCCTCATCCATAAATAGTAGGGAAGTCGTGGAGAACAGGTTGGAGAAACCTTTTGTATGCTTCATTGAGATCAATAGATCATTGTCATTGTTTCTTCCTCCATTGAGAGCATTGTTGTGTGTATTGTCTTCAAGCTATTGTGTATGATCTTAGGTGCTTTCCAAAAGTGATAGGCTGATGTATTATGGACTGTATAATGCTATTTTGGGCCGCACTTGATGTTTATGGAAGTTTCCATTTGTGATAAATGCTTTTTGATCAAGTTCTTTGCATTCTAGGTAGCATAGAATGTGTTGCCAATTCCTAGCTTATGTAGTTTGGAGTGCAAGCATTCAAGCCAATGATCTTGGAGTTTAGATCCACTTAGGATCTGTATTTTTCACATGGTATCAGAGCTGGTTGGCTTCTATTTACAGTAAGTATTCCATTTTTGGTGATATTTGGATGTTTGATCAAGTTCTAGCATGATTTTGCATTGCTTTGTTGATCAAATCTTACTAACCTTTGTTTTGTGAGTTGAACTTGTGGATCAAAAGCATATTTCAGGTCTATTGAAGATCAGAGGCTGAAAAGAAACTATTTTGGATCAGATCATAACACCTAATCATTTGTGATTGTGAGGCTTGTGCATATTCAATACTAACAATGTTCTTTTCAATCCTATTGTTGACAATCTCCATTCTTGGATGAACACTCTCCTTAAGTGGATGAAACTTCTCCTTAAGTGGATGACAAATGCTCTTTTGAGTGAGTTGTAATTCTCCTAAAGGCTGAGCAAAGCTCCCATTTGGATGAAAGATCCCCTTTTTTGGGTGAACATATTGTAAGCTCCATTGTGAAGAGCATATTGTAAAGATTGTCATCAATTTTGGCATAAATTTTGGTGTACTTTGTTGAGCATGTAAGTAACTCTCCTTATGTAATTTGATTGGAGCATTTGCTGGAAGGTGTTAACCATTATGCAAGTGTGTTTTCAGGTTCTTAACAGGTTGAGGAAACATTCTCATGTGAAGTGATCTTAGATCTACATCTAAACACCAAGATTTGACAAGATAGTGAAGCTAGTCTTGTGATTCACTAAGTGTGCTCATTCATTCACCTCTAAATCTTGTATTTATCACTTGCTGGAGTTTATAAACTTTTAGAAGTGTGGTTTACATGTGGTTTTACAGGTTGAATCAATATCTTAGTGTGTTGATCATATGTTGATCAAGTTTGTTCATTACTAGGTAATCTTGGCATCCTAGTTTTGGGTATTTTCTAAGAATGCAAGTAACTCTTCACACCATAACTTGATTTGGTCACTTGCTGGAAAGTTTGAGAGCTTAAGCAAGAGTGTGTTCAGGTTGGTTTGATTTTGTAATCCATTCTTAGTGTGTGCAAAGTGTTGCATGTGTTTCAATCTTCCTTTCTATGCTTGGAAACCATCTAGGTTCAAGATAGAAGTGTTTTAGGGTCCTAAATCTTCATAGATCTCTTTATCTATCATTTGTTGAGAGAAAAGTGAGTGCTAAGTGCTTTAGGACAGAACCTAAAAGTTGAAGAAACATTAGAATCATGGCTTCCAATGGTGGGATCATGCTAGAGTCTAGTGAAAGGTTGAGTTCATCAAACTACTCTACTTGGAAAGTGAGGATGGAGTCCTTACTTGAGTTGAATGAACTCATGGACATAGTTGCAGAAATTGAAGAGAGACCTCTCACACTTCAAGAGCAACAAAGGTTTGATAAGAAGGCCAAAAGGGCTCTTCATATCATTAAAATGAATGTTACAAATGAACTTCTCAAGGAAGTTGGAAAGTGTCAAAGTGCAAGTGAGGCATGGAATGCCTTAAAGAAGCTCTTTGAATCAAAGTCCACATCTAGGGTATTGACCGTAAGGAGACAAATATTTTCTAGTAGGCAAAGAGAGGGTGAAAGTGCTCATGCATTTATCTTGAGAGTTAAGTCCCTAAGTGATGATTTAGCATGCATTGATGAGAACATAAAAGATGGTGAAATAGTCCAAGTTATGTTGAATGGTTTGCTAAATGAACATGCTAACCTTGTGCAAAGTTTTGCCATTCAAAGAGTCTTGCCAAGTGTGGTTGACTTGCAAGAAATCTTATTGGCTGAAGAACATAGGTTGCAATCAAAGCTTGATGGTGCATCCTTGCAAGGTGGAGGTGAAGAGGCTTTCTTCACAAAAGGCAAATTCAAGGGCAAAGGTAAAGGCAAAGGGAAATGGTCCAAAGGTGGTAACTTTGATCATGATGATCACTCTTCCTCTTCCTCTTCTACTAAGAACAATAAGTCAAAGTTCAAGTGCTTTTATTGTGGGATAAAAGGTCATTTTGCAAATGAATGTTATAAGAAGAAAAGAGAGCAAGGAGAGAGGCAAGGAAATCTTACAATAGATGAGGAAGAACATAACACATGTGAATCACTTGTTATGACTTCAAGTTTGTTAGCCAACATAGATGATAATGATCCTTGGTGGATTGATAGTGGAGCCTCATCTCACATGACAAGACATAAGGAATACTTTACATCCTTATTGTCTTATGAGGGAGAAGGTAACATCATCTACACTGCAAATGATGGTCAATGTGACATCAAAGGCATAGGCACTATTCCTATTTCCCTTTCAACAAATAGGAAAGCAAATCTTGAAAATGTTTTGTACATTCCTTCAATCACTAAGAATTTGCTTAGTGTAAGTCAAATGATTGACAAAGGACTTGATGTGGAGTTCATTGGAGATGCATGTTTGATAAGTAAATGTGGATCCTTGATTGCTCAAGGTAGGAGGCATGGTAAACTTTTCAAGCTTGATGCATGTGTGATCTCTAATCATGAAGGATGTATGGCTAGGGAGCAATTGACAAACCAAGAAGTTTGGCACAAGAGGTTGGGCCATCCCAACTTCAAATCTTTGGAGGTAATGGCAAAGAAAGAGCTTGTTCTTGGTCTCCCTAAAAGTCTTGTTGCAAACAATAGTGTTTGTGAACATTGTGCCTTGTCCAAATCTCATAGACTTGCTTATTCTAGATCTACTTCTAGATCTAAAGAAGCTTTTCAACTTGTGCATTCTGATATTCATTCTTCTAGTACAACTAGCAATGGTGGGGCAAAGATGTATGCAACTTTCATTGATGACTTTAGTAGGTATACTTGGATCTATCTTCTTAAAAGTAAGGATGAAGTGTTTGCTGCATTTGTCAAGTTCAAGAATGAAATGGAAAACCAATTCAATACAAAGATCAAATGCTTAAGATCTGATAATGGAGGGGAATACACCTCAAATAGGTTCAAAGACTTTTGTATAGCACATGGGATTAAGAGGGAGATGTCTAGTCCTAGGACTCCACAACAGAATGGAGTGGCCGAGAGGAAGAATAGAACCCTTTGTGAATGTGCCAAGGCAATGAGACTACATGCTAATCTTGCTAGGTCTTTTTGGGGGGAAGCTTTAGCATGTGCTAACTATCTATGTAATAGATGGACAAGTGCTTCCTTGGATGGTAAAACTCCTCATGAGGTTCTTTATGGTAGAAGGCCGAGTGTCAAGCATTGTAGGATCTTTGGATGTACATGTTTTGTCAATATCACACTTGATGATAGAACTAAAGAAGATCCTTCATCAAAGAAGGGTGTGTTTGTTGGCTATAGTGAAGTAAGCAAGGCTTACAAAGTGTACATTCCTTCTACAAAGAAAGTTGTCATAAGTAGGGATGTCATCTTTCATGAAGAGAATGTTTCCAATGTTGTTGATGTTGATGTTGATGTGCCTACTAATCATCATGATGTGCAAGATGTCTTGGATGAAGATGGAGATGCCACTCCAAAGCAAACTTCAAGGAAGACTCAAAGGCAAAGGGCTAAGCCATCAAGGCTAACCTATGATGAAAAAGGAAAGCAAGTGGTGGACAACTCTAACTTTGCTTTTCTTACCTCTTTTGATGAACCAACTTGTGTAGGTGAAGCAATTCAAAAGAAGGAATGGATCCAAGCCATGGATCATGAGCATCAAGCACTCATCAAAAGCAACACATGGAGGTTGGTAAAGCTTCCAAAGGACAAGAAGGCAATTGGTTGTAAGTGGATCTTCAAGATCAAGACAAATCAAGATGGATCAATCAACAAGTACAAGGCAAGGTTGGTGGCAAAGGGGTATGCTCAAGAATATGGTATTGACTATGATGAGACCTTTGCACCCGTGGCAAAGATGGTAACTATTCGAATCCTAATCTCTCTTGCAACTCTTTATGATTGGGATATGTGGCAAATGGATGTTACTAATGCCTTCTTGAATGGTGATCTTGAAGAAGATATTTACATGGAGCAACCCGAGGGCTATGTTTCACATGATGAGCCTAATCATGTGTGCTATCTCCAAAAGAGTTTGTATGGGCTAAAGCAAGCACCAAGGAGTTGGTATGCTAAGCTCAATTCCTTATTACTTTCTCAAAACTTTGTTATGAGTGAGTATGATCATTCTCTCTACTTTAGATTGAATGAAAATGATATCACTTTACTTTTGATCTATGTTGATGACATTATCTTAAGTGGTGGTAACAATCTAGATATAGATGAAATCAAGATGGCACTCAAAAGAGAGTTTGAAATTCAAGATCTTGGTAAACTTCATTATATCTTAGGAATAGAGATTATTAGAACTTCTAAATCTACATTCATATGTCAAGAAAAGTATGTTAACTCTATTCTAAAAAGGTTTCATATGGAAGATTGTAAAGTTGTTTCTACTCCTATGGAATCAAATGTAAAGCTAACTACAAGAAGTAATGAAAGATCCTTCAAGGACATTACTCTCTATAGAAAGCTAATAGGATCTCTTATATGGTTAACCATCACAAGACCTGATCTAAGCTTTGTGGTTGGTAAACTAAGTCAATTTATGCAAGATCCTAGTGAGGCTCATTGGAAGCTAGGAAAGAGAGTACTTAGATACATCTCGGGATCTAGAGATTTTGGCATCTTGTATGGAGGTACTACACCTAACCTTTGTGGATTTTCAGATTCAGATTTTGCAGGTGATCAAATGGATAGGAAGTCAACAAGTGCCTTTGCAATCTATCTTGGAGATGGAGTGGTCTCATGGCTATCAAAGAAGCAACCAACTATCTCTCTATCTTCCACCGAAGCCGAGTACAAGGCATTAACAACATGCACCAAGGAGATTCTTTGGATCAAGAGGATGTTATTGGATCTTCACTTGCTGGAACCAGAGAAGACTCCAATCATACTTTGTGATAACCTTTCAGCCCAAAGCTTGGCAAGCAGTCCTGTTTTTCATGCAAGGAGCAAGCACATTGAGATTGCTCACCATTTTGTGAGAGATCAAGTCATTGCCAAAGAGGTGAAGCTTCAACATGTCTCTTCAAAGGAGTGTGTGGCTGATATCTTCACCAAACCATTGGGAAAGGACCTATATTTAATGCATAGATCTAATCTTGGAATGTGCTCAAAGACTATGTTGAAACTAGCATCCAATGTTGAAGAGGGAGTGTGAAAATTGTCAACATTTCCTAGCTAGTTTGAGGCCTAAATTGGCTAAAATTGTAAATAGTTTTGGTTCTGGAGTTTCACACGTGTGAACCAGGCCACAATGTTTTTATTTACTGTATTTTTTCAGTATGATGAAGTGTCAAACTTCATACCCTTCAAAATGAGACCATTTTGATGTATTTTGGTCATATAAGCCATTTTTAGCTATTTTTCCTATATAGGGAATATCTAGGGTCAAGTACCTTCTAGAGAGAGGAGAGAGAGTCATCTTCCTCATCCATAAATAGTAGGGAAGTCGTGGAGAACAGGTTGGAGAAACCTTTTGTATGCTTCATTGAGATCAATAGATCATTGTCATTGTTTCTTCCTCCATTGAGAGCATTGTTGTGTGTATTGTCTTCAAGCTATTGTGTATGATCTTAGGTGCTTTCCAAAAGTGATAGGCTGATGTATTATGGACTGTATAATGCTATTTTGGGCCGCACTTGATGTTTATGGAAGTTTCCATTTGTGATAAATGCTTTTTGATCAAGTTCTTTGCATTCTAGGTAGCATAGAATGTGTTGCCAATTCCTAGCTTATGTAGTTTGGAGTGCAAGCATTCAAGCCAATGATCTTGGAGTTTAGATCCACTTAGGATCTGTATTTTTCACAACCAACAGATCTATTGATGGAGCAAATGACGAAGTCACGCAAGCAACAAATGGAACAACTTACACTACAGTTTGATAAAAAACTGAAGGCCTTGCAGGGAGTTGCAGCACCAACTCCAAATCCACCGGATCAGAACCAGCTAAAATATCTTTGAAGAGAAAATGTATGGTGTTCAATTTGTACCCAGCAAATGAGTGTCCAATTTTGAAACAAAATCTCAAACTGACATAGAGGTTTTGCTGTCTGTGCAATGCATTTTGCAACAAAATGACATTTTGCCCATTCAACCCTCGGATAATACAACAAAAGAGGAATCAGTACCAGACCTCTTATTTTTATTATCAGAGAGCACCGAATGCGGCACCACGGTATGGTGCGCCAAATAATCAACGGTGCATGGCCTTACTTGCACCACCTAGGCCAACTAAGAATCAAGTGGCTCATGTAAATCTGACCATAGCAGAGCAAGGACCACCACCCCATCTTGAGCAGCAGTAGTGGTACGGACCAATAGAGGCATTTGTCGAATACTATGCAACAACAACATGAACGGTGAAACTGATTACACCAAAAGCTGATGACAGATCATCCACCACTGATCACACAATTGATCGTCCAAGGCAAGCCAAGGGAGGTCATTACGACTCTGAAACAGATATTGTGAGATGGACAGATGCATTGGCAACTGTTGATTATATGGCTGGGCATGTTTGTCAACTGGATTCAGATCCAAAACCCAGCACATCTTCACCCAAGTGCTATACAATGGACACATCAATCACTTTCAAGGTGAATATGATCAATGTAGCATGGCTGTCAACGAAAGCTATTGAGAGCCCTATGGACGATGATCTAGTCCCTTGGCAGCATGCTTTTACCTACAACAAGGAGATTGAGCTGATTGATGAGCAGGTCCTACAACATATGGATCCAGATCGCTATGGAATGAAGAAGGTACCAGCTCAACCACCTCAGACATCAGCCATGGCAAAAGTCTTCAAGATAGATCCACCCAAGGCACCTGCCAACAAGAAGAATCAGCTGAAACAATGATATAACCATGTGATCTGATGGAGCGATCTACCGGAAGAGGCATAGCAAAGGTGGATGTTGATATTTGTAACCATGAAGCGAATATCATACCAGTTCCTAAGAAAGACAACAAGGATGAACCCAACTACATGGACATGAAAGGAAAAAAGAAAGTGTTGAACTCCTTGAAGTCGGTCCAAATGGACCCAGATGCAGCATCATCATCCTCACAGATGACTGATAATCCAAAGGTTACAAGTCGGGCTAAAATCAATATGTTGAAGGAGGAATCCCACCGGAACGCAAGTTCACATGATGCCATAAACCTTCAAGAATTATACCTTAGACGACATAATAATCATGATGCCGCAAGCACAAAGAGAACTTGACCAAAATCAGAAACCAGTGGAACAAGTCTTCGAAGGACTTGCGCAGACACAACCTATGAATATAGTTGAGCCAGGAGAAGAAGAGAAGATCATACATGTGGGAGAACAATTGACACCCACTCAATTCAAAAGACTACGTGCATTATTGGTGGAATACAAGGATTACTTTGCATGGAACTACAAGGATCTGAAGGGTATACCACCAACCGTAGTCCAGCATACCATACCCTTGGTGGATGGGATAGTCCCCAAGGTGAGCCACTACTATCGCTACAACCCAAACTATACAGAATTGATCAAGCATGAGTTGCAGAAATTGCTTAATGCTGATTTCATTTATGAAATCAAACACACTAAATGGATATCACCGATAGTCGTAGTACCCAAGAAGAGTAGCAAAATGCGAATCTGTGTGAACTTGAAAGTGTTAAATGTAGCTACCAAGAAGGATCATGTTTCCTTACCATTTATGAAAAGTGTTCTGGACAGAGTAGCAGGAGCAGAAGCCAAAGTTTTTTGGACAGTTTCAGCGGCTACAATCAAGTGAAAATAGCGCCACAAGATCTACACAAGACAATGACAACTGTGCCAAGTAGCTTAAATGTATAGTTATTTTTGATTGAGAGACACCTTTACTTTAATCTGACATCTGATGAGGACATCAGATTTTATAAAGGTGGGGTGGATGTTGTAAAGTTACCTTTACAAGCTTTACTTTCAGTGCCAATGGCGCCAGCATTGTCCCCGGCACCAGCAGCGCCCCTGCTGCTCTTGGCGCCACTTTCGGTGCCATTGTGACCAAATTCCAGTGGGCGCCAAGTTCCTATGGCTGAAAATCTTTGATCGGTTCTAGGTCCAGAGAGCTTGGATCGATGTGCAATCACGTCACACGATCTAGACATGATTAAAGGAAGCCTGGGGATCAATAAATTCTAGAGAGAGAAAATGACTTTCTAGAGAGATAAAATGTGCTTTACCAGCCTGAGTAGAGTACTTGGTATGAGGGGAGGTGGCGAATCCCACCAATACTATAGGGGAGTGTGGGTTGCGACTCAGGGCAAGCTCCAACCAAGTCTCAGTCTCCCTTGCTAGAATGTTGTCCTGGCGCCCACCTTGGCATGCCAACGCCCTAGAGACTAGGGTTGGTTGCACATTTGAAATGTAACCTTCTCAGATTTATCAATAAAGCGGGATTTTTCTCAAACTGACTCTGATTACCTTTTGGGTTTCAGTGTTCGGTAAAAGCGCCAGTTGTAAAGCTGCTTCAAACTTTTTAATCTGGCACATAGCCGAGGGTCGTATCTCGAGACGCCAACGGTATGCCGTCGGGGCCATTTGGTTCGTGGCGCCAGCAGTATGCTGTCGGGACCATTTGGTCCAGGAACTGGTTGTTTTCATATTTGTCGCGACTTGTGGTTCTAAGTGTTTCTTGCATGAATGTGAATGGGTTAAGCTCTTGGGGAACGGGCTCTAACTTATCGACTGAGTTGGATGGCTTGCTTGGGTGGAAGTTACCTGTTTATGGCTGTCCAATCTGGCGTGGCGCCAGATTGGCTTCCAACACTCGTGACGAAGCTTTCAGTTGGTTAAGTCTGATGTAAGTCAGACCGCTTGCTTGGAATGGATGTTACTAGTTTGTAACAAAGCTTTGAGTTGGTTAAGTTTGATGTATGTCAGGTGACTTGCTTGGAGGGAAGTCACCCACATCGAGACCCCTGATTTGGCATGGCGCCAGGTTGGATCTCAATGTTGGTTTTGGAACTTCGAGTTGGTTAAGTCTGATCGTTGTTGGCGAGTTGGTTGCGTGTATGTCAAGTCGGTTTGGAGAGAGAGAGAGAGAGAGAGAGAGAGAGAGAGAGAGAGAGAGAGAGAGAGAGAGAGAGAGAGAGAGAGAGAGAGAGAGAGAAGATGATATGTGGCAAGACAAGAGTGTGGCGCTCCCCAGCGATGGCACCACTGTTGTGTAGTCTTCGTAGTATAGAGGTTCGTCGCTAGGAGCGGCAACCTCGCCTTCACCTACATAGCACGAAAAGAGAGGGAGAGGAGAGAGAAGAGAGAGAGAGAGTAGAAAAATGGAGAGAGAGAGCACTTAGGTCGAGAGAGGCTTTGTAGACCCAAGCACCTTACCAAAGCTATTCACACCTGAGAGAGAGAGAGAGAGAGAGAGAGAGAGAGAGAGAGAGAGAGAGAGAGAGAGAGAGAGAGAGAGAGAGAGAGAGAGAGAGAGAGAGAGAGAGACAGAGACCAACATAGTTTTCTTCTTGGATTGAGAATGTCAAATGAGTACAAATGGTGCCCTTTTATTTTTGGGGAGGCCCTTGTCCCATTCATCCTATTGGCTACTTGAGGTGGCAAGGATTGCAATCCTAGCCTTTCAAAGAAACACAATCTAATGGTGTACAAAGAAACACACTCCACCTACCACCATTTGACTTTGACTAATTACAAAACTTAGTAAACTTAAGTTAGCTTAGACTTTGGACCTTTTAACTTATTTATTTGCAACTAAGGCCCAAGTCACTAGAACACAACTTAACTATTTACTTAACGTGCTCATTGGTGGCTGGGCTTATACACGCAGGAAGCCAGTGCCTTGCACTTATTGCTCTACTATACTGTGGTGGGGCCCACTTGGTAAGGCTTGGACAACAATAGTTTTAGTGGTGGGATCCATTAATTTATTATTGTACAAAAAATACCCACAACACTTTGTCAAATCTTCTAAAAATAAATCAAATTGATTTAGAAACATGAGCAATGTGAAGGATTTCAGATCATTCAAGATCCAATCCATGTCCCAAATCTTTGGTTACAATAAGGAGCAAACCAACAATCCTGCCAATGTAAAAAAATCAGCATCTACATACAAAATGAGATGCAAACTCTAAGAAATATTGATCAAACATGAACCAAAACATAAAATATGTTTGCTGTCCATACAATTACAGTACCCTACTGTATTTCACACACGTGGAACCGAAAATAACAATAAATGATCATTCTACACACAAGATTGCAAGATAACACCAAGATAGTGCACCAATGAGTAGTAGAACCCAAAGAGAACCATGTATAATGATGAAATGAGAGATAGAAGAGAGAAGATGTGTCTCTCCATGAGTTACATCCTTTTATAGAGAGTCCAAACCCTATTTGGCCACTTGGATCTCCCTCCAAAATTTAAACCCTACTATTTTTGGGTCTAGATTCAATGTACCCAAAGTTCAAATTTGAATCTCTCTCAAACTCGACTACCAACTTTCCCACATTTTCAAAAAGTGCTTATTGAATGTATTTTAAACTAATATAACTTCAAAAAGTTTATCTCTAAGTCAAAGATGAGTTTTGGCCTCTTATTGACAATTTACCAAAATGTGACTAAACTAGACTAAACTAGTTGAAATACCATGAAGCTTTGATACCATGTGAAGTTTTTAGCACGTGTGAACTTCACCACAAGGCCTACATGATCTTACTGAGGTGTTGTGATTGCACAAGATTGATCAGAGAACAGTATACTTGAAAAATCTATGACAAGGCACAATGACATACATCAGATGAAAAAATCTAACTTCTCACTATGAGAATTGAATGTCAGAAATTATTCTAAGTGTTCAGTATGGGGAAAACAGCCTGCTCTCGGGTAGAGAGATAAAATCAATGATGAAAAACTCGGGTAGAGAGAGAATGAGTCCAAAACACCAAAATCTCATTATTCACAATATGGCAAACATGCCAAGCTTTTCCTACATGAGAGAGACTCGAATTTTACAGTGGAGTTGCTTGGAAAGTCTACTTAACTGAACTAATTTACCTACCAGAGATCCACATGTATAACTACATGCATGGTTCTTGCATGTACTGCATGTCAACTCATAAAGCTACCTAGACATGTGTAGATCACAAAAACCACATTGCATATTGCATGCATTGATTGCATGTGGCTTGCATGCATACAATATGACATTGCATGCTATCTAAACTTCTGCATGTCATCAAAATTGAATCTACCTAACTCAAATCTGACCTACACTAGAAGGTTATGTGCTCAATTCACATACCTTTTATGTACAACATAAAATTTAGTGGAAATAACCATGGACATGGCCCCAAATTCGAGATAAGAAGATAATATTTTAATAATCTTCACACCCACTCCGGTACTATGTCTACATAAAATAAGGTAGCATTGGGAAGCTCATCGTCGGGTTGGAGTGCAACATCCTTCCTTTGATATGTGACACGTGACCTGCCATGTAGTGTTGTTCTCCCTTGTGAACTACTATCCGAAAATCAAACTCTAATAACATAAATAGCCATCAAGTGATTCTCCCTGTGTTGCAGGTTTTGTTAACGAGATAGAGCAAGGGTTGATGGTCCGTATAAAAATCAAAGTGTGTGGCCATCAAGTAATGCCGAAACTTCTTAACCGCATATATCATTGTCAGTGCTTCTCTCTCTGTGGTTGAATAACTCATTTCTGTATCACTAAGCTGTCGACTTGCAAATCAGATCAAAAAATTCTTTTTGTGTTCTCCTGGCTGGGTTAAGATTGCTCCAACTGCATATTTCGATGCCTCCGTATGCACATGAAACTCAATGGACCAATTGGGCGGACGTAGGATTGGTGCTGAAACCAGTGCATCTTTAAATTTTTGGAAAGCCTTTACGACTTTCTCGTTCCAATGTGGATCCATTGTGAGCTTGTAAATTGGCCGTGCTAACTCCACAAAATCTAGAATGAAGATCCTGTAATAGTTAGCATGACCCATAAAAATATAGACCTTGCAGATTGTTCTTGGTGGTGGTAGATGAACAATGATCCTGATTTTCGATAGGTCTGTGGCGATCCCGTGTCTAGATACTATATGGCCAAGAATCAAGCCATGTGTAACCCAAAATTGACATTTTTTTGGATTCAAGGAGATTTGGAATTCGCGACATTTTTGTAGCACCTTCTCCAGATTGGATAAGTGTCTAGATTCTGGTCCATGCACGCACAGATTGTCCAAAAAAATCTCCAAAATATCTTGCAAATACTCTTTGAATGCCACCTGCATGACTCGTTAGAAATTGCTTGGGGCATTGCAAAGTCCGAATGGCCAACACCATCATGCTGAATGTCCACACCGAGGGGATCCATCAACATTTGATTCCTCTTGTTCACTATGCGTAGTTAACCATTTATGTCGAGATTGTCCATTGCGTAATCCACAATTAGCAAGGAGGCATTTGGCCTATGTAGACCAACATGTACCTGTGTAGACTCCTCCACCTCTCGAAAGAACGCACTATAAAAGAAAAATTCTGGTGCCACCAGATTATGAAATGAGTGAGAAAGAAGACAATCTGACAAAAGTCCCAAAGTACGCAAAGATATCCTCCGACAAACAAGTAAAACCATCACAGAAGACAAAGATGGTAGAATCCATCAAGCCACTGACAGATGAGGAAGTCAAAAAATTGGCAACCGAGGAAGTCTGGCAAGTTCTATCAGAGATTTTTATGCAATCGATGCAAAGAATTCTTAGTGATGAATTACAAAGGGGACTGGCATCAATAGGGCAACTTGAAGGCAATTCAGCACAAGGTCCACAGACAAGCGCAATCATGCAGCCTTCAATTGGGAAGTACAATGACAAGGGAAAGACTAAGGTTGACAACTGTCCTTCAACAAGCAAGATTCAGCCAAAGTCTAATTGTTTCACGATTCAACAGACCCCCAAACCAAAATCCGGGTATATCCATTCTTCAAAGACGAAATCCAAGGAATCCAATCCCAAATAGGCCTCCAGCCCTCCTAGCAAGCACCAGCGCTTACAACAACAATATCTTGTCCTCAATTTGTAGGATTGACTGCTGAGGAAAGTCTTTAGGCTATAGCATACCATAAATACCTAGATAGACAAGAAAGTCAAGCTAGCATGTCATATCCATCTTACAATTTGGAGGAGTCTAGGACCCTGGGACCAGTTGCGCCGATCTATGAGAATCCATTATATCAACAAGATTTATCTTGGGATACTCTGATGGAATGCCTCGACTACCCATTTGTCAATGAACAAGATTATTAGGAATGGTCACCAGACTAGTTATCTGGCTACTATTAAAAATTTGGCAAGTTCACGTTCTTGTTGATCACCATCATCAAATAATTTTTTACGTAAGCGAATTATATCCACAATTTTCCTTAAGCATCCATGTCCCAACAATAAACGGGCAGACAACAGCGCTCCTCCACGACAAATATAGGCACGGTGCCAAGGGACCGACACTACTTCGGAACGAGAACCCATTAGAGGAGTTCTAAATCCCAAAAAGATCCTTTGTAAAGATTCTTTTTATATTTTTTCTCAAATTCTTCTTACACATGGACCAATCAAAACACTCAAATTTGAAATCTACGTAATGTAACTTTTTGAGTCCACATTTTGGTTCCATACTAAAAATGGCATAACTTTTTAGTGGTAAGTCCGAATTTAGCGGAGTTTGGTGCATTAGAAAGTGCTTGACAAGGACTTTTCAATGATATGTTACATGGCATACTTATGAGCCACGATTAAAAATTTATGGCAAGTCAAAAGTATTAGTGTTATAATATTTTAATAATAAAAAAGGCATCTTGCACAAATTCTTAAAGGGTCTTTTTGGAACTCAAAACTCCTCTAATGCTATTGTGGGTATTTCCTGTACATAAATAAATAAGTGGGTCCCGTCACTAAAACTATTGTTGGCCAAGGTTTACTTAGTGGGCTTTGCCACAGTACACTACTGTACAGTTAGAATAATAAGTGCGAGGAAACTGGCATCCTGCGTGTGTAAGCCCAACGCAATGAGCACACAAAATGGCTTGGTAGAATTTGAATAGAAGACTTGGGGCCTAAAGAGAATAAAATAATAAAAAACTCCAAAGTCAAGTTACATGGTTCTACGTTGAGAAAATCTCACATGAATCATGTGAGTTTGGTCATCTTCTTATTGAACCATTAGATTCTAATCATTTTAGTTTGAACGGCTAAGATTAGGATTCTAGCCAATAAGAAAGGGCCAATGAAAGCCAAGATGGCCTCCCCTCACAAAACTATAAGGAGGCAATCTTCTGTTATTATGCATCATCTCTAAGCTCTAGCTCTTTCTATTTCTATGTCCATATCTAGCTTTCTCTCTCGCTTTTTGTTATGCAGGTGCCGCTCCCAGCGACGAACCTTTATACTAAGTAGATGACACAACAATTACCACTTTTGAAAAGTGAGGAAAATGTAGAAGGTCGAGTTTGGAAGATACAAATTTGAATATCTTCTTCATTGAATCTAATCCATAGTTTTAGTAGGGGTGTTGATCTAGAAGTTTCTATGGGGGAAAACCAAATTCAAAATAGGGCATGGACCTATTATAAATATATGTACACACGTGGGAAGAGATATATTCTCTCTCTCTACTCTCATTCATGCTTATACGTGAGATCTGATCTCTACCTCTTGAGGTTGCTGGACTTCAATAGAGTTTGTTTTAATCTTAGTAAGTGGCAAGATTCATTAGATTGTGGGTAGATCATAGGTTGATCAAGAATTCTTCATTCTATGTGTTGGATTTGCTAGGTTTGGTGCAAGAACGAGATTTGAGAGGTTCCATATCTTTGTGATTTCTTCTTGACTTCATTTGTTGACATTCAAGAGAGTTCTTTGTGCATTGGAACAAGTTGAAAGAAAGAATCAAGTAATTGCAACATGGCTACATCAAGTGGATTCATGTTGGAAGGCAATGATAGGCTTACTTCTACAAACTATTTTACTTGGAAGGTGAGAATGGAGTCTCTCCTTGAGATGAATGATTTGATGGATATTTTTGTAGGTGTGGAGGAGAGGCCCATGGCACAACAAGATCAAGGGAGGTATGACAAGAGGGCAAAGAAACATCTACATGTGATAAAGATGAATGTTACCGATGAACTTCTCAAGGAAGTTGGTAAGTGTACTTCATCAAGTGAGGCTTGGGAAGCTTTGAAGACGTTTTATGTATCCAAGTCTACATCAAAAGTATTTACTCTTAGGAAGCAAATCTTTCAATTTTTTCAAAAGAAGGATGAAAGTTCTCATGCTTTTGTTTTGAGGGTTAAAACATTCAATGATGAATTAGCATGTATTGATGAGAGCATTAAGGAGGTAGAACTTGTTCAAGTTATACTTATTGGCTTGTTGGATGATCATGCTAATCTTGTTCAAAGTTTTTCTATTCAAAAGACTATGCCAAGTATTGTGGATTTCAAGAGATCTTGGTGAATGAGGAGTATAGGCTTCAATAAAGAGGAGGTGGATCTACATCAACATCTCAACTTGATGGAGAGGAGACTATGTTTTTCAAAGGCAAGTTCAAGGGCAAGGCAAAAGCAAAAGGGCAAGATCAAGGTGAGACTTCCACTTTTGGCAAAAAGAAAGATAGATCAAAATTGAAATGCTTCTATTGTAGTATCAAAGGGCATTTTGCAAGTGATTGCTTCAAAAAGAAAAGATATTAAGGTGATAAGCAAGGAAATCTAACTCTAGATGAGGATGGTGTTGGTGATCAAAACTCAAATGATGATGCATTTGTGATGTCTTCATGTTTGGTTGCTAGTGTTGGAGATATTGATCCTTGGTGAATTGACAGTGGAGCAAGCTCACACATGACTTTTCACAAAGAGTATTTCACTTCTTTGTTGGCATATGGAGATGACAAGAGGGTGATCTATACGACCAATGATGGTGAATGTGCAATCAAAGGGATTGGCACAATTCCTATTTCTCTCTCCACAAATAGGAATGTTCATTTGAAGGATGTTTTGTTCATACCTGCCATTGCTAAGATCTACATAGATTAGAAGAATGACAATATTACTACCATCAAACTTTAAGTACATAGAAGGATCATAGTCACTAAGCACAAATCCTAATGAAAGTAGAAAGTTGTTGAGTCTTGAATACCATGATCTAGGTGCTTTCTTCAAGCCATAAAGACTTCTAAATAGCAAACACACCTTAGATTTATCCTTGATAAATCCTTGAGGCTATTCCATGTATATCTCCTCCTCAAGATAGCCATTCAAAAAAGCGTTGGAGACATCGAGTTGAAACAATTTCCACTTAAAAACGTGGAGTCAAAGGGCATTTTGCTAGTGATTGTTTTAAGAAAAAGAGGGATCAAGGGGAAAAGCAAACCAATCTAACTATTGATGAGGGTGGGGATGAGCTTCTTTCAAATGATGCTTTTGTTATGTCATCTTGCTTGTTGGCTAATCATGGAGACATTGATCCTTGGTGGATTGATAGTGGAGCCACTTCTCATATGACATATCATAAAGAGTATTTTTCATCTTTAATGGCATTTGATGGTGATAGGAAGGTAATCTATACCGCAAATGATGGTGAGTGTGCAATCAAGGGGATTGGCACAATTCCTATTTCACTTTCTACAAATAGGAATATAGAATTGAAAGATGTTTTGCTCATTCCATCCATTACCAAGAACTTACTTAGTGTAAGCCAAATGCTTGACAAAGGATTCAAAGTTGAGTTTGATGGTGATGCTTGCTTGATCAAAAAGGGGTGTAGTATCATTGCAAAAGGGAAAAGGCAAGGGAAATTGTTCAAGCTTGATGCATGTGTTGTTGCTAACCAAGTTGGATGCATGGCAAATGAACAAATGTCAATTCAAGAGGTATGGCATAAAAGGATGGGACATCTCAACTACAAGGCCTTGGAGGTAATAGCCAAAAAGGAGGTAGTAAGGGGACTTCCCAAGTCTCTTACTTGCTTGAATCATGTTTGTGAAGAATGTGCTTTGTCTAAATCACATAGATTGCCATATACTAGATCTATATCTAGATCTAAGATGCCTTTTTCTCTCTTGCATTCGGATATTCATGGTGTTACTACAATTAGCAATGGAGGTGCTAAGATGTATGTAACTTTCATTGATGATTTTAGTAGATTTTGTTGGGTTTATCTACTAAAGAGCAAGGATGAGGTGTTTGATGTGTTTGTCAAGTTCAAAGTTGCTATTGAGACTCAATTTACAACCAAAATCAAATGCTTGAGGAGCGACAATGGTGGTGAATACATTTCTAACAAATTCAAAGCCTTTTGCGATGAGCATGGGATCAAGAGGGAGTACACATGTCCAAGAACACCACAACAAAATGGAGTGGCCGAGAGGAAGAATAGAACCTTGTGTGAGAGTGCAAAGGCAATGAGATTGAATGCTAATCTTCCTAAACCTTTTTGGAGTGATGCTTTGTTGTGTGCAAATTTCCTATGCAATAGATGGCCAAGTGTTGTATTGGAAGGAAAAACCCCTTTTGAAGCTTTGTTTGGTACGAAGCCTAATGTCAAGTTTCTAAGAACTTTTGGATGCATTTGCTACTTCAACATTACTCTTGATGATAGAACTAAGGAGGATCCATCTTCAAGAAAGGGCATTTTTGTTGGTTATAGTGAAGTAAGCAAAGCATATAGGATTTATGTTCCTTCAATCAAGAAAGTGTTCACAAGTAGGGATGTCATTTTTGATGAAGGTAACATTCCAAAAGTTGTTTCAAGTGATGATGGTGTTGTTGCAACTAATGTGCTTGATGACAATGGAGTTGATGACACATTGGATGTGGATGTTGAAGAAGCCTCTTCAAGTCAAATTCCAAGGAGAACTCCAAGGCATAAAGTGAAACCCTCAAGGCTCACTTATGATGGCAAAGGTAAGCAAGTGGTGGATGGATCCAACTATGCTTTCCTAACTTCTTTTGATGTACCTTCATGTGTAGATGAAGCAAGGCAAGAAGAGGAATGGATCCAAGCAATGGATCTTGAGTTTGAAGCACTTATGAAGAACAACACATGGAGATTGGTGGAGCTTCCAAAGGGCAAAAGTGCAATTGGATGCAAATGGATCTTCAAGGTAAAGACAAATCAAGATGGATCTATCAACAAGTTGAAGGCAAGGTTGGTGGCTAAAGGTTATGCTCAAGAGCATGGCATTGACTATGAGGAAACCTTTGCACCCGTGGCAAAGATGGTGAGCATAAGAGTAATCATTTCCCTTGCAACTCTTTATGGATGGGATCTTTGGCAATTAGACATTTCTAATGCTTTCTTGAATGGTGATCTTGAAGAGGAAGTCTACATGGAGCAACCCGAGAGCTATGTTTCTCATAGCAAGCCTAATCATGTGTGTTTTCTACAAAAAAGTTTGTATGGTCTTAAGCAAGCACCAAGGAGTTGGTATGCTAGGCTTAACTCTTTTCTACTTTCTCAAAACTTCACTATGAGTGAGTATGATCATTCACTTTACTTTAGAATTAGTGCTAATGATGTTACAATCCTTCTAATTTATGTGGATGACATTATTTTAAGTGGAGGGAACAAGGAAGATATAGAAGATATCAAGAAAGCACTAAAAAAGGAATTTGAAGTGCATGATCTTGGTCTTTTGAGCTATATCTTAGGAATAGAAGTAATTAGAACTTCTCAAATCACTTTTATTTCACAAGAGAAGTATGCTATTTCTATTCTCAATAGATTTCATATGGTAGATGCAAATCCTATTGATACACCTATGGAATCACATGTAAAGCTAACTATAAGAGGTAATGAAAGATCCTTCGAGGACATTACTCTCTATAGGAAGCTAATAGGTTCTCTTATATATCTAACCATCACAAGACCTGATTTATCTTATTGTGTTGGTAGATTAAGCCAATTCATGCAAGATCCTAGCATAGAACATTGGAAACTAGGAAAGAGGATCTTGAGATACATCTCGGGAACAAAAGATTTTGGCATTGTTTATAGAGGCTCATCACCTAACTTATTTGGTTTTTCAGATTCAGATTTTGCAGGAGACCTTATGGATAGAAAATCCATAAATGCACATGCTATTTTCATAGGTGATGGAGCTATCTCATGGATGTCGAAGAAACAAGCAACTATATCACTTTCTTCTAGTGAGGCCGAGTACAAAGCTTTGACATCATGCACAAAGGAGATGGTGTGGATCAAGAGGATGATTATGGAGCTTCATTTGCTGGATTTTTCAGAGAGTCCAATCATCTTTTGTGACAACCTTTCAGCCCAAAGTCTAGCAAGCAATCCGGTTTTCCATGCAAGGAGCAAACATATCGAGGTGGCTTACCATTTTGTGAGAGAACAAGTGTTGGCAAAAGAGATCAAGCTTGAACATGTCCCATCAAAGGAATGTGTGGCTGATATCTTTACCAAAGCATTGGGAAAGGACTTATTTTTCAAGCATAGAACAAGTCTTGGTGTACTTTCTAAATCTATGCTAAAACTAGTTGAAGAGGGAGTGTGAAAAATTGTCAACTAGTAGTATTTTCCTAACTTGAGATTTTGTAGGCCTATGGCCAAATAAAAGTTAGAGATAGGTTCATACATGTATGTAGAGGCCCAAAGTATGTGTACACTACTTTTGAGGTCACATTAATTAGAGGAGGTCGAGTGTGGAGCTCTTCTATTGGCTCATAATTTGGTGCATTCCTATTTGACCAAATTTCTAGGTATATGGGTGAATCCTATTGGACCCCAATTTTAGCCTATCATAAGACAAGTGGCCAAGAGGCACTATGGCTGCTATAAATAGCCATCTCCACGAGTATGTACACATCTCATTTTCATTCTATTGAATGAATGTTATGCTCTTTGAAGGTCCATCTTCTTTTCTCTCACTTTTTTGTTCATATCTTGCATTCTAGCCACTAGAATTGTGATTTCTTTGTTGCTATGGCTTCACACGTGTGAAATGCAGGTTGTAGGCTCTGAAGTACGGACAGGGACAGCAAGTTTCTGTTTGTGGAAGCTTATGATCAGATTTTGATGTTTAGTTGATGTTTAGTATGCTTAACATCACAATTTCTATCATTTTTTCAATCTAGATGTGCATAACTTCCATGGCCAAGATCTTTATGAAACTTTAGCATCTTTTGGATCTGAGTTTTTCACATAGATGATGCTATGAAAGTGGATGTTAGTTTTCATGGTTTTCTAATGGATCTGGAAAAGAGGTCTTAGTAAATGTCTTTGATGGTCAAGTGGAAGATCAAGAGGTTGATCTCAAAGGGCTTCAACAACACAAAAGAAAAGGTGGCAATTTGGAGCTAGTCAAGAGCATCAAAGGAGAGTCAATTGGCAAAGATGTTTTGGATCTATTTTTGCAAGTGTTTGAAGACTCAAGTAAGGTCAAAAGAGTAGCAAGAAAGTGTTGTTCAAGTTTATTTTACTTGTTCTATCTCATGTTTGAGCAATTTCATGTGGATGTGTGCAAATTGTCAAGATATGGTAAAACTAGCTACGTTGGTTTGCATCATTTTGATGTTGGAGTTGTACTAGAATTCATGGCTAGTTTTGTTGATGGAAATGAATCTATTGGAGGCTCATTATATCACTCATTCATGTTCAAGTCATCAAACGATGATGGCATTTTGAGGCAAGATGGAGATGGAGGCTCATTCATGGAGTTTTAGTTAGAATTAAAGTAGAATCACTGTGTTATTGTACTGTGCCTATCAGTCGATAAGGATCAGTTGGCTTCGCCACAAGGTGAGTCGACGGGACACGCATCCTGTCAACGACAACCTGGGTCATGCATGGGTTGCCTGAGTGAAGAACTATATGTACAGCGTAATTTCATTTTGAGAAATATAGTTGCTATGTGAGCTTGGTGTGGAGAGTGTTTTCTGTCTGTGTAACTGTGTAGCATGATCTGTGTTCCTGTTCGAAGCAAATTTTAAGTTGGTATCAAAGCCACACAGGGAGTGTACGTAGTACAGTGTCGCCGTTGAAGAGAGCTTTGAGAGAAGAGTCTTCTGAGAGTTCGGGGTTTACGGTGGGTTGTAGACAGAAGTGAAGCACTGGTGCACAGATTCTAGCACACAGAGGCTTGCTGAGCTTGAGATTGTTTGAGGATTCAGAGACAAGAGTTGTCGGTTGAATCAGAACCTTAGCCAAATGGAATTTTGAAATTCCAAAGGGAGGCTACTTGGCGTTTGCAATCGGTGTGCATTCAAACGGACACCATTTTAAGAACGGTTTGAAGCATCAGACTCCTTGCAGTAGGGCAACCTTAGAGGAAGAGGATTGGCTAGTCAGAGAGCTGTAAACAATCAACCAAGTTCAATATTTCCAAGGAAAACCTTGGTCTAGGGTTTGGAAGCTCAAAATTGTTGATTTCTCTTCATTTTGGACAGATTTCAATGCTATAAATTGACAACTATGGGCGCCCTGTTGAGAACAGAAGGTTGATAGTTGGTCGTGGATAGCCATCAAGCAAAGAGAGCGATGGAACGATCCAAAGGGACGGTCATAATCATTAAAGCTGCCATAGCTCATGAAGGAGGAACAAACCCGCGAGGAGGGTTGTGCACGTCCGGTTCGGCCATAAACTTGGTGTAAAATGGTGTCTCGCGGCTAGAGGGAAGTGTTTCAGTGCGCCAGATCATGGACAATCGTTAGTCTAAAACTCACATAGATCTGTGGTAAAGATCGACTCTCCAAGAACTGCTGTGGGCCATTGGATTGAGGATAACCATTAGATGAACTTTGAAGGGTGACTTGAAGAAAGCTAAATGGAGTTGAAAGGTAAACTGGCCTTGAACTTCATTAAAAAAATTCACTTCGAAGTTGGAGCTGGGTCCCTTCACTGGTGAAGTTTGAAGTTTCTTCACTCTGAAGAAATAGCTCAAAAATTAAAAAGCCCTTCATTTTGTCTCCTTTATTCGTTTTGGCCCAAATGAAGGGCTACGAACTCCAAACGAAGGGCACCTAGACTGTACCTACAAGTACGGTACCACAAAACAGAGTGATTGCAATGGAAAAAGTGTTCAGAGTGCACCAAAAGTGATTCTTCTATATCCAGTGTCGTATTTTTTGGTACTGTCTTCTTTCTTCCCTCACATTTGGATATGGCGCTAAAGTTGAGGGTTGGTCATCAATGACCGAGGGTGGTGGTGAGGGAGCCGCTTCCTTCCTCTTATGTGCTCGCGTAACGGCTAACACATGAGTGTGGAATTGTTGTCTTTCCAATGACATCCCTGCTGGAACAGTTGGTTGTTGTACCGCAATGAAGCTGAGAGGTGCACTGGTTCCAGGTCTCAATGGACAATTCTTGAAACAATGTCCATAATCACATTCTCGACAGAAGGATGTATATTGTCCCTTGTAGGGACATTCCGCAATTCTGTACCCTTCACCACATCTGTAGCAGCCATAGTTCCTCCCGCCTTGATGCTGAGTTTGAGCTGCATAGGCTGCAATATATGCATTTATGGCAGGATCCATAAATGGTTCATCTGGTCCGTACCATTGCTGCTGCTCAGGTTGAGGTGATACTTGCATCACTAGTTCCGCTATTGTCAGATTTACATGGGCTGTTGATTGGCTGGCCCTGGTGGTGCAGGTAAGGCCATATGCTATTGCTGATTCGGTGCGCCATACCTCGGTGCTGCGTTTGGTGCCCCTTGATGATATGGATAAGAAGTCTGATACAGACTTCTCTTCTATTGAACAATCTGGAGATTAAACAGGCAAAATGTCGTATTGTGCGATGTTGCATTGCACAGATGACATAATCTATGTGTCAGTCTTAGATTTTGCTTTAGGACTGGACACTCGTTTGTTGTATGGTTTTGCATGCACACTGAACACCATACATTCTCCTGTCGTGGATATCGTAGCTGGTTTGGTTTCGGTTGATGTGGTGTTACTGCTACAGCTCCCTGTAAGGCTTTTAGTTTCTGGTCAAACTACGTCGTAAGTTGCTCCATCTATTGTTTGTGTAATTTTGTCATTTGCTCCAACAGCAGTTCTGTGGATAGAGCAGATGCATTCGATGATGATGATGCTATCGAGGGAGTGGGAGTATGGGTGGATGGATATTCATCGTCAGCTCCCTCATCCTCTTCCCTGATGGCATCTTTCATAGCCTCTTACAAAGTAGCGTATTGATCCCATCGTTTCAGTTCTCTTCTGATGCTTTGTGGTAATCCAGCTAGGAACCACATGATTCAATGCTATAAGGACCGGACACTTAGCCATTGAAGTTGACAACAAAGGGTTCATAGTCAAGACATCACTCTATATAAGAGTAAATGAATCATGGATTCTGTTAACAACATGCTCCATACAACTCCAAAGTGCTACTAGGACAAGATCTGGGCCAAGACTATCATGACTGGGTTAGGGCTACAAGAACTACCTCTACCAGGGGACTTCTGCCAATTACATAGGAATGGAAAGATTCAACATTACTTCTACTCTAGAGATTTACATAGACATCTCCTAGAAGAAGACAAGTTGTTTTGAATCAGACAAAGTGCTGACTATAGTTCTCTCGAAGTCTATGATGTTAGATTATTCTTCTATCTAACTAGATAATCAATCTTTAATCTTCATCATACTTAATATCCAGTTCTGCGGTTTTCTTCGTGTTTCTACATAGTCTACAGAAATACACGAGTATCGCTCACAGGTGGCTTTGAACTATCGGACATCATCCTATTGAACATCATCTGAACTATTGGATGAAAGACAATTATTTTTTCACTTGAATTGAAGCTAAAGACTTGCCCTAACCGTTTAGTAAGTAGATTTTCGGGAAGTCCTAACTGGATGTGTGCTAGTTCAATTTGGCCAACTGGCTATTGCGATCTACAACCTAATAGTTGTCCTACTACTGGACATGCATCAATTGCTTAGTATAAATAGCTGATCATCAAACATTTCATCATGCTCTTTTCTGGTTTCGTTTCTATCTTAGCTTAGAGCTTAGTATTACTCACACTTATTGTATTGCTTATCAGCGGAAGTGCATCAGTCAGAGTTTCAGTTACTCAGAGATAGTTTAGAGTACGTGGTTTTTGTGAATAATTTCAGACCTTTTAAGATCCATATCTATCTATTGATCTTTGGTTTGAAAGTCAACACAATATCACCAACCTTGCCAATGTAGAACAATCAACATCTACTCTACGAAATAGATGCAAACTCAATAAGAACCTGATCAAACATCAAACATAAGATGAAATGAAATTGTTTTCCATAAAAAAATAGTAAGCTACTGTATTTCACACATGTGGATCTGAATATAACAAAATATGAGCAATCTATACACAAGATTTCAAAATATCACCAATATAGTGCACCAATGGATAGATGAACCCAAGAAAACTCATGAATAAGCATGGAATGAGATGAGAGAGAGAGAGAGAGAATGTATCTCTTCTGTTAGCATCTGTGCTAACACAAAGAAAAATAAAAGAGAAAGAAATAGAACTCCGTGGCATGTGTTTTGTAAGTCCACATATGAGTGTCTGTTAATAAACTTCCGTCGTGGCATGTGTTTTGTAAGCCCATGAGTAGAAGCTTAAATAATAATAAAATAGCTTCCTTTCATTGGTTCTTTTATTGTGGCATGTTTTTAGTCGATTTATGCTTAGTTTACCCGCAATCTATCATTTTCAGTCCCTTTGGGTGCTAATTTAGGATTTAGCTTAATCACCTTGAGTAAGCCTTAGAGGTTTTGTTTTTGTCCTCTTAGTTAGTTTCATTTCCATTTCAAGCACTAGTTGGTTAAGCCTTAGTGCTTCCGTCATTGTTTCCATTTCTGCATTCTCATTTGAAGCCTAGTAGAAACTTAGAAAGTGTACGATCCTCTCTATACTACACTACATCATGAGTAGATCTAGCCAACATATACAAATCAGATTTACTTCCAACATTGGCGCCGTTGCTGCTTTTTAAGCATTTTTTACCTAGCTTCTTTGTCTTTTTTTTTTTCGCCTCCGTGTTGTGTGTTTGCTTGTTTGCATGCTTTCTATCTTCCAACCACACCACGAGTCTTCTCTCCAGGTCCTACACGAGCTGCGGAGCAACTTATCAAGTCAGGGAGAAGCAACAAAAGAGTCAACTTGGGCATTCTCTTTGAAAAGAAGTGACCCAAGTCTTTTTTTTGAACCAAACAGGTATATCAGAATTCGTCGGTCTGTCTACAGCCCTAACAGACCCTGATATTGCATTTTATCACCTCCATGAATTCTGACCAGGATCACATTATGAGAAAATAGCCTGATATACTGTGAAAATCCCTTATTTCTCACCCAAATCTTTTTTCTAGAATTCAAAGGTTTCACTAAGGCTAGATCTACTCAAGATCAGTCCTCCAGCAGCTTTGCGAATTCTGTCTCAAAGATTTTGCTTGTTTTCCAGTTAGAAAGTTATATTTTTTCTCATATTCCCTATTTGTCAATAAAACCTCTGTATCAGAAATCGCCATCCAGCCTACAAAATCGTCCTCAGTGAGCACAAATTCTCTGTCCCACCCGCGAATTCTAACAATACAAATTTTTTTCCAAAAATATAAAAAAATCAATATTATGACAAACAACACTCCTTGTCAGAATTCGCGAGTCCTGCAGTTTGATTTATTTGCCTCTCCACGATTTCTCAACCTGTTCGTGAATTCTATTATAGCCAGAAATAGCAGTTTTTTGTCCAGCACTCTCCATTCTATAGGCAAACTGTCTTTTTGTCTTTTGCCAAGAACAATACTAACCTGATCATCTGTGCTGTTACTCTCATCCACACTTTGCATCATGTCTCGTGATTGTACTGAATCTTCCAACCCTATGACTCCATGACTAGAACACAAAATTCCACTAGTTGATGCACCAAAGTACGATGGAGAATCTGACCCAGTTTGATTTTTCCAAGACTTTGATAATGCATGCCATTTTTATGGAGATACCTCAGAAACTGAAAAGCTTTACCTATTTCCCATGGTATCCTATGGAATAGGCAAAGAGTGGTATCTTAATCTCAAAGCTCTTGATCTTGCTTCTTGGACCACCCTCAAGGATGCTCTCATGAAGTGTTTCAAACCATCCAAACTGACTCAGAGTCCATTCATCCAAATTACCCATATCAAGATGCGTCGCGAAGAGTCTGTTCGAAACTACATTGAGCATTTTAAATGTCTCAAAGTAGAACGTGTTGATAAATCTATCACCGAACGATGGCCATAAAAGTACCTCACAAGTCTTTTGAAAGCAGAACCCTTGAAGGTACTGAAGTTTGGGGAGATTTACTGCAAGCCAATGTCACTCTTCCTGTCCAGGTTCTTTGGAAGCATGCTGGCAAATGGAAATACTAGATCCAATCCAATGACACCACCAACCCTGATGAGTTGCCTGAAATGCCCTTACACTTAACCAATCCACTCAGCGAATGAGGCAACATCAAAATCTCAGCTACCCATCACCAATCCCATGACATTTTAGTGGTTCTCGATGGTGGCCCCGGTGTCAATATCATTTCCACATCCCTCATGCTAGAATGGAATCTGAGAGACAAGCTTGCCAAACCCACTTGTTAGCTTAGGATGGTTGATCAAAGTGTGGTCTGACCTACGGGTTTCCTTCCACAAGTGCTGATCAAACTATGAGATCTAAAGTTTTCCGTCGATCTCGTAGTTCTTGATATTCCAAGTAATGCCTATTCCTATGAATTACTACTTGGTTGTCCATGGCTCACCAATGCAAGAGTCGTTCATGACTGGAGCAAAGGCCGAGTCACTATTGGAAATCATGACAGTTCTGTCACCATAGATTCAACGGACAGACTCAAACCTGCATGCATTCATGACAAAGGGTCCTCGACCACCACTACTGATATCATGAATTGGAGTTACAGTTTAGCTACCATTGATTGTGTTAATACCGATTATTGTGCTCATCATCAGGATGATTGTACCTCTCCACTCTCGATCAATCATGATCAATTACCTGATTTTGATACACCTATCATCAATGTGAATTTTATTGATATTCTTTCACACAATGATGAGTTACTAAATGTTGTATGGCTACCTACTAATGAATCAGAAGATTTATTCATAGGTAATATCACAAATTCAGAACTGTCCAGAAGATTTGGACATTTTTTATATTCAAATCCTCAATTACATGGAGGCACTTCCACTTAGGGCCTATCCACAACATGCTTCAAAGGTGGAACCGGTTGCCAAGGTTACAGTTGAAAAGCTTGATACAAAATTCTACCGTGTTAAACGCCCAAACTATCCATGGGATCTCCGTGAGGAGGAGACCATCTTTCAAATTGATGACAAGATCCTCCATGACGTACCACCTATTCCTCATCCACACACCTCCCCACAGCCAAAGCCTCAACCATGTGGCCATGCTATGAAAGAAAAGATGAAAAAATCACTTCAAATTCAGCCGCCTGGTGACTTCACAACTGTTAGGGAAGTTCCTGCTATGCTTCTATCCCTATGCCAAACCCCGAACGTTCCCAATCACCATAGAGAGATTATGATTCTTATTGTCACCATCTTTGCTACAGGAGCAAAGGTTTCTTCATAGTCAAGGCCATATATTTGTGCAAAGCCTTTAGCACATAATCTTGCCTTGTACTTGTTGATGGAGCCATCATGATTGTACTTGATCTTGAACACCCACTTGCATCCAATGATATGCATGTTAGGTGGTGGATCCACTAGCTCCCATGTGTGGTTGGTGATCAAGGCATCATATTCAATCTTCATGGCCTCATACCACTCCTTGGTATTGAGGGCTTCTTGGACATCTTTGGGCTCCTCATGAGAAACAAAATATGCATAAGTGGAATCAAGATCCACTTGTTTTCCTTTGTCATCATAAGTGAGCCTCTTGGGCTCGGATCTCTCCCTCATGGATCTTCTAGGAGTGAAAATTTGAGGACTTCCATCTTCAAATCTCGACTCCTCCATATGTTGATTGTTTTCAATAACAATAGGTGATAGATTTTGAGGTTGCTTGATCTCGGCCCCTCCGAGATTGGACTTTTCTTCTTCATGAAAAACTACATCTCTACTATCAATTACTTTAGAAGTAGAGAGCACGTAGATTCAATAGGCTTTCTTATTGGATGAATATCCAACCATTACTCCTTTGCTTGCACAAGGATCATCCTTCTTTCTCATTTCCAAGGGAATATGGACAAAGCACTAAGATTGAATCCTAGTGAGATAAGAAAAGTATTAAGTCCAGAATACCATGATCTTGGTGCTTGCTTTAGTCCATAGAGACTTTTGAAGAGCAAGCAAACTTTGGTCTTGTCTTTGATGAACCCAAGGGGTTGTTCCATATAAATTTCTACTTCTAGATATCCATTTAAAAAGTATTTGAGACATCTACTTGAAAAACTTGCCATTTGACAAAACAAGCAATGGAAATGAGAATTCTAATTGATACCATCTTTGCAACAGGAGCAAAAGTGTCCTCATAATCAAGTCCATAAACTTGGGCAACCCTTTACACAAAGTCTTGCCTTATACTTGTCGATTGTGCCATCTTGATTATATACTCGAAACACTCATTTGCAACCAATAGTGTGCTTGTTGGATGGAAGATCCACAAGCTCCCATGTTTTGTTGGCAATCAATGCATCATATTCCTCCTTCATGGCTAGAAACCATTCTTTTGAGTTGAGTGCTTCATGTACATCCTTTGGCTCTTCATGTGAAACAAAATATACATAATTATGGAGTTAAGTTCCACTTGTTTGTCTTTATCTCCATATGAGAGCCTCTTAGGCTCGGATCTTTCTCTTAGTGATCTCCTTGGTGAGAAGACTCGAGGTGACTCCTCCTCAATTCTCGGCCCCATCCCTCCATGATAATCTTCAAGGGTGATGATAGGAGAATCTTTTTGAGAATCTTTGATCTCGGCCTCATCAAAGATGTATTTTGATTCTCATGAAAAATAACATCTCTATTCTCAATTGTAATTGAGGTAGAGGGAATATAAATTCTGTGTGCCTTTTTGTTGGATGAGTATCCAACCATGATCCCTTTAATTGAATTTGGATCATCTGTTTTCCTTGTTTCCAAGGGTACATGAACAAAGCAAGCACATTCAAAAACTCTAAGGTGATCAACCTTAGGTTTCTTCTTGAACAAGATTTCAAATGGTGATCTTCCTGCAAGTGTATTGTGAGGTAATCTATTGCATAAATAATTTGCACAATTTATTGCTTCTCCCCAATATTCAATACACAAAGAAGCTCCAATACGAATTTCTTTAACACATTTACATAGAGATCGATTTTTCCTTTTGGCAACCCCATTTTGAGATGGGAAATAAACACAAGAAAATTCTCTCTTAATTCCTTCAACCTCACAATAATCATAGAACTTGTTGGAGATGTATTCACTCCACCATCACATCTCAAAACTTGAACTTTGAAAGAAAACTGTTTCTCAACCTAAGCTTTGAAAACTAGGAAGTGTTCAAACACCATAGCTTTTGAAGAAAGAAGATACAACCAAGTATATCTTGTAAAATCATCAATGAAGGTAACAAAACAAGTAGCACCACCAATACTTTTTGAGGAAGAAAAACAAACATCTGAATGTATTAATTCCAAAGGATGAGAAGTCTTGATAGAAGACTTTTGATATGGCTTTTTATGTGATTTTGCAATAGCACAAGTCTCACATGGCTTGATATCATTGGAAAGTGATCTTGGTAGGCCAATAGCTTTATCATTCTTTATCATAGAAAGCATAGATTTGTAGTTGGGGTGCCCCAAACTCCTATGCCATAACTCCTTAGACATAAAAGCAATTTCACAAAAATTTACATTTTCATAAGAATTTAACTTGAAGATGACACCATATCTAGATCCATGAGCTAGGATCTCATCACCTTTCTTAATAAATATGGGTGATTGGTTGGATAGGCCCTACAAAATCTATCCCCCACTTCTCAAAAGGCGCCAAGAAAATAATTGGAGCAAGCTGCCAATGCATCGCGAAGCTGGGTTTCCCCATCCTCTGACAAGCATCACATTTCTGAATGAATATTCTAACATCTCTATAGATGGTAGTTTTAAGAGCATAGTGACCCCCCGAATCTTCCTTGTATAATGCACTTATTACAACGGTCGTCTCGGTTGGTCCTAAACATCGGCGGAGGCTATCGTTAGCTCCTAATTTATACAATATTCTATTTATAATCGTATAAGGTCCTACTTTTGAAAGAAAAACAGTTTTTTGTTGTTTAATAAATTGTTCAGGATAAATCTGGTCTTGTAAAAAATTAATAATGTCCATATAAATTGATGTTTCCGATTGAATACGCATTATATGTTCATTCAAAAATTATTCAGAAATGGGTTCATCTGATTCTTTGTTTGGAGGCTGGATATATAATCAGCATTTTGATGATTCTTGCCTCTTCTTAATTCTACTTCATAATTAAACTCATCTAATAACAATACCCATCTAGCTACCCTACCCGAAAGATCAGGTTTATTCACTAAATGTTTCAATGCATAGTGATTTACATAAAAAACGAAAGGGTATCCTAAAAGATAATGTCTAAATTTCTTAACTGAATAAATCATTCCTAGTGCTTCCCGTTTTGTAGCAGAATAGTTCTTTTCTGATGCAGCGAGTTGCCTACTCGCATAATAAATTGGGTAATCTATATTTTGGTCATCTTTCTGACTAAGCACTACACCTATTGCAAATGATGATGTTCAGCGAGTTGCCTACCCGCATAATAAATTGGGTAATCTATATTTTGGTCATCTTTCTGACTAAGCACTACACCTATTGCAAATGATGATGTGTCTACATATACATGGAACTTTTGGCTTCTGCTAATGACTGTTTTAGTTTATCAAAAGCTTGCTGATGGTCCTGTGACCAATGGTACTCAACAGACTTTTTTAATAAACTTGTTAAAGGAGTTACTACTATGGCATAATCCTTAATTATCCTACGATAATACCCTACGTGTCCTAGAAAACCTCTAAGCTCTCATAAATTAGTTGGTTCTAATAATTCTAAAATCATTTTTACTTTTTCGATGTCGGCTTGTATACCGTCCTTTGAAATTTTATGTCCTAACAGGATGCCTTCCCTCATTCCAAAATAACACTTGGCTGGATGCAATTTAAGAGATGTCTCTTGACATCTTCTCAATGTCTTCTCTAATGCGTCTAAATGGTATTTAGTTGATGAATAGACACAAAAGTCATTCATAAAAATTTCTAGAAACTTTCTTAAATTTTTTTGAAAAATGTTCGTCATCATACGTTGGGATGTGGCAGGTGCATTACAAAGACCAAAGGGCATTCGCGTATATGTGTACATCCTCCAATCAGTGGTAAAAGTGCTCTTGGATCTATCTTTCTCTTTTATAAAAACTTGGTTATAACCTGAGAATCCATCTAAAAAGCTATAACATTCATGACCAGCTACCTAGTCAAGAATAGTATCTATATACGACAGAGGATGATAATTCTTTGTTGTAGCAGCATTTAGTTTTCTAAAATCTTGGCAAACTCTAATCTTGCCCGTCTTCTTCTTAGGTACTATAACTATTGGTGACACCCACTCACTGCTTAGAACAAGATATATAATACCCGCTCTAAGACATCTATCCAATTCGTCTTTAACTAACAAGGAATACTTTGGATTCAATCTATATGGCACTGCCTAACAAGTATTGTTCCCTGAATAAGATCTATTCTATGTTCGTCCCATTTAACTGGTATTCCTATTAAATCGTCCATCGACCAAGCAAATACGTTTTGGTATTTCTGAAGAAGTAATATATACTCTTCACGTTCCTGGTCTGATTGGTGTTTATATAAATTCAAAATTTTACCTTTATTTATTTCTATTTCAATATAATCTATTTTATCTACCATCCATTCGGTCAGACTTGCTTTGGTTCCACCCAGAACTTCCCTTGACTCGGATGTTGTTGTTATTTTCTCATCCTCGTCAATCTCATAGCATTATATGAAATTGATCTAGGATTCAGCAGGTCTGGCTAACTCCTCACCCCATCTCAAAAGGTGACCCCCTATTGGATTGGCTGTGAGAATGTCTGAAAAAATATCTGTTTGGTAGACCAGTTTATAATAGCATCTGCTTGATATAGCGACGATCTTCCAAATAATGTTGAATACGGTGGTGTATCTACTAGGTTTATGACAAGAAATTCATAACGAACGTCTCTATCTCCATAACTAATACCTTTTAGTTCCCCTATTGGTATGCATTTGGATGCGTCTGCTAAATGGATTTCATGGTAAGTGATAGGATGTATCTGTTTTTCTAGTCCTAATTTCTTAACCGTTGTTTTTGTTATTAAGTTGATACTAGATCCTGAGTGTCTATTAGTATTCTATCTATAGTCTGATATCCTACAATAGCACTAATATATGGAAGTCCACAATCTCCTCTATCCACATATTCTACTTTATTACTGTATGCATGTATACTTAGTGTGACAAACCTCTCCCTTTTCTCAGTCCTTACGGACTGAAGCTCTTCATCCTCTGAAGTATAGCTCGAGGTTGATGTAGGTGTCTCACCTTCGTACTTATCCTTTTCCCATGACATTGTAATTCTTTTGTGACTTTTTTTTGTCGGTGTCTCCATCTGATTTATGAAGGTAATCTCCTTCTTCTTCCAGTAAGTTATGACATCGGCCTGGTAGAGCCATGGTCATCCTAATAACACCTTATACGATGATTCTCTTGTAGTTCTTAATATTATAAAATCCATAAGAAACTTATGGTCTCCAATATAAACTGTAACTTGGGACAATTCTCCTATTGGTGGTCTTCTAGTTGCATCAGCTAACCTTAAATGTCTTAATGTGGGTTCTATTCTATGATGAATGCCTAACTCATATGCTATTTTTTCAGTCATTATGTTTACGCTAGATCCGGAATCTATGGGTACACTGTCTAAGATGCGGCCATTGATTACTACCTGAATCTCGAGTTGACCTTCATCACCGTAGTTAATAATCCTACATTAACTAATGGTAACTTCGCTTTTCATTTTTTTTTCCTTTGCAAAAATTGCTTAATTTCTTTCTTGTAATACTGATTATCGTCTAATAACTGTTTAAAAGTTATATTGGGCATTCTGGAGACAAGATGATCTACTATGTCATAAGGACGGGTTCTATGTGGTGATAGATCTCTAGCTATCTCACTACTTATAGCTAGATCTGAAAATGTTACTTTCTTATCTTTTCTAGTTTCTTTATCTAAAAGCTTTTTAGCTTCTGAACTAATATCAACATCATAATATTTTTCAGTAGGCCTATCAAGGTCTATTTCTTTACTATTAGAAATTTTTACTGGCTGTTCTATGACTTTCGCGTTTTTCGCAGATTTTGACTTAGTTTTTGTTAGCCAATATTTTCGCACGGGAAATCGGCCTATTATTGAAGTTTAAGTTTGCAATAATTGAAAAAACTAGCATGTAAAGCCCGATTATTAGAGAAAAATCGGCACAAATTTGCCTTAGGTCTGGATCCCAGCCCGTCCTAAAGTGGCTAGACACAGTTTAAAAGTAAGAAACTGACTTTCAAAAAAACTGTCAAAAATATTTTGTGGTCAATTTTTGTAAGACCGAGCCAAAAGTGCCGGTCCACCTAGAATTGGGTCTCAGCCCACCCTAAATGAGGCTAGAGCAAATTTTGCGGCCTTAGAAATGGCCAGTAAATATTTTACGGCTTTTCAAAAAAATGGCCAGTTGTAAAAAATTAGCCGGTATGACCGTGCTAAAATCATACCATGTACTGAGTCCATTTTTACTAATATATGATCACTCAGTGTATTTTTCAAGGAAACCGTGTTGTCGTGGGAGCCCTAGTCATGAATGCCAGAAAAGTCAACCACAGAAGAAAAAATCAAGAAAGAAAAGTTTCGGGTAAAAACGGGACCGGGAAATATGGATTCAGTGTCAAGGAGTCACAAAAACCCTAACAACAAAGTTTGGGCAATTTACGGACAATAAACGAAATATGTGGGCCAAGTGGTTACCCAACAGGCCAAAAACCCAAACAAATGAGCAGTAGGCGCACGACCCTTGAAAATTCGAAGGAAGGCCGAAAACATAGGTATCCAAAGAAAAACGAAGGTCGCCTACTAAAAATAGGGGTTGAAAAAGGGCCTCACCCAAAATTTGGATATTAAATGCCAAAACACCTTGGAGGCTAAAAAATTTGGGAGGTACACCCACTAGCCATTGACATTTTGGGCTTCTAGGGTGTACAGAAGGGAAAACTTGAATGGCCTCCCTAGCCTTTGACAAAAATGGCATCTTGGCTAGTTCTGAAAGAGGGCCTTGAATGCACCACTCCCCCACTCTCTTATGGAGGCCACTAGGTGTACTATCAAATGGGTTGAGGACAAATGGCAAAGAGGGCTTGAAGGGCATGAAAATTGGCAAAGCCTCATTTTGAAGGGGGACACTTGGGATTTCCTATAAAAAGGAGCCAACTCTTTGTATTTGTTGTTAGTGCTTTTTGATGTTATTGTTTGGAGTTAGTGTATTTGTGAGTTAGTGCTTTTGTGAGTTAGTGTATTTGGATGTTAGTATTTTTGTGAGTTGGTACTGTTGGGTTTATGTGTTGATAATTGTGAGAGCTTCATTATCTTGTGTAAGAATCAAGTATTGTCTTTTGGAGCATAGTTGTCTTGCGTTGGTGGCTTTGTGGTTAGTTTCTTTATGATGTTATGAATGCTAGCATGCAATTATGGTTGTTGTGTATGATGAGAGTTGAGAGGCCAATGTAGTTTGATGTTGAGTGTTGCAATAGAGTCAGATGATGTTGATAGTTGGATGATAGTTGGAATTTTGGATAATGAAATGATGTTGATAGTTGCTAAGTTGAGAGTGGAGAGTTTGATGAGTTTGATGTGATAGTTTTGATGTGATGTTGGTTGAGAGTCTTTTTGATGAGAACTTGCTTGCTTGAGGATGCTTGGATGTTAGTTCCATTTTGGTCTAAGTGATTGTGAATGGTGGTGCTCTATGTTAGGGTTGTTAAAATGTTAGTACTTGTGTATGTTAGTACTTTTGTGTGTTAGTATTTTTAGGAGTGGGTATGTTTGAGAGTTGAGAGTTGTAGTTGTCTTGTCGTTTGGGAGTGATGTTACTTACTATGTTTGCTTGCTCATATTGAGGAGTTGAGAGATTGTGGTTGTGTGTTGATTGCTTGGACCTCATTACTAGTGTGAGTTCATATTTGAGTGCTTTAGATTACTTGGAGAGGATGTTTACTTGCTTTTGTTGAGAGGATTGATGGGTGAGAGTGATTTCATGGTGAGGGTTGGTTGGTTGGTTGTAGTCCATTGTCATACTAGTAGGCTTATATCTTGAATGAGTGGGATGGTTTGCTTGAGGGCTTGGTGTGAGTGATGGGTTGCTGAGTTTTTTAGCCATTGTATCTTTCTGGCTTGTTTTTTTTTAACAGACTTTCGGTTCAGTTTTCTCTCAACTGAACCGTTAACATTTCAATCGCACCAATCATATTCCATAAACTTTCATTTTCTTCATTTTCTCTTTTTACACCAATTCGATCGGACACGCGTAAAGTGGAGAAAACTGCGTCAACATGCCTGGCTCTAATTTTTGCTACAAGGTTCATGTCTAGAGTTTCCACGCAACGGCTACCTACTGGCACATTGAGGTAAGACTCACACTTTTCACAATCAGTTTATCTTCATGATGCCATTTTTTCGTACGCTGTCTTCTTTCAGTTGGAATAGAGTGTGGTATGTAGCCATAAACAGTTTTGGTTTGAAGAAGGGTTTCTGAAGTATTTTCGTTGATTTTGAGTTTTAAGAATTGATCGTACTTTCTTAAAACGATAAAACCATCATTGTTGGGTGTGTATTATGTTTGAGTCCATCGTTCATTCGCATTCCCTTAACCAAATAATTAGTTTTGATATCAATACTGAGGCATTTGGCACTATCACGAGTACGAAAATTGGGTTGAGATTATAGCTAGGCTGTGGGTATATATGAGTGATTTACCTATTTGTTGTTGTTTTCAATGTATGAAACAAAAAAAAATTTGGGCCATGTGTTCTTAACGTCGCATTGGAGTACATGTGTTAGGGAAGAGTAAGAAAAAGATTTTTTTCACAATTTGATGTTTTACTAAGTCATCTAGCATATTTTTCGGTTAGTAAAATGACTTTACAGAATCGTCAAGTTGTGAAACATTTTTTCGGGTTTTGTCAATTATGAAACATATCAACTGAACCCAACCTCTGTGAAAGCGTCACACTAGTCACACCCGCCATCAATACTGTCTAGCAAAATACCTAGACCTGACGGTCGGCGAAAATACCACCGCTTATCAAACAAAGCGGTGTGTATAACTTGCATCCCACGAGCACATCATAGGCAATATATTGGTTTCAAGCCCATGTAAGATTTTTACTAACTGTAAGCCGAATTCAATGGGGAAAGAGACATTAGCAAGATCCTAATGCGAATTAGTGATAAGAAGTTTTACAGAACCATAACCCTAGAAAGCTAGTGAATCATTGCACCAAAATTGACAGCACCCCCTCCTTGCAACTGTATCTCTGAGAGCTTGGAAAACCCTCATCGGTTGGGGAGCACGGGGCAATAGAGAAGGCCATCAGGGTTGGAAGTGGCAAATCCTCTATTGCTCACGTAGGGCCAAGCTGCCATTAGAGGTGGGGCCCCTTGGCCCTTTTAGGACGTTTTGGCTGGACCAACCCCCTGCCGAAAATGGCCCTACCAGTTTTCTTCTTATCTTTAAGAGTTGAATAATTTTTACTACTTCTACTAGTTACTTTATTTATCTCTACATCTAAATCAGACCATTGATGGTCGTGATCTAATGATTCGGACTCTACTTCTATCCCGTGAACTATCATGTCAGTGTTAGTTTTAGATGGCTGAAGGCCATCTTCTCTAGGCTAGTTTACAGACCTTGGTTTAGACCACGGTTGTTGTGGCTGAGGACATTCAGCAGTGACATGCCCTTTGTCTTTACAGTTAGCATAGAGCGACACATAACCTACTGATCTCATGGATTCAAGGAAATTAGACGAATAGTGACCCGGGGCTCCGCAATTGTAGCACGGACCCCTCACTCTGGGTGGTGAAGTGGAATCTTGTGTCCCCCCTCTACGCAAAATAGTGTACTGTTGACCAGTACACTATTTCGGTATAATGTTCTTTTGGTTAGTAGGAGTTGCAATATAAGGTACCTCCTCATGATTATTAATCGGACAGGGGAATAATTTCTCTTCTAAATAGTTAATCTGTAAACTGGGACAATTTCCCACAAGCGGTACACCAAACATTGGCGTTAAGCTTCACTTTCTTCTGTTTGGCTTTAACGTCAGACATTTGGACTTTTAAATCACTCATTTCTTTTGCTAATATGTCGACACTCTTCCTTAATGGATCCATCTTTTCAGATTTCTTCATTTTTTTCTTCCTATCTGAGTTCCTATTTTTGGATTTCCTATAAGAAGATTCTTTTTCTGATGAAGAAGAATAAGATGAATACTTTGAAGACTCTTCCTCATTTGTTGAATCAGATTCCGATTCAGGCTCAGTAGATGATTCCGATTCTTCTGTACGTTTTGATTTATGTTTTTTACTTCTTTTTCTTTCATTTCTCCGTCTACGAGAAATTCGAGAAGTTTCATAATTCTCGGCAGAGGCGATGACATCTTCCAAAGAAGTCATCAATCCCTGTCCACAATAACGATCCATTTTCTTAGGCAAACCGCCCAAGAACCATTCATTTTGCATAGGAACCGGATACTGGGCTCCTAACTTTCCTATTAAATTATTAACTCTACGAGTATACTTTTTAAGTGATTCCCTCGACCTCCTCAACAGAATTAAGCCAAGCCAACAGTCTAGTGGAGTATCCTATCTCCCTAAACTACTTAAGGAATGCTGCTTTTAAAACATTCCAAGTATTAACAGTTTCCGGTACTAGTTGACTGTACCAAATCCTAGCCTGCTTCCGCAGAAGACCTGACAAAATTCTAACTTTGTCCTTGTCTATAATATGTTCTTTATTTGCTATGGTAATAGATTCAAACTGCGATAAATAACTGTCCGCATCTTTAGATGATGATCCCTTAAAGAAATTGTCTCTGATTTTTGTAGATGTGGGTGGCACTGGGTTAGCCATATTATCAGGTGGTGGTGAACTAGGTGGACTTGGAGGATCAAGTTCTAGACTACGCTCAGATGATGGTTCTGATGAAGAAGACTTTGATTTTAAACTTGGTTCAAAAGTGGAATCAGACGAATCTGATTCTGATGAATCTGTAGAACTTGGTGTTTCAATGGATCTTTCCTCAAATGAATCCACAAATGTTGTAGTAGCGTTTAGAAGATCGTTAACTGAATCAGGTTTCAATCTTGCTCTAACTGGCGAGTTTCGCAAATTCTACAAATGCAAATCTCTAGATTTTCTATATGCTTCTAATCGTTGTGCATGCTCTAAACGTTTTTGTTCAATGGTTGCTTGAGAGTATGTTCTTGGCATGCGTTACATGAGAAAGATTCGTAGACATAATACACTTAAAAATATTGCAAAAGATGAAATTCATCTCCCCGGCAATGGTGCCGAATTATGTGGTGGCCTAGTCATTATAGATTCTCACAAAATCAATGAATTAAGTAGTATAAAAGGTTTGATCGTTCCCCAAGAGAGAGAATAATTTGATCTTTTGTATGATAAGTGTATGTAAGATGGTAAATGGACTGGGATGTGTAATATTCACAATGAATACTACAACAACATATCTAGTTATCCAAATATATTTGGGTAAATTGGCATCCACGAACACCAATGGTGAATCGATTTGGTCAAGGTCTGTGATTATAAAGATTTCTTTATCTTTCAGACTCTTCGGATAATAGTTAACCAATCAAATCAGACAGCAACTAGCAAATAGATTCATCAAACAAAATCATATTGGCAAATGATTCTCTTAATTGAATACAGTGAATAAGTTCTTATCACAGAAAGCAAACAGAACAGACCATCAAACAAGTTCATTATCTGAACACATAGCTCATTCAGAATTGAAAGAAGTTTTGCTTAAGGTTATGCTTAACAACACATAGATCTCCTTCCCGACAGCTCTCCTGTATCGCTTTTTCCCTACAGGATGAGCCCGAAGGAAGAATATGAAGTTGCTAGTCAACTTAAGGAGTTGTTACGTAAAGGCCATATTTGGTCTAGTAAATCCCCTTGGGGAGCTCCTGTTTTGTTAACCGGTAAGTAAGACGGAGGTATTTGTCTTTGTGTCAATTACAAAAAGCTTAATAAAATGACAATTAAGAACCGCTATCCCTTACCTCGGATGGACAACTTAATGGACCGATTGAACGGTGCTAAGTATTTCACCAAATTGGACTTTAGGTCGGGATACCATCAAATTAGAATACATGAGGGAGATGTCTCCAAAACTGGTTTTCGTACTAGGTATGGCCATTTCAAATTTTTAGTTTTACCTTTTGGTCTAACTAATGCCTCGACAACCTTCCAGCAGATGATGAATGATATTCTTCGTCCATATCTGGGGAAGTTTCTTGTGGTATTTTTAGATAACATACTAATCTATAGTAAGACTCTTAAGGAGCACGAAGCACATTTGCATACAATATATAATCTAAGATAGACAAAGCTTTATGCTAAGGAGTCGAAATGTGAGTTCTTTCAAACTCAACTCAAGTATTTGGGACATATCGTTTTCGCTCGAGGTCTTGAGATCGACTACGATGAGGTCCAGAAAGTTCGTGACTGGCCTATCCTGAAAACCATTAAGAAAGTAAAATCTTTTCTAGGCTTCATAGGAATTTTTTCATAAATTCATTAAAGACTATGCCTTAGTTGCATTGCCTCTAACGAATCTTCCTAAGGGAGTGAGGAAAGCCAAAAGGAAAACAAAAAAGGGTAATAAAAAAAAGGCCGGAAGGCGTTCGAAGATCAGTCCTCCTGTTGTTTGGACTGATGAACTTAATTAAAGCTTTGAAGCTTTGAAGATGTTGGTGTCTACAGCCCCTATATTACACATAGTGGACCCTAGCGGATCTTTTTTAGTGGAAACAGACGCTAGTGACTATGCGATAGGTGCAGTCCTTTACCAAGATGGTAGACCTGTGGCTTTTGAGAGAAAGAAGTTGGACCCAGCTCAAAGTAGATATTCTACTTCTGAGAAGGAACTTTTTGCTGTCATCCATGCATTAAAGGTCTGGAGACATTATTTGTACGGATCTAAATTCATGGTAATGATAGATCATGAATCTCTTAAGTATATCTGTGATGCCTCGGACCTTAGGGGTCGTAAGGCCCGCTGGTCGAAACTCACTCAAGAGTTTGAATTCGACATTAAGTACCATCGAGGTACGTCAAATTGTGTCGCTGATGCTTTGAGCCGAATTGGAGAAGTTAATCAGTTATGCTTTGCTGAGTTCCAATCTGAGTTGTATATTTCTCTACGAGATCTTTGTCAGACCGATGAGTTTTTCAGTCATATTTGGCAAGATGTCCTGGCAGGAAGCTCTTTAAGGAGAGATAATCTTGGAAAGCAGGATTCCAAGAAATCTTGCAAAGAGAAGATACTTGATGATTATTCCATTCGGAATGGTTTGCTTTTCCATAGAGGAAAAGTCTATGTGCCAGATATCGCGGACATTAGGGCCCAAATCCTACATGAGTGCCACGATAGCCCCAGCGCGGGACACCTGGTATACAGAGGACACTTGACCTTGTTAAAAGAGAATTTTATTGGCCAAAAATGAAAGGTCACGTCGAGGCATACGTTCAAAAGTTTGAACAATGCCAAGTAAATAAAGTAGAAAGACTCAAAACATCTGGTCTGTTGCATCCATTGGAAATTCCCAGCAAGAAATGGGAAAGTATTTCCATGGATTTTTTGGTCGGACTTCCCAAGTCAAGGAAGGGTCACGATGCTATTTGGGTAGTAGTTGACAGGCTAACCAAAATGGCTCCTAGCACTTTGACTCATCCCACATTCTCTTCAATAACTCATGGATATGCAATGGGCATACTGGATTACTAGGATATTGTGAGAGATTGCAGAACTATGGAAATCAGTTTTCTATAAAAATAAAATTTAAACCTTGAGACTTGCTTGCCCTCTAGTGACTAATGGCACCACAAGTTGGACTTACACTCACAAGATGCCGACAAACTGGGGCCTAACATTACTAACTACCAATGGGACCTCCAAGATGGGCTTATACACACATGATGTCATACTTGGGCCATTGATTACACAAAATTGATTACAAAAATTATTATATACACAGGCTCTTGTCATGCAAGGTGCTCCTTCTCTCATTGACATGCCCCTTAGGCCTTGTAATCCAGCCCCCACACTCTCCCGTTGCTATTTGGTTGCTAGTCCCATGGAAATTCACTTGAACAAGGATTCTTACAAATCGGCATCTAGCTCTTCATTGTGTTTCTTTATTTCTTGGATGAGTATTCCGTAGCCTTCCATTGCTTGGGCCCATAGAATGATATCATCTTTGAGTTGGCCAAACACATGTAAGCTATGGGGCAACCATTGAGAGCCTTGCCAATCCTCCATGCAGGCTGCATGTTGGGATGCGTCATTGCCACTTAGTAGTAGATGTGTGCCATGGTTACCTGGCGTTTCATACTGGAGAAAGGGGTGGTGGGGTCGAAAGACAAGGGACCCAAGGAACGGTCCCAATGGAATTCAATGGAACTGAGAAAGGATAGCACCTTGCAGTTGAGTGTCGCTTGGCACACCATTGGATTAACTGATTGGCGGTGTCTGGTGTGGAACTGCTCCAAGGCATATTGAAAACTGGCTTGGTTGTTCCAGCCCCTGGAGTTGGGAATAATCAGCTAGTTTGGTGGTGCACTTTTATCCTTCTTTTCGGCCATGGCTCTCATCTGGGGATGGACATGTAGCAGGGATCCATGAGTAGATACCTAAAAACTCTAAAATATTCCAACAAGATCATTTTGTCATCCTTGAAGAGGACATTGCGCCATGTGGGTTGGAGTGCCAGTTTCTCGATCGTCTGCTTTTCCTTGCTCTTGATATCAACCACAGATCATGGCAGGATGTAGCCTCCCTCCCCGCATCTCTTCTCCTAGAAAATTCACCTCATACTCTTGGATTCCTCAAGAGTCTTCGGCTTCTTGAAGATGGTTCTAACATGTTGTGTGGTTGTGCCTTTACTCGGCTCCTTGAGTGTGATTCTCTATGGAATGGGATTTTGTGTGAAGCTTCCGTCCCAGATGATTCACCTTGTGGGACATCTATTTGCTCTATGGAGAAAGAGATGTCGAATTTGAACACGGACAGGGTGGATGCTTGTGTGCTGGCTGATTCGGACTGGTCCCCCTTACTTGTGGTTGGAGGTTCCCAAGCTTTTAATAGGTCGTCAAGCTGCTTTTTGAGCTTGTCGTTATGTTGCTTCAGCTTGCTGATTACATTGATAAAAGGTTCGATGTATTCATATTGCTTTGCTTAAAAATCCTGCAACATCTTCTTACCAGTTTGGAGATTGGAGGTGACTGCATTGTATTTTTTCATAGGAACAAGAGAGGTGTCTGGCAGTGGTGGAATATCCAGATATAAGTCGATTGTCTTTTGGTGGTCTTTACACCGTTTCTTCCAAGCCTTGATGACCATCTCCTTCTCGAGAGTGACGTTGATCTATTGCTTTGTCCTCTGTTTCTCTGCTTGGAGTTGGGCTTGGAGATGCTTCTGGGATTGTTGTAGAGCAAGAACCATAGTCTGATAGGAGTGGATGGTGGCCCTCATGACATTCATCTCTGCTGCGTGGCCTAATCAGTTACTTGCCACAATTGTTGGCTTTGGAGCTCGGCTGCTTCTCTGGATTTTTTCTCTATCTCAGCCAAGTGATGGTGATGGAATTGATCTCTTAGTAGCCAATTTAGATCTTTGAGGAGGTCGTGGGCATGTGAAAGAGCACTGGCCATTGGGACATCAACCTCTTATGGGGTTTGGCCAAAATCTGGCACTATGGGGATGCCTGAGAATGAAGTGGCCAGAGTAGGATTTGTCATGGTGGGTGGCTCTTGGGCTGTGGTTGACAAAATTTTCAGAATTCACACATGTGGGGAATATCCACAAGTTTGATAGATCTAATTAAGCTTTATGATTAGCACAATAACCTGATTCTAGATTGAATAGCAAGATCTAGTACAGAAGTTATGGCTTAACCACAATCTAGCATGCTAAGCATCAGAGAATGATAGCAATGAATCCTAAATGAGCAAAAGTACAAGAAATTACTATATTAGCATTAGCCTCAACATGAGTTAGAGAGAGAAATATAGAGAGATATCAAGCAAAAATTGTGTGGATCCAAAATGGCAAGAAATAGCTACAAAGCTTTGGTTCTTCATCATAAATTATGAGAAGAGCTCCACATATTTATGGAGTTTGAGGTAGCTCGAGGTAGAACCACATCCATTTACCTTTTGATGACATCTAAAGTGAAATCTAGAGTTTATGTGACATTTGTCACATCTCATGCATGTATCTCTACCTACTTTTACCAAGTGTCCTCGTTCTAACTAGAAATGTACAAATCATCATGCATGTGTCCATTTCACTTTGTGCATGCCTTGCATGTCACTGTGGATCACTTACAATTAATGCATGCGAAATGCCACGAGTTTCTATTAGCATATTTTTGCTAATTCTAAGTCTACAATCTATATGCAAGTTGTAATCATCAAACTAGATACGTGAAATCTATATAGCTCAAGTTCTATCTAGGCCAAACTTTGCATTTATGGAACAACATACTTGCATGGTACAATGTTTGTAGCAAGCCTGAAGTCAAGATGGATTATTTTTCCATTTCAACACTCCTCCTAAAACAATCTATATTGACTTGGACATTGATCTTGGTATTACTCCAAGATTGGCTCTATGCTTGATGAAGGAACTCTTGCTGAAAGGTTTGGTGAGAATATCATCAATACAAGATGATGTGTCGATGTGATCCAAGTAGATTTCCCCTCCAATGAGCTTCTCTCTCACGAAGTGATGTTCAACTTCAATATGTTTGCTCCTTGCATGGAATATTGGGTTGATGGCAAGGGCTTGGGCTGAAATGTTGTAACACATGATCATAGGTAGATCATCTTCCATGATTATCTTTAGCTCCACTAGCAACCTTTTGATCCAAAGCACTTCCTTTATTGTTGTAGTGAGTGCCTTATACTCAGCTTCACCAGATGAGAGTGATACAGTATCTTGCTTTCTGGAAAGCCAAGATATCAAGTTTCTTTCAAGATATATGACATAAGCACTTGTAGATTTTTGATCTGCGCTATCACTTGCAGAATCCGAGTCAGAATAACCAACAATAGAAAGATCTTCACTTTTATACAATAAACCATAATCAAAGGTTGAAGATATATATCTAGGCACTCTCTTGGCCATTTTCCAATGATAAATAGTAAGATTTTGCATATCCTGGCTCAACTTATGAACACTAAAGTTTATGTCAGGTCTAGTTATTGTGAGCCAAATTAAGGAGCTTACAAGACTCCTAAAAAGAGTGATGTCCACGAAGGATCTTTCATCACCTTTGTTAGGGTCTTTTACATTTTGCTCCATAGGAGTTTCTATACTCTTATCCTCCACATAAGAATGTAGCAAAGGCACTTATGGATTTTCTATCCATCTTGTCACCTGCAACTTGAGTCCGAATATGCCCTGAAACTATGCCAAAGTCTTTTGTAGCTGAGATGTACCTTAACACCCTTTTTGCTCCTTTCCAATGACATATTAATGGACTTTGAATGTATTGACTCAATTTGCCAACACAAGAACTAAGATCTGGTCTAGTGATGGTTAAGTATATCAAGGAACCAATAAGCATTCTATAGGTAGTGATGTCCTCAAAGGATGCTTCATCACTTTACTTAGAAACTTTTACAATTAGTTCCATGGGAGTTTCAACTCCTTTACAATCAATCATGCCAAATTTTGCAAAGATTGATCTAGCATACTTAGATTGACATATGAAAGTAAAATCATTACTTCTAGTGACTTCTATTTCAAGTATAACTTTAAGAAGTCCTAGATCTACCATTCTAAATTCACTAGACAAGGAATTTTTTACATTTTTGATGCCATCTAGATCATTTCCTGTGAGTATAATGTCATCAACATATAAAACTAAGATAATGATCTTCTCATCATTACATTTGTAGTACAATGATGGTTCATAATAACTTACAACAAATCTAATGGAAATAAGATAGGAATGCAACCTAGAGTACCATGCTCTTGGTGCTTGCTTGAGTCCATAAAGTCTCTTCTTCAAGAAACACACCTTGTCTTCTTCTCCATCTTTGATGAAGCCCTCGGGTTGGCATATGTAGATTTCCTCTTCCAAGAATCCAATCAAGAAAGCATTTGTCACATCAAGCTGGAAGTGCTCCCATTTGAAATAAGTAGCAAGACATATGATTAATCTAATGGTCACAAGCTTTGTAACAGGTGCAAAGGTTTCATCATAATCTATGCCTTTGACTTGCAAAAAACCTTTTGCTACAAGTCTAGCTTTATACTTATGAATGGAACCATCTTGATTATATTTCAATCTATATATCCATTTACAAGTAATAGGCTTCTTTCCATAAGGTAGATCAACAAGCTTCCAAGTTTGATTTTCCATTAATGCATCAAACTCTACTTGCATAGCTTTCCTCCAATTCTGAGACTTATTTGCTTTCTCAAAACTAGTTGGTTCTTCAAGCATAGTAGTCAAGAAAGTATAAGAGTTGTGTAGTTGAGAATCTTCCCTTTGTTCCCCTTTGTCACTATAAGTGAGCCTTGATGGCTCAATCCTTGTCCTTGTTGATCTTCTTGGCACCCTTGGACTTTGAGTAAGTTCCACTTGGTCTTCATCTTCATGAAGCTCCTCCTTGGCCATAACATGATCTTTGACAAGTTGAGTGTTGTTGGAAGTCACCTTTCCTTTGGCTTGGAGAGATTCATCAAAAAGTACATCTCTACTTACAACTACTTTCTTGGTAATAGGATCAAATATCCTATAAGCTTTCTTACTTTCACTATAACCAACAAAGATGCCTTTGAAAGAAGTGGCATCTTCCTTTTTCTTTGTTTCTAAAGGAATATGTACATAACAAGTACATCCAAAAACCTTTAAATCACTAAGATTTGGCTTTTTTCCAAACAATACTTCATAAGTTGTAAGTCCTTTAATGGCACTATTAGTCATTCTATTACATAGAAAGTTTGCACATAAAATAGCTTCTCCCCAAAATGAAATAGGAAGGGATGCATCTAATGTCATAGCTTTAGCACACTCACATAGTGTCCTATTCTTTCTCTCAACTACTCCATTTTGTTGTGGAGTATATGTGCAAGTAAACTTTATTCTAATGCCATTAGTTTCACAAAACTCTTTCATCCTATTGGAGATGTACTTCCCTCCATTATCACTTCTTAATACTTTCAAGCTAGTATTAAGTTGATTTTCCACAAGAGTTTTGAACTTTACAAAGGACTCAAAAACTTCACTTTTCTTAGACAAGAGATAAACCCAAGAGTATCTTGATCCATCATAAATAAAAGTGACATACATAAGAGCTCCACCATTTGATTCATATAAAAAGGACTGAACATCCGAGTGTATAAGGTCAAGAGGAGAGTTAGATCTTGTCAAAGATCTCTTGAAAGGTAGCTTATGAGATTTTGAGAGTCCACAAGCTTCACAAAGCTTGCCACACTTGGATATGGTTTTGGGAAGTCCACTTGCTAGCCCCTTTGTCACCATGGTCTCCATAGCTTTGTAGTTAGGATGGCCTAACCTTTTGTGCCATAATTCCACTTGAGTGAGCTCCTCCCTTGCCATGTTCACACTTTCAACCATCACATTAGCATCCAATTTGAATAACCTCCCTTGCTTGAGACCACTAGTCTCACATTCTTCATCTTTCAAGATAGAACATGCTCCATGCTTGAAATGTACATCTAATCCACTATTCATAAGTTGTTTTACACTCAACAAGTTCTTTGTAATTGAAGGTACATAAAGAACATTGTCTAGATCTACTTTTTTAGATGATCCTAGACATAAAGGAATGGATCCAACACCTACAATCTCACATTCTTGATCACTTGCAGTGAAGATAAATCTCTTTGAACTATTGTAAGAAAGTAGATTGGAAAAGTAGTCTTTTTGGTGAGTCATGTGAGAGCTTGCCCCACTATCAATCCACCAAGTGTCTTGATTAGATGTTTGTGGTGAGGATACCATCAAAGATAGATTGCCTTCTTCCTCCTCCTCCTCAAGCACAATATTGCCTTGATTGTCCTTCTCTTGGGCATTCTTCTTCTTGTAGCACTCGGATGCAAAATATCTCTTTTTTCCACAAAAGAAACACTTTAGCTTCTTCTTGTCCTTTTTGCTCTTGCCTTTGGAACTTGATGCTCCATCTTTGCTCTCCATCTCCATGTCTTGAGTCTTCTTGGATGGAAAGTTCTTCTTCTTGCCTTTCAAGAAAAAGTTAGCTTTTTCATCACCACCATTCAAAGATAAGGAACTCATCCTACTTTTGATATGAAGCATTCTACTCTCCTCACTTACAAGCACACTTTGAAGTTTTTCAATACTAGGAAGTGAATATTGAATAGCAAAAGTTTTAACAAGATTGAAATAATCATCTCCTAATCCATTCAAAATGATTTGAGCTAATTCATCATCTTTGATTCTATCATCTATACAAGACAACTCCTTATTCAAAGATTTGATCCTAAAGACATAATTTTGGACACTTTCACTATTTCCTTTCATGATTTGAAGGATCTGATTCCTAAGCATGAGTGTCCTTGAAGTATTCTTGGATCCATAAATTGCTTTTAATGAATTCCATGCCTCTTTGGCTGTATGTTGAAATTGAAGAGATATATTGCTAAAAATCATAGATTAAGCAGTGATTTTGCAAGTTTGAGACTAGAATCTAAATTTCCATCATTCTAGATTGGTTCATGAGTGCTAGGATTGTGTCTATAAGCCTTCTAATTGCTAGAAGACTTTAGGTTCAGATCTCTTAGAGAAACCATAAGTGTTTCTAGTGCTTTTTCACATTCAAAAATGGCATCAATGGGTGGTTTTTTGCTTGAAGTTAGTGAGAGACTTACATCCACTAATTATGCTACTTGGATAGTTCGAATGGAGTCTTTGATTGTACTTCATGATCTTTATGACATAGTAGTTGAGGTGGAAGTAGGACCTCAAGGAGGAGTTGAATTGGAAAAGTACAAAAAGAGATGTAGAGTTGCATTACATTGCATAAAGATGAATGTAAGTAATGAACTTTTGAAGGAAATCTCATCAAAACATGTTGCACCACCAATACTTTTAGAAGAAGAAAAATGAAAGTTGAGGTCAGAGAGCATCTTCATCACAAAGATGGTTTTGATCACAAAGATGGTTTTGAAAGCAGAGGGGACCAGCAAAGGCAACTGGAAGACCAAAGAGAGGTCGAAATGACAAGATGCCGACAAGAAGACCTACACGAGATGCAAAAGAGACGGGCATACAGTAGATACCTGCTGTCTCAATCCCAAGATTGAGTGTATCCATTGCCATAAGAAGGGTCATGCAGCCATGGATTGCCGCCAGAACCCAAGAAACAAATCAGCACAGAACAAACAAGAGAATGATAATAGTTCTTCCTATGTCAAGGAGCCCGAGAGCTCAAAGATGGGCGAAGAAAGAACGAACAAAAATTGTTTGATCGTCTACATCTATGAAGATGTGTGTGCAGCATCAACGTCTGACACACACGAGGTGATCCTGGATTCAAGAGCCACCTCGCACTTCGTGACATCAAGACGAATCATGTCTGATTTCAGAAGTGTAGATCCTCAAGATTCATAGTTCTTGGAGATGGATCCAGACATCAAGTGAATGGTATTGGTTCACTCTGGCTCAACACCAACGGCAGAGACAGATGACTCGAAGACGTTCTATTCATGCCAACTCTGCAACAAGACTTGCTCTCTGTAGCAAGAATAGCAGATGCAGGGATGCGTGTGACGTTATTTAATGAAGCATGCAACGTGATTGATGCCAGCACCAGCACTCTCATTGCTGAAGGCAGAAGGAAGGGCAACCTATATCATCTAAAGGTGCGCCTACCTGAAGATCAAATGCATCAGATCCATGACGACTCGCCAGACACCCTGTGGCATAGAAGACTCTGCCACATGAACTCAATGACACTCTACCAAGCAAGTCATCATGGAGCAATAACAGGGGTCAGCATCTCGAATGCAACCAGTTCGACCACCTGTGATGCATGTTTGAAAGGCAAGATGTCACGCACACCATTTGTCAAAGACTCCTAAAGAACGACAAAGATTCTGGAGCTGGTGCACTCTGACATCTGCGGTCCATTCAATGTGATCTCAGTAGGAGGTCCAAAATACTATATAGTCTTCATTGATGACTATAGCAAGTTTGCCAGAGTGTATTTTATTCAGACTAAATCTGAAGCACTCGATAAATTCACAGAATATGTGAATTGGACTGAGAGATGCACAGGCAGCAAGGTGAAGCAAATCAGAATAGATCGAGGTGGCGAATATATTTCAAATCGCTTTATCGACTTTTGCAATGATCGTGGCATCATTCACAGAAGAACTGCAGCCTACACACTGCAGCACAATGATGTTGCTGAACAAAAGAACAGGACCCTAATGGAAGCAGCCAGATGCATGATGGCCTATTCGAAGGCTCCAAGGGCACTGTGGACTGAAGCAGTAGCTACAGCCGCATACATCCAGAACAGGACAGGTAAATCTGGTATTCCTCACACGACACCACATGAGCTATGGTGGGGTAGAAAGCCCAACCTGTCTCATGTCAGAATATTTGGCTATGCAGCATATGCACATATTCCTGATAAGCTTCGTAAGAAGCTTGATGAGAAAGTCGAGCAAGGATTTCTGGTAGGTTATGACAATAATTCGTCATACTACAGAATCTACATGCCAGACACGAACACTGTGAAAACAGTGAGGGATGTCAAATTCGATGAGAGCAGGACAATGGCCAACAAAGACCCTGTTAGCTATGAAGTTCTAGAAAGACAGTATTATGACCTGCCGCCAACGTCAGAGGGAGTAGAGGACGAACACGAAAATGAAGATTTTTGAGTCGTCTCCCATTCGAACGACGAACCAGACGAAGAAAGAATCGAGAGACAACATGCCACCGTAGTTCCTGTAAACCAAGATGGTTCTGGACTGAGCAGAGCAGACAAGGGCAAAGGTATAGCTATTTCGGGAGGATCTCCCAGAAGGTCAACAAGACCAAAAAGAGTGCCAACAAGATTTGTGCCAGACAACTCAGCTTTCACATCAGAAGAATTCTACAGGTTCAATGGTGAACCACAGACATTTGAGGAGGCGATTGAAGTTCCAGAAAAGGACAAATGGATCCAAGCCATGAACAAAGAGATGGAGTCCATGAGGAAGAACCAGGTATGGACGTTGGAGCCATTACCTCATAAGCACAAGACTGTCAAATGAAAATGGGTTTTCAAACTCAAATATGGACCAGACGGGAGTGTGACGAAATACAAGGCAAGACTAGTAGTGAAGGGTTTCTCTCAGAGATACAGTATTGACTATTCTAAAACCTTCTCTCTTGTTGTCAAACATTCATCCCTCCGACTGTTGTTCGCATATGCAACAACTTAGGACCTCAGGATCCACATTGTGGACGAGAAGACAGCCTTCTTGCATGGAAAATTAGATGAAGAAGTCTACATGGATCAACTCCCAGGATTTGTCTCAAATTCACTTCCTAACTATGTATGCAGAATGCATAGAAGCATCTATGGTCTGAAGCAATCAGCCCGACAATGGTATAAGAAGAAGGATCAGGCCCTGAAATCATTGGGATTCAAGCCTCTGTTGGCTGACTCCAATGTGTATGTCAGAGTTACAGATGGGCAGATCATCATAGTGGCTATATATGTGGACGACACTTTGATACTTTGCAGGAGTGAGCGGCTAATTGCTGAAGTAAAGACATACATCTTGAAACATTTCGAGATAGTGGATCTGGGAGAAGCCAGGTGCTACCTAGGCTTACAAATTGAAAGGGACTATGAGGGAGGCAAGTTATACCTTCACCACTCCAGATACACCCAGAAGATCCTAGAGGACTTTGGGATGCTGAACTGCAAAGGAGAAAACACTCCAATGCTCGCAGGAACGGTGCTAACAAATGGCGACTGTCCAAAGACTGAGGAAGAAAGAGAACAGATGTAGCTCACTCCCTACAGAAGGCTGATAGATTCACTGATGTACCTTGTAGACAACACACGTCTTGATATTGCTTATGCAATATTCAGGATGAGCCAATTTTGTACGAATCCAGGCTTGACACATTGGAAGATTGTGAAACGAATTTTGCAATATCTTCAATTAATGAGGGATTATGACTTGTGTTATTGTCATGGTCAGGTCTCAGGATACTTTCCTACAGCGACGCCATCTGGGCATCTCTCAGGGACGATTGTAAAAGCATTTAAGGAGGATGCACCATCGCATCAAGAGCAGTAGTTCTCTGGGTCAACAAGAAGCAAACCATTGTAGCCCAGTCGTCCTGCGAAGCAGAATACGTAGCAGCAACAAAGATGGCCAACAAGATAATTTGGCTAAGGCAGTTCCTGGACGAATTGGACGAAACAAGGAATGAGCCACTGGTCTTGCAGATGGACAACACCTCTTCAATACACCTCACGAAGGATCCCGTGTTCCATTCCAGGACGAAGCACATTGCGATCAAGTATCACTTGATCAGGGATCTGATTGAGAAGAAGATGGTGCAGACCACCTTCATCGGAACGAAAGATATGGTTGTTGACATCTTCACAAAGGCTCTGGACAAAGGACTCTTTGAGAGGCAAAGGAGCAGTCTCGGGATCATAAAGCTACCATGCTTTGAGAGGGAGCTGAAGAAACAAAGTGTTTCTGAATACAAAGCCTTGCTAGCTTACGACCCCTCGCCTGATGAGCATGTTTGCAAACTCGAACATCTAAAGACACGAAACACTAAGAGTTTCGCGAACATGAAAGTCAACGAAGACGATAACGAACATGTTCGCAAACTTGAACATCTGAAGACACGAAACACGAAGATTTTCGTGAACACGAAAGTCAACAAAGACGAAGACCAGCGGTTCGCGAACACGAATGATCCACGAACAAGATTCCCTTGCGATCCTATATGAGAGAAAGGTGAACGAGGTAAACGAAACCAAGGGTGGAAACAAAACCCGGTCTGTCCTCACGCTCCGAGTACCACCAGAGATCACGCAAGGACCAGAAGTATAGAGATCTGACCTGATGGCATGACATCAGCAGATACTCCCTAGGTGGTGGCTAAACTGCCACTCTTGTAATTCTCTGGTTAGTTGTAGATGGTTAATCACTCTAATCTTAGATTTGCATAGAGAGACTATCTCAAATCCATATAGCTCGAGTTCTATCTTGGCCAAACTTTGTATTTATGGAACAACATACTTGCATGGTACGATGTTTGTAGCAAGCCTAAAGTCAAGATGGATTATTTTTCCATTTCAATAGTGGTGTCGTTGGAGGGCCCCTTGTCATACACATCTGGGGGGTGGTCTCCATCGGGGTACGCCATATAAGTGTGTTGTGGCGATCCATATCTTAGAATCCTTGCCAATGAAGTGTGGCCAATCAGAGTGAAGGAGGCTCACCGTGAGAATCTATAAAAGGGAGACATTTCATTTGTATTATATCTCTATTCTCATTCTAATACAACTATGTTGGTTTCACTCCAAGCTCTCTCTCTCTCTCTCTCTCTCTCTCTCTCTCTCTCTCTCTCTCTCTCTCTCTCTCTCTCTCTCTCTCTCTCTCTCTCTCTCTCTCTCTCTCTCTCTCTCTCTCTCTCTCTGCTATGTAGATGAAGGTGAGGTTTTTGCTCCCAGTGACAAACCTTTATGCTACAAAGATTACACAACAAGGATCTGTTGGGAAAGCTATCTAGAAATCGACAAGGCCCTTCGCTTAACTCATTGCCAACTTTTTCTGTTTTTTTGGGGATAACAAATCCTTGGAGATCTCTTCTTGGATGAGATGTGCCAAGCTATAGTTGTACCTGTACGGCTCGGTGATGGCAACTACTAGGTACATGAAGAAGGTTTAAAAAATCATTGCTTAAAGACGATGAATCTAGATGTCAAAACTACAAGCCTGTAGGGTGGTTTAAGTGATTTTTGCTATTTTGGGTCTACAAGGCTGGAAATTAGGGTTCTAGGTTTGCCTGACTCAAAGTAGACTCATCATGGTGAGTTTAGACATTGTGCGAGTAAATATTTTGCGAGTTTTGCAAGTTTAGTTACTTAATAGTTGGATATTTTGGCAATGTGGTAAATTGGGCTAAAATTTTTAATATGCAAATGTAAGAATATGCGTTGAATTGATACCATGTGCCTTTAGAGATCCATATCCTTGAAGTATCAATAGCCAACAGTAACCTTACACCTATCCTCATTTCCAAAGCTATAATGTTAATGTAGAAGTAAGGGACCAAAGCACATTGTGAACCAATACATTAGTGCATTCCAATCAAACGACCAATGTTTATGTATAAAGTAGGCATGCCAATTAATGTGAAAACACCACACTCCAAAAAGTAGCAACCATCAAAACATAAATGCCATATGAGCAATAAAGGTAGAGACCACCTAGAAAATTCGTTTTTGTGTTTGAACTAAGGGGCACTTCAAATGTGCTTGGAAAGTCCAAGTTTCCAAAAGTGCTTGCAACAACAAACTAGCGTATTTAGTTGCTACTGAGGAGAAACTAAGTAATTTTTGATATACCTAGATTTTGAAGTCAATATGACATGACATAAAAATATTCTACCATAGTTTTATCACACCAATAGAAAATATTTGTTTTCTATATTTTGTTTTGAACTTCATATTATATGCAGTCAAGGTGCTGCTAGTTGGCAAGCATAAATTTTTTGTTCATGAAGAAAACCAAGGCTAACATTTTCAAAAGTGCTAAAAGAGAACACATTTTTGAATATATATGAAATTCCAATTAAAATTGTTTCTAAAATATGTTGCAATGAGAATGATGTGTACCTATTGACAAGCACTCTTGCATAGTAGCATTGGATTTTTCTACCAAATATTCCAAGTCTCCTTAGCTACTCAGACTCTATAGTCTTTGTCACTACCCGGCACCCCAAATTGTGCATGCATGGCTCCAAGACGAATGCTCAACCATCAATTTTTGATCTCGTTCTTTATAGTAGAGCATCTCAAAACATGTAGTTTCTCCAAGCCAAAAGAGACTCCTGGGCCTTGTGGTCCCATATTGACAGCTTTCTTGAACATATCTTGCCCAAAACTTGCATTCACTACGCCCAAAAAGATGTTTCAGAGGTGACTCAAGTATTTCTGAGCAGATATTGAGTACCATAGGGTGAAGCAAGGTTGCTCCCTTTCACCTACTCTCTTCAAGGCATTTTATTGATGAGCTGGAGATGGTTATTGATCAGTGCAATGGTGCTTGTTGTAGACTTGTTGACATATTAATCTTTATTCTACTATCCTTCCAACTCTTTGTTAATATCAGTCTGGCAATACACAAAAAGAGAAAACGCTTTTAAAAAATTAACTCAAAAAGACGTTATGTATTCCCAGTTATATAAGTACATTTTAATGCCACAAACAATATGTCAAAGGTGTAGTTTACCTCAAATAGAACTCGAGCCAACACGTATCTGGTGAAGGGGTACCACATGGCCGTGCATGGTGTTTTAGTCTCAAGGCTTCGTATTCTCTCAACTTCTCTCAACTTTTCTACTGAGAATTTGTTTTGAAAATAATCGATATTACACTCAGCAACACGACAAACATTTTACAACTGATCTTTAAGATCAGTCTTCACAACTCCAAAATCATTCAACCTGAAATGAGTTGAATATAAAAATTATTCAATGTCAATATACAAGCAAAACACAATTTGCATATGTAGAACATCTCGACGACGAGTCTCAATTCTACTAACAAAGTGAACAGTTTAATCGACAAAGGTTGAGAAACCGAATTTGAAATATTTGTTATTCTTGTTCGAACTTTATTCTTGTTCAAAAAATAAATGAACTCGAAAGATAAACAAACTCGAAAGATAAATGAACTCTGAAAACAAAATGTTATTGTATATCAATCATCTTAACAGTTAGATCGACTGTTATAGAAGGAAGAAGGCCAAAAGACCTATCTTGCAACAATATAAATACATGTACACTTATACATTGTAAACACAAGGTAGAAAGGAGAAGCAAGAGATGTATGTATAAGAATCAGAATCAGAACTATAAATATTCGATTGATCAAAGTTGTCAATAGATGATTCTTCTTCATTGGTGTTTCTTACTTATTTCTAGTAGAATAAAAGATCAAACATCACAATTGTTCTGATTATCTAAAATTCTCTATCACACCCATACATATGCTTAAATCCACACGCTTTATTCAATTAAACTAGAACCTGCTCTATTATTACATAGACCAGAGTTAGACACGATTGGAGATGTTGATATTCGTTTAATTTATTCGAACTTTCATCGCATTCTTGAAGGAAAATTTCCAGTATTTTCCTATAGAGGTATTCAAAGCAATCCTCAGTGTTATCATATCACCCTTATCAAGAGCTTATTCAGAAGATTAGATGTCTTCGATCAGTAGCATTCAGTCTAAAAACAAATCCAATCTTGGATACAGAAGGTTCGAATTATTTAGTCTGGAATTTAAGACTTCACTCATACATTTAAAGGGCGAAGGTCTTTGGCAATGGGTAGATTCAACAAAAGAGAAGCCATTTACTCTTGACAAAGAACTTCGTGAATGGAGAGAGAAAAATGACAAAGCCATAGCAATTATTGCATCTTTAGTGAATGACAGCATAATGCTAGACCTTTTTTCGACTTCGAACTCGAAAGAGTTGTGGGAAGAATTTCAAACCAAGAATGAGACTCGATCACGAAATCAAATCGTGTTCTTGGAGGACCAATTGACTTACCTACAATGGGACGACAACGATCTGACCACTTTCATATGAAAGATATGTTGGAAAGAAGGGGTGCAAGAAAGATAACTTGAAAAGAAACGAACACAAAAAAAAGCAAACTAAAAAAGAAACAAACTCGAATGGAAAATATTTGTCTACAACGGAATAAGCTATATCACTCTTTCCTCAAGCATGACTACGTATATCAGTCTCAAACAGAATATTAGTAGTAGAAATCACGTTCGATCTGATTATGTGGCCAAACATTAAGTATCAAAACATCAGACAGATAATTTTAGACTCTTGAAACAAATTTTATCGGACTGTAAGAGTTAGAATTAAAGTAGAGCTATTTTGTTACTGTACTATGGGTTCTATCAGTAGATTAGTTGGCCTCGCCACACGGCGAGTCGATGGGACACGCGTCTCGTCAACAACAATCTGGGCCATGCATGGGTTACCAAAGTGAAAAACTATATGGACAATGTATTTTGGTTTTGAGAAATACAGCGGCTATGTGAGTCATCTTCTTTAGAGCGAATTTTATCTTGGTATCAGAGCCGTACAGGGAGTGTACACAGTACAATGTAGTTTTTGAAGAGAGCTTCGGGAGAATAGTTTTTCTGAGAGTTCGGGGTTTACGGCGGATACAAAGCAAAAAGTAAAGCACTAGTGTACAATTTCTGACATAAGGAGCTCGGAATTGTGAATGGATTCAGAGACAGGAGTTGTCGGCTAAATCAGAACTTTAGCCAAACGGAATTCTGAAATTTCGTAAAGAGGCTGCTTGGAGTTTACAGCTAGTGCGCAATCAATTCATCACTGTTTTGAGAACGGTTTGAAGCTGTGGACAACTTACAACCTTAGAGCAGCTAAATTGGTCCATCAGAGAGCTGTTGACAGCTAGCCAAGATCAAAACTTGCGAGAAAAACCTTGGCCTAGGGATTGGAAATGAAAAAGTGTTGTTTTCTCTCTATATTGAATGGATTTGGATGTTGTAAAGCCATAGTTGTGGGTGCCCTGGGAATGTCAATCAGCCAGTAAGAGGCCGCAAGTAGTCGTGGAGTCTTTAGTGCGCTGGACTGATTTTTTGGAAGGTAGCCAGGTCCTAGTTTCTCCAAGGCCTTGGTTTCGACGCACAGAAGCAAGAAATGTCTTTGGATTGGGAATAGGCAGATCGATGGTGGAGATGCAAGGGATATGGGTCGTCGGATGAAAGTGGACCATTGGATTGCCCTAGGCCTATTTTAAATTTCATTAAAAGGGCCTGAAGTGCAAAGTGCATTGCAACTTCATTAAAGATCTTCAAGTTGAAAAGGATTTGGCTCCTTCTTATAGGAAAATCCAATGGATCCCCTTGACAATGCCATCTTGCCATTCTTCAAGCCCTTCAGGCCCTCTTTGGCATTTGTCCCCAACCCATTTGATCAGTACACCTCGTGGCCTCCATGAGAGGGTGGGGGAGTGGTGCATTCAAGGCTCTCTTCCAAAACTAGCCAAGATGCCATTTTTGTCAAAGGCTAGGGAGGCCATTCAAGTTTTCCCTTTTGTACACCCTAGAAGCCCAAAATGTCAATGACTAGTGGGTGTACCTCTCAAATTTTTAAGCCTCCAAGGTGGTTTGGCATTTATTATCCAAATTTTGGGTGAGGCCCTTTTTCAACTTCTATTTTTAGTAGGTGGCCTTCATTTTTCTTTAAGTACCTTCGTTTTTGGCCTTTCTTCGTTTTTTCAAGGGTCGTGCGCCTACTGCTCATTTGTATGGGTTTTTGGTCTGTTGGGTAACCACTTGGCCTGCACATTTCGTTAATTGCCCATAAATTGCCCTAACTTTGCCGTTAGGATTTATGTGATTCCTTGACACTATATCCATATTTCTTGGTCCCGTTTTTACTCAAAACTTTTCTTTCTCAGTTTTTTATTTTGTGGTTGACTTTTTTGGCATTCATGACTAGGGCTCCCACGACAACACGGTTTCTCTAAAAAATGCACTGAGTGATCATATATGTTGGGGGTATTCCCAACAAATTGTAAATAACTAATAAAATGTGTTGCGAGGGCATGGCATCCTGCGCGCATAAGCCCATGGCCCAATAAGCGCGCAAGCTTAAGTTGTAAATAAAATAAAATAGACTTGGGCCTTTGAATCAAAATAAAACTAGAGGCCCAAAGTCATTTTTAAACTTAGAAATTACTTTTTAGAGTTGGATCCAAATTGGGACTCACGTGAATCTTGTGAATTTCAATGTACTTTTTGTGGACCCTTGGATCAAGTTGGGTCCAAGATGAATGGATAGGATCAATGTAAATATTAGCCAATAGGATTTTGGGGCAAGGGCCTTCCCCATTTTATAAAAAGGCACCATTTGTACTCTATTTCCATGCTTAATAGAGAGGAGGAGACTTTATCATTTTGAGAGCTCAAGCATCCTCATTTGTTAATCACTCTTGCTTATGCTATTGTTGTGGTTTGCTTGTTATTTCCATTTCCCATGCTTTTTGTTTATGCTAGCTAAGGTTTTTCTATAAGTAGTAAAATTGAGCATTTGAGCTAACCTCTATCTCATCTCTCTCTCTCTCTCTCTCTCTCTCTCTCTCTCTCTCTCTCTCTCTCTCTCTCTCTCTCTCTCTCTCTCTCTCTCTTCTCCTTTTTCTTCCTCTTTTATTCTATCCTTTTTCTTCACCAACAATCATGATGAAGTTAGTTAGGGGAGTAGAGTTAGTGTGAGTAGTGTTAGGGGAGGTAGAGTTAGACAAAAAGTAGAAAACTAACTAAAAGTAGCATCTATGCATAGTTAGGTGCCTATCCAGTGAACTAACCCTTGTTGACAGACGGGAGGGCTATTACAACGTTGGATCGAAGATCCTACAGTGGCGCCGTTGTCGGGGATAGGTTTCCACTAACTAGTGTAGTTGCTTTTTAGAGTAGTTTTAGGTAGATTTTTGGGAGTTTAGAGTTAGTTTTCTGTTTTTTTTTTTTGTGTTTGGACTGTTCGCAGCTAGCGGAGGAGGTGTGAGAGGGTAGAGGAGGCCCTGAACAGCCTCTAAGGGCTTGAAACCCAAACCAACCAGCCAAAAAACCCAAAAAATATACCAATTTGTATTTTGGAGGGAAAAGGAGCCTAAAATCTCATTAGATTTTAATATCTCCAAAACCAGTGTGAATTAGCCCTTGCATGATTGGTAGTATCTCCAGGGTACTGTCCTAGACCTACATAGAAGCCTGCAAGAGTTAGTTTCAAGCAGATTGCAAAAATTAGAGAAAAATCATAAAAAATTCAAAAAACCCTTGAAAAAATCCAAAAAAAATCAAATCTTTGTCAGAATTCTTGCAGACCCCTATGAAGTTCCATCTCAGTGAGACCAGGACACAGAAAAACCTACGAGGGTTAGTTTGATGTCTGACCACCTTTGTGAGAGTTTTCAGAGAAAAAAAGACAGGAAAGTACCAGAGAACCCTCACAGACACCAAAAATTTCAGTTCCAGTGGGCTGGAACTCTCGTAGAGAATTTTGAAGTTCCATCTCATAGACAAGGATACAGAAGAGCCTGCGAGAGTTAGTTTGATTCCAATGAGCAAAAAATTGGGTTTAAGTGCTAAAAAATCACTAAAAAGTGAAGATCCAGACGGATCAGTATCCAAATGAATAACTCGATTAGTGGTTAAAGGATTTGAGCAAGTTTATGGAATAGATTACACTGACACCTTCAATCCAATGGTAAAGCATCAATCTATTCACACCTTGTTGGCTATAGCTGCTGCAGAAGATCTGGACATTCACCAATTGGACGTCCAGACAACAATTCTTCACGGATATATACAAGAAGACATATTCATTTATTAAATAGAGGGTTACATCCTTCAAGGCAAAGAGCACTTGGTATGTAAATTGCATAAGACATTATATGGTCTCAAGCAAGCTCCCAGGGCCTGGTATGAAAGAATCAACTACTTCTTGTTGCAGCATAATTTTACTTCTTGCTCTGCAGACTCTAATGTATATCTCAAGAATAAAGGGTCAAGATATGTTATAGTAGCATTATACGTTGATGATTCCTTAATTATCAGCAATTCAAATCAGTTATTACAAGAAACCAAATCTTTGCTTTCATCAAAATTTGAGATGACTGATTTAGGCCCAGTTCATTACCTATTCGGTATGGAGATCAACAAAGATCGCGCAAGCAGAAGGATTGCTATAAGTCAAGAGTCCTATATAACCAATGTACTTCAAAGATATGGCATGGAGGACTGCAAACCGATAGACACACCCATGGATCCAGTATCCAAGTTGTCTAAGGACATGTGCCCCAGAACTCAAGTAGATCAGCAAGAAATGTGCAAGTATCCTTATTAATCAGTCATAGGATCTATAATGTATTCTATGATCTGCACATGACCTGATCTAGCATATACGGTGAGCACATTATCTCAGTATATGTCCAATCCAGGCCTACAACATTGGAAGGCTCTACAAAGAGTACTGAAGTACATTCAAGCTATGAAGCACCATGCTTTGAGCTACAATGGTGATATAGAAGCTACACCCACTTTAGTCACCTATTCAGATTCAAACTGCGTAAGAGACGTGGATACCAGAAAATACACATCAGGATATATTCGTTTTCTTGCGGGAGGATCCATTTCATATAACAATAGAAAGCAGAAATGCATTTCGTTGTCTTTTATAGAATCCTAATACGTTGCAGCTACATCAGCAATGAAGGAGATAATTTGGCTCATAAGGCTACTACAGGATCTGGAATCCTCACATATTGGTCCAACAATCAGAAATATTCAAGTAGAAAAATTCATACAGAATGCGCAAATGAACGACAAAATAATGAGACAAAAATTGCACTATGATTAATATCAACAGTGAGTACAATGGCTTGAAGTAATAACTTCAGCTTGTTGAGCATGATTACACTGGCTACAGAAAAACTCTGATTGAAAGAGAAATTCAATTAACACTTACATAGCTTGTTTAAGCTAGTATATATATTTACAAGTGTCGAGAGAGCAAAATATTTTATGCCTTAACTGCCATTTACTCCAGTTTTGCATCTATACAAAGTTGGTAACCGCCCTTAGGATATTTGTTTCTCCAGCTGTTTTTAGGGTTGAAAATAAGTTGGCGACATCGGTCTGCCTATGTAGCAAATACGCGAAAAACCCAAAAATCCCAAAGGTGCCCTTTAGGCTGAAGCTCTTGAAGGTGCCCTTAGACTTAAGGTATGTAAATTCTAAAGGCGCCCTTAGATTTAAGACATCGAAGAAGGCAAAAAAATGAAAAAGCCGAAAAGTGCTTTGGACTAAAGGCAGTGAAGAAGGTGAAGGTGCCTTAGATTAGAGGCAGCGAAAAAGCAGAAGGTGCCTTAGATTAAAGAAAACGAAAATGCCGAAAGTGCCTTAGACTAAAGGCAGAGAAAATGCCGAAGGTGTCTTAGACTAAAGGCAGCGAAAAAGCTGAAGGTGCCTTAAAATGGTTTCTAAGACATTCTGGCTACTTTGTCGTAGTTTTTGCGAAGGGGCGAAAAAGACGAAGGTGGTCCAGAAATGGTTTCTAAGTCATTCTGGCCAATGTGTCGCATTTTTTGTGAAGGCACGAAAAAGGCAGAAAAAACAAAGGTGCCTTAAATCGTTTAAGGCACAAGGGACAAACTTAAAGAGAAAAATTGTGAAGGTCGGAAATCATGTTGTCGGCCTTCCGTTTTCAAGATGCTCATTATTTAATGATATTTTCTTTAAGGCTGAGCATAAGAAATCTAACAAAATAAGGAGTAATTTCAAAATTTAATCAATTTGGTTTGAATGATCTATCAAAATTTTTGCATAATTTTTAATTTTTCTGAAATATGTAGCTGGCAAGTATATTTTATTTGCCAAAATTTATATAAATTTTAGAAACTTTCCTTTTAAAAATATATGATTTTAAAAAATGTGAGAATAAATATGTGATTTCAAAAATAACTTGCACAAAAAACATGTTTTTTTTATTTGATGCATTTTTTTTTGCTAGTACTCGATATTTCTTAACCTCACAATATTACCCACTCAACTCGCAATGGTGTTGATAGATTTGGTAGTGTGCAAACTCTCATGCATGTAGGTCGTAGTAGATCTATGCATGGTCCATAAATGCTCATTTTTAACACTTTTAGAGCTTTGGAAAATTTGGTTCTCAAAGTGAGAATCCTTGAAGTATTTTTGGATTGATAGATAGATTTTAAGGTATCCCAAGCCTGCTTGGCCAAAATACAACCTCCAATTTCCCTTAGGATCTCATTAGATACATTTATCTTGATGCAATGTAGGGCCATCCTTTTAGATTTTGAAGCTCCTCCCGAATTCCACTCACTATGTCAATAAGAACTTGCAAAACCAAGATGAATTCCATCCTCACTTTCCTTATGGAATAGTTGGATAAGTTTAATCTTTCACTTGCCTCCAATAGGCGAACCTCTATTGATGCCATCATGATGATGATGAGGAAATTTTTGTACAAAAAGTACACTTTGCATGTGTGTGAAAAGACAACAACCGATTTTGACACACTTAGATAGAAGATACATTGTATGTAGTTCAAATGAGTAATTTCAACAAAGCAATTAATCATCCACCAGTCCAACGATGACACCAAAATAAAATTTATGTCATGAGAAGCTTACCATTAATTTGATGATAATATAATTAAACAATAGTTTTTTCAAAGAGAGCAATTCTTTAGTGATACAGGTTGGATTTTTGGGTACTTTAAAATAGAAATTTGCTTGCCTAGTCATAAATTGACATCCATTAACATCAAATTTAATTTAACATTCCCGAATTATTAATAGTAAAGGTGATATCATTTTTCTTAGCAAAATTTTTTATCAGTCTAAGTTTTGTCAAATGATATAATATTTAATTATTCAATCGATCTTCGATATTTCAAACAAATTACACTCAAAGTCAGATTAACTATAACTTTTGAATATCAATTACATAGACTTAAAAACTACCATCCCTAGAAAGTATTTGATATCACAACGATATCATTTTACTCAATGTTGTCTATGTATCATTCTTGTCATTAGTTCTAATTTCAAATATGTTGAATGCTTATTGTCTGTCTTGGGCCAAGCAATGCCCGTGGCTATACAAAGACAATGGGAAAATAGGTCGTCGTGCACTTTTGATCAATCGTTAACATACCGATTGATGTTAAAGTAGTTGGTGTGTGAAGGCTTTCTTCGTTCCTCTAGAAATGGAGAGGAATTTTGTAGCACACTTCTCCTTTTTTTATTACATTTTTATTTGTAATTGGAGGTGTGAAAATGAAGACATAATTTTCTAGTTGTCCCAATTTTTCTTCATTGCATGCAAAAAAAAACAAAAAGGCTTGGGGTGATTTTATATGGGAAGGAGGTAGAAGTGGGAGTTGTTAGACCTCTCAAGAATGGAAAAATAGGGCCCCTCTCATATGTTGGAGACCTTTGCACTCCCTCTAGCTTATGGTCTACGATTTTTGGCCCACTTCTTCGACTATGATACATTTTTCTCATTGTCCTTTGCATGAGTGGCCTTGTAATAACACTTTTTCCGATGGAGGCCATCAACATCTCCAAGGCTTCAAAGTGCCCTAGGGTGGATGCCACCTCATCTACCACCTAAAGCATGTATAGGTGCTCGAGGCCCCTCTCATATATTGGAGCCCTTTTCACTCCCTCTAGCTCATGGTCTATGATTTTTGGCCACTTCTTCTTGTCCTTTGCATGAGTGACCCTATAATAACATTTTTATTCCATGGAGGCCATCCAACATCTCCAAGGCTTCAAAGTGCCCTAGGGTGGATGCCACCTCATCTACCACCTAAAGCATGTATAGGTGCATGTGAAAAGCCCATAGGACATGTGATTTTCTTTGGACCAATAAGAAGGTTGGAAATTTATGCTTGTTACCAAGTATTCAAAGTGCCCTACTGTGGGTGCCACCTCAATTGGCATGTATAGGTGCTTGTGAAAAGCCCATGAGACATGTGAATCTCCTTTGACCAATAAGAAGATGAGAATTTATGTTTGGCACTTGGTCACCCTTGGGAGAAAGGTCTAAAGATTCCCTATAAGAGGGACCCATACTTTTAGATCCCATTGAAGAGAGTTCATTATTTTAAAGACAAACTAACTACAACCAATCTCATTACATAAAAATTAGGAGAATTTATTAAAATGGATAATGGGGTTTCCCATCTCATCTCCATTGTCCAATCTTGTAAAATTTGCGTTGTTGACATTAAAACACTTCCTAGAACTCGATTTTTTGTCAAGGACAGTGGAACCAATTGGATAAGAGAAAAATTCTTGCCAGTGCTAGTACATGCTTGAACCGTGCTAACTGCTTTGTTGACATACTTGGGGTGTGGTTCTCGAGTTAGGTTCGACCTAACATTGGATGCTTGTGCATAAACTATGCAAGATGTTGTAAGTGATGTCCTCGACTCCAAAGAAAAAAAATTATCATAATGCCAAGTGCTTGTTTTTCCTTCGTATTTTGCAACTACCTCAAATAGCACAATTTATGTCTAAGTTGCAAAAACTACTTACCATGCAAAATTTCATTTGGAGAAAGTCCATCATGGTAATAATTGTCATTTGAGAAATTATGGCAAGAGTTACCTAAAATTTTGTGCCAAGCACCATAAAGGTCTCTAAGAAGGACATCCTTCATGTAAACAATGAGCACAACTTTTAATTCCTCTCGTCCATGTGATTGCAAGACGTGTTGGGGAATCATTAGCTATGATAAATTTACTAAATGAATTGGTCAAAATTTCTATCAACAATGAAACAATTCTTAATTATCATGCATTCATGGAATTTTATGGCTTACTTCGCAAGCAAAATCTATAAGCGATATTTTCCATGTTGGTGGTATGGACTTTTATGTTGTCCAAAAAATTTGAGACAAGACTTTACTTCTCTAACAAGGTAATCTAAGACTCTCAAATTAGCTTTGTCATGCATGCTTTAAATCTAAATAAAAAGTCTTTGCAAATTAAAAAGGTTAAGAAAAATGCATTGTTCACAAACCAACCTAAAAAAAAACCACTTACTTAAAAAGAATCTTTGCAACTTCAAAGGTAAACCCACTAAAAAAAACACACGCACCAACCTTGAAATAAATCATCACATTACTTTACCACTATCATTGCAAAGCTACAAGCTTTAATGGAAAGTCAATAAAATATCTTACACTTGGGTAGTACAAAGTGAAGGGTGCAAGGCCTTAGGCCTTTGCCTCTAGTAAATGTTGTGTGTGTGGGGGCAAAAGCCCTATCATGTGGAAAAACATTTGATCCTCTCCCCTGGTCGAACAAAATTTTCCTCTCATTTTGTACGATGCGGTGAGTTTCCTCCCTCTTGTTTGGAATTTCTATCTCGGTATAAGCTTTTCTTGTCTTGGTATCGATATATTCAAAAGCAAATGGTCAAATTAAAATTGGCTATTCCATTTAAGTATAGAGAGAGTCCTCAAAACCGAACTATATTTGGCTCAATTGATGTGTCTCTACTCAAATCTAACATGAATCTCCACATTGAGTTTGAGAACCACCAATACATAGGAAATAACAATAAGACCTCATTATTTTCTACAAATTTGATTGGCTGAATAGAAACTCTCATGGATGGAATGTTGAAAATACTCAACTCTCATAGATGGAATCTTGAAATACATAGGGTTCATGGATGGAATCTTGAAGATACGTAGCCCTCATGAATGAAATCATTAACAAAATTTTGAGATGTTTGTGACACTCATACATATATGACAAGGGGAGTTTGTAGAAACATGGTAAGGATATGATGGCTCTTCCTATTGTCTCGCCACAACCACAACTCAACGAAAAGACTTGCTATTATATCCATAAATTGGGCTTCCAAACACCCATTATCTAGCTCATAACCCCTTTAATAAAATAAAATGAATCGCAAAAACAATATATAGAGGGATGCTTGGTGTGGGATTGACTACCCAAGTTCAAACCCCAGCCAAAGATGGGTGGTGTCCCTAAGAAAATAGTATATAATTGTGAACTTGAAGGCTCATCCAAGTGCTTAGTAAAATCGGCAAAGTATAAGAATGGAACTAGCATAGTTCTTCTAGCATCATAAAAACCTTTGACGATTTTTTATATAAACATGTAATATCATTTTCAACTTTTTAGCAAAATAAATTGTGATGGAGCCCCCTCTCATTCCCACCCACCCTTCCAAAAAAATTGCACATTAAGACCATTAGCCAAATGCCACGTGGCTAGCAACTATTGGTTGGTAGGCTACCAATTCAATCCTTTGGGTGCAAAAAATAATGAAAAGAAAACGTGAAGAAAAAAATGGCCATAAAAGAAGATTCTTAATTGATGTTTGGGCTTGTAGCGAACAGGTGTCCCATTTTGATAGGCTTTGAACACAGATGTTCAGAGCCATAGCGCTTTGTTGAAGGGCCAGAAGGGCCAAAGCTTCAATTACGCCCGGTAGCGGGCCGTGAGTAGGCCTGTTACACTCTGTAAAGGCAGCCTTCAACGCAGGGCGGCGAGGTGCGTTGGCTGCTTGCCTGCTCACGCCCGATACCTAGTCCATATACACCGCCTATGCCTATGGTTTACTGCCTATATTAGGTAGGGTTGGCTGGTTCTCCCTTCTGGAAAGCCCTACTACATATAGGAAACGAACCTGGACTCGATAAGTCAAAAATCAAAGAAATTAGACCTATATATGTGAGTAAGGAGCTTCTTGATTTGCTTATGGCATTATGACATACCTTGCCCTAACTGGGTACGTGGCTCACGTTTGCACTACGAAACGCCGCTCAACAGTCTTCGCTCTCCGCCTCCCAAAGTCAAGTCATCTCTCTCTTTTCCTTTCTATTCTTGAATAAACAGAAAGAGAGAGGGAGAGAGAGATGAGATTGATAGTCAATCTTTTGATGCGACTGGCGCGATCGAAGCGAGACTAGGCTCACTAGAGGATCTTTATCTTCTTCTTCTTCTTTTTGTGATGTTACTACTTTAATTTAACTCTAGTCGCGGTAGATCTTTCTTATTATTATTATTATTAGTGGAGCTGAGAAGAGCTGTGCTTAGTCAGGGTAGTGCAAGGGGCCCGCCTGCCTGCCTTAGTTTTCAGAATCTGTGTATTTTGGACGAAGATTGCGAGGAAGGAAGCTTTTGTTTTGTGGTAGAGGACTCAGGAGGGTTCTGTGGTACCGCTGCCGCTGCTTCTGAAGAAGAAGAAGAGCAGCTGTTTGGATCGATCAAGCAACAAAGAAAGAAGCAAGCAAAAGCGTAGGGGGAAAGTAGAGGCAAAGCACAGCGAGAAAGGTTTATTGCGAACGCGACTGATTTATTAATAAGCTTGCATTTGGGGTAGGGGATCAAAGCTTAATGCGCATGCCGGGGGAGAGCTTGGTGTAGATGTGACTGACTTGAAGAAGCCGTTCACTCTACATGCTCATACTCGAAGAGATTTACATTTATTTGCATAGATTTACAATACAAGGCTGTTGTGCCCTTTGAAAACTAAAGCGTTGATGAGAGAGCTTAGAGTTTGTGACTACTACTAACAAATTCTTTGGAAAGAAGATATTTTCAGGTTCCGGTTTAGCTATGAGTTATTACGGAGACAAGCCTCCTGTTGGTGTTCCCCCTCCGCAAGGCTATCCCCAAGGTTTTCTTTTTTTCTGTGTTTTCAAAATTTTACATGAATACTGTTTGAAGTTCTTCTGAATGGCTGCTGGTTGCTTTTGCATGCCAATATCTTGATATGGCCAGAGTATTTTTCCACATATACTGTATCCTCCCCGTTTAGTGCCTTTTGAGGGTTCCATGTGCATGCAGCCCTTGGAATGCTGCCAATTCTTGCAAAACTACACTAGCAAAGTTTTTCCTGTTTGTAAGTTGGTTTTCTTTCCTGGAATGCTTATTCTTGTGCAAGTCTCATATTATTTGCCATAATTGCATATGCGTCCTGGAGATTGGTTGACTGCTTTTTTGAGATTTTTCATACTCCGCATGTATTATATGTGATGGATTGCGGCATGTTTTCAGAATTTTATGTGCTTGATAGCGATGTCTGGTTTCTGGGTTACAGATCTGAGAAACTTTTTGGTCAAGTGTATATTAGGATTTTCCATAATTTCTAAATGTAATTTGTCAGAGTTGAAGATCTCTTCTAGGTTAGATGATGTGGAATTTTTGTACCTGCTTAGATCATGTACGCGTATTCTGAGCAAGCTTAACTTGGATTGCGAATGTATGTATGTTTGTTGAGTGGAAACTTTTCCCCGAGAATGACTGAAAAAATATTCTTCCTTACATGGACAAATTAAGAAAATTATTTTGCTTGTGATTGTTTGTGTGCTGAATATCTAAGGTCTTCGAATCCAATTCTTGTTTATCTTGTTGTGTTTTTCACCAGGATATCCTCCAGAAGGCTATCCTCAAGGTTATCCTCCTCAGGGATATCCTCAAGGTTACCCACCACAGGGCTACCCTCCTCAAGGCTATCCTCCTGCAGGATATCCTCCACAACAGCCTCAAATGTATCCGCAGCAACAATATCAGCAAGGCCAAGGCCAAGGCCCGTCTTTCATGGAAGGATGGTGAGCTCTTTAACTGCTGCTTTTCTTCTTTACCATTCTTGTGACCTTTGAGTTGTTTCAACGTGTCTTGAGCAAGCAAACTTTGTGACATGATTTGAATGTGCTTTTTTTATGCTTTGTTCATCATAAATCAGAGGTCATTGATAAGATGATTATGCAACATTTCTCACTTCTTGCTGAGAGACATATTGGGTTCTTTTTGCATCAAGGATATACTGGTTTGTTGTCATTTGTCCTTTCTCCTCCTTTTTCCTGGAAGGGTGTGCAGCTCCAATGATGTTTTTTGTGTAACCTAGAACGTTTCGAAAAATGTACCTCGGTTGTTTATTTTTAGACATGTTTTTGATTTTTCAGTTCATTTTGTTAGAAAGACAAGATTGTTCAGTTTTTGAATGGTTAATGTTTCAATGTCTGAAGATCAAAAGATAAGAGCATAGCCTATCACCCCATGTAGCTACGAAATCTGTCCAAGTTCCCTTATGACAATATGGATTTTGTTAGCTGAAAATTCTTGGGATGGGTGTATAGGCTGGACCCATTTTGTGATGCATGGAACATTTGCAATATTGTGGTTTTGTATATTGTCCATCTCTTAATAACATGTTTGCCATGTTTGGATATATATGGTATCTTTTATGTTCTGTTTTCATGTTTCCAGTTATTCATAGCCAACACTTTACTTGAGAGCACTCAAATTTTCTTGAAACGCAGGTAGTGGCTCATTCCTGAGTAAGATCAGACCATAAGAATGCATGCAGGATAAGATTTTGTGTTCAGATATGCTGGTTGGATATGAATTTCTTGTGACAGTTCTGGTTGCATAACTGTTCTGAAATTTGTTCTAAGCATTACCTAATAACATTCTCACAAGATTTATGAAATTGGAAAAATCAAACAATAAACCTCAATTGTATAGCAGGTCCCTACAAGACATTCTACAATGTACTAGCTAAAAGGCTCTTTAATAGCAGAGGAACATTGTCATAATGTTCTCCTTCCAATTTCTCAGAAACTGTCATCATCGTCTGCCAAACAAAGGTAAAATTCTGCCTAGTCTGTGGACCACTTAGGCCTGAGTTCCTACCAGATGTCCATGACTTGAAGCAGTGGCCAATTATCAGCGAGTTAAGTTAACCAGTGATTGAAGGGCAATCTGGGGGCCTGATGAAATCAACTATTACTTTATGGAACTGATGAAATCAATATCACGAGAGTGACTTAGGGGTTAAGATAGTTAGGATTTTGAATTTTGGTCAAAATGTCAACCCCCCACGTATTATGATTAAAGATTGATGTATTGGAGAGGATTATGATTGATTACTGAGAATTTCTCACACTTATGGATGGAAGCTATAAATTATGTACTCCAAGCTTGTAGGCCCAAGTCATAAAAGCTCTGAGTTTTTCTTTTTAAGGATCCTAACTATTTTACTCCTCTGTATAGTACTTCTTTTATTCTATTTAGGCGATCCATCTTGTTGGTTTTCTCCATTACAGTGGTATCTTGGGTCAAGTCAGTAGACTTGGTTGGAGTGGGATTGGAAATTTTTTATTGTATTTTATTTTTGGATTTTTAGACAAATCTCGTGCTGTGATTTGTGATATTTGTAGGAGGAGCGCATCTCTTTTTGTGATCGGTGGATGGTTGGATCTGCTTGTATTTTTGAGGGAAGAGAGTCCTGATTGATTGTAGATCGTTATGATATTGAAATTTCTTGAATTAGTGATTAGAATTTTGGTCATTGGAATTTTAAGATAGTTGATCATGTGAATAAGGACAACAAGATCTATGCAAAGAGGAAGGGAGATGAGAAGAAGAGAGGCTTGAAGAGATTGATGCTGGGGGCCTGATGGACAGGAAATGACTTCTGCAGGAGGGAAATCTTGTCCTAGTTCCAGGGGAGAGCCACCAAAGAGTTGAGAAGAGGAATTAAGCTTCAGGCTTGACTTTGATCAACAAACAATCCTGCATTGGGATCACGAGAGGGAGCCTAGAGTTTGCTGGCTGATAATACCAAGGACCAAAATTGAATCCAGCTGATGCAGAGATCCTTGAAGATATTAAGCAGTTTTGGAAGTTACCTGTATCTTAAAAAAAAAGCATTGATGTATGAAGGAGAATCATGAGTTCAAGCCGTTGGATTTTGGGTATTTAATCTTAATTGATATCAAGGTATCCTGCTGTGAAGAATAAACCAAATCAACTAGTACTGATGCCAGTAATACCACTAGAAAACAACGAAACTGAACCTATGCTTGCAGTGTAGGTGAAATGATTAGTAGACAATAAGGACAAATGCGAGGCCAGATCTGTGAGTGGAGCTAAACTTCGTTTGATTATTGGAATATCAGCCTGAGAGCAATCTTTGGATGGATAATGTAGGAAAGAGCCAAAGTGGCTGTTGATACTTCTGAAAGTCCCTAGGACCATTCGTATGAGAATGACATTTCTGGATTAAAGGCAGAGGAATTTTGGCAGTTTGACGCAACTAGTCAAGAATGTGTAAGTCCTACAGTGTTTCCAAGTGGCAAGTCACAATACATAAAGTTTGGAGGGTGAAAACGCATGTAGAATTTGTCCAGATTGATAGTGGGAGCGCTCTCAGTTTCACCAATTTGAGAATGCTACCAGTGGTCACGGTTGCTATTACTGTTTGTAACAGATGATGAAGATGGTAGCAAATGGGAACTTGCTGTTACACAGTACCAAGTCCTGGAGAGTGATTTTGATCAGGGTTTATATCTCAAGCTAACCTCGTTGTATTGGATGTAGGTCCTTTTGATATGATTGCTTGAAAACTTTTGTTAAAGTAAATCGGATATTTTTAGATGAGGTTGGAGCAAGTAATCTACAACGTATCACGGTCAGATAAGTGTTGAGATACTGCAAAGACCAAGTATGTGCTGAAAATGGAGTTGTCCAAGGAAAATTTCCAGCCTGGAAGGAGTTTTATGATTCAGAGCTGCAAAAAACATTGTCCATTGATAGCTTTATTTTGAAGCATGCATCGCTGGAGTTGGATTACCATTTAGGGCTGCAGATCTGTGGACTGGACGAGCTGTACCAAAAAGTCATGGACTGTGACAAAAGCTAGTTGATTTGCAGGGAAACAAAACATAAGTATTTTTTTATTAGTGATCAGTTAATGGTTTAAGACATTGTGGTTGGACTCCATAGGTCAAAAATTGCATGTCTCCTTTGTTATGTGTCGCATTATTGTAGACATAACATTAGTTGAGGATAAAAACTTCAGAGTGTTCAAATCATATCATTTAATCGGGATTAAGTGGATTTTCTTGTCATTTGTATGAGGACGTGTGGCTTGAAACAACTCAAAGCATGGTTACAATTAAAAAGAAAACCTTTTGTGTCTGGTTCAAATATTTGCTTGCCTTGATAGCGTCAGCTAAATTGTTTAGTCTTCATGACAGAAGTACAGTATATCTATATCACATGCATTTCTTCAATGAAGGACATTTAAGTTCAGTTTTTTTGTTCTTCTATGTGAGAGATAATCCTGCTCCTAGAGGTTTGTGATTCTTTAACTTGATTCACCAGAGACTAACAATCTGAACTTTTGCAGCTTAGCGGCCTTGTGCTGTTGCTGTTTACTTGATGCGTGCTTTTAGTGGGATGACGTACTTGGAACAAGCAGCATATTGACTGGCTGTGAAGAATCTACCGGATTCTCATTTGTGGATTTGTCACAATTCTCTTTTCATGACGTGTAGGGCTTAACATCAAGATTACTCTTTGAAGGGCTGTCTATTTTCAATCATTACTCTATTTGTAATTCTGCCACTAAAGTGAAAGACAACATTCAGAAATAAAGTCGGCAATTTACTATGAAGGTTATCCATTTGGGTTGCTGAGGAATGGGTTTGTTCTTTTCAGAGTGTATAAATTCTACCTTTCATAATTCAATTGAGATTGTTGTTGGGTCAAAATTTAGCTGATCTTCTCCGCTTGGATTCAGAGCTTTTATTTGCCACAGAAAGTGTAGTTGAAATTAATTCAGCTTACTATAAGCTAAGCTCTATTGCATGAAGTGAGACAACAATTCTTGTCCCTAGTTAATATGAGAACACACTGGGGAATTACACATTTCTTATCAAATAGTTAGGCATTCTCAAGGAGTATCAATTCTAGAAGCATAGATGTAACCAGAGGCATATCTAGTTCAAAGAAAGAACCAATGGAGTGGACTGTTCGAGCATGAGGCCAGCACACAATGATGGAAATCCCCAACCTGCAAATTTTTCATTGGTCAACTTAGGACAATCTCAAGTTGACAAATAATCAAACAAAAAAATGCTAGCAAATATGAACACTCGAATCTTCCATTTTATGACATGAAAGATAAGCATGTGGCGAAATTGTTCTTTGTCAATGATCAAGTCAGTCATCTGAA